>CP092867.1:123520658-123577650 GCA_030710605.1 Cordylochernes scorpioides
AGGCGCCATGTACACAGTTCTTCAAATTAAAGATACTTCGGCCAGTAAATCTTTTTTATTGTCTCGACGTTTCGACCAAAATCTTTTGTCCTCATCAGGAGCAAATAAAAATTAGAATATTTGGCAAAGCGTTAAAAATTATTCTAAGGCTGCATAACTACTATTTGCAATGAGAGCCAACAGAGGTTGCTGTTGAGGAAGATAAAAAGACAGTAGAGAGAAGATGGATAGAGGCCACACCAAGGAAGATATACTTAGTAATTCCAAGTGACGGGATGTCATATGGGCCATCAATAAACCTAAATGTCTTCGGCATACATATTCATTGCGCCATTACCTTCCCGGATTTGTATTTCTGGCATCATTTATTTTGGGTGGTTTTTTAAGCGGTATTGTTTTCTTCCTTGATGGTGGGTGCCCCACGAATATTTTCAGTTCTTTTCTAGGCTTTGCATGCTTTTTAAATATATACATCTACTGTAATGAAGTTATTTTAGTACTAACTAGTAGAACGACCTAGCTTTGCCCGAGTAGTTCCTGAGTGAATTTTTACTCAAACAATGTTGTTTTAACAATGTTTATTATTAATAATTTTTATATATAGTTATTATTAGTAGGGATTAATCAATATAATCTTAAATTTTCATAGGTTGAAATTATGATAATGAATCTTTCCAGAGCCAAACTCTATACCATGCCAAAATTTAATTCTGATACGTTGTATAGTGGGAATTTAGGCAAAAAAACCATTTAAATTGGACTTAAAATTAATACATCACGGAGGCAGAAGATTTCGTGTGCATCACGACAGGTACCTTTGAGATACAGAAATCATTTCTGGGATTTACCTTTTGGTCCACGTCAAATTTCTTTTCATCAGAGAAGAACCTCAGCATGCCCCAAGAGTCATGTTTCAGGTTGATGAGGAAAGCAGAAGCCTTTTCTTTTCTGTTATCCACCATGTTCTCAGTCAGCAAATGGCCATTCTGAAGGACTTGAGACAAAGGTTCTCATGGATAGTTCTGACAATTGTCATTGCGCCAAAGTCCATTTCTTTCACTATGGCCCTCATGTTCTTCCCAGGGTTTCTATCAATATTCTTCTTGACATTTTGGACAAATCCTTCACCTTCTACCCTGTCCGATCGTCACGAGTTATTTTTCTTAGCAGCCATTCCTTCTTTGTTACTGTCGGCCTCATCAAACTGCTTCTTGACATGATAAACAGTGGTTTTTGGACAACTTAAGAAAGTTCATTATCTCTTTGGAGATCCTTCCGGCGCGTAGAGCAACAATGATGGCTTCTCTATTTTCGAATTCTCAATACACACACATGTGCTGTTACATTCAAATGAATTTGGCTACGAAATGAAAAAAAAGAGGAAATTTTTGAATCTAAAGTAGCATTTGTCTTATGGGCTGCTAAAGTTATTCTCAATTTAACTGATACACCCTGTATATTGTATTCTAACAACAAGCACACTTTATTTGCATAAAAAGGGGTAATGCGAGAAATAAGAGGAAACAGCACAAGAGTAAAAATGTATTCAGTAATAATTTGCTGAAATCCTTGAAAAACAAATTTATAGCACCATTCTCTCTCAAACAAACTCCTATAACAGATCTTAATATTATTTATTTTATATTTAAATATAACATAATTCACAATCTCTATATTATTCTCTTTCAATCATCAATGCATACTCAAATAACGTGTCAATATCTCATATTTACATATTTACAATAGGTATATTACAAATTTTACATAAGAGAGAATTTAAAATACTTCAAACTTAAAAACAAAGCAAGAACAGAAATTTTCATGTAACAATTATTCTAAAATAAAAAAGATCTAGTAATAACTTACAGAAAGTATTCTAAAAAATGTAAAAATAACCAATTTAACTCTAAAGTACAAAGTAAACTACTAAAACAGCTAAAAATACTAATTTATCGGTAACTATAGCCCCAAACTAACTAATATCCTCAATTTTCTAAAAATGACCTCATCAACGCCCTTGTTGAAATTCAAAACAACACCAAAAAATTACTCGCTATTAAGACTCACCTAATAGCATCATTTAGTGAATGTGCATACATTCCTATTAGCAGCCTTCATTTAGGTTCAAATTTGGCAATTATTAATTCTTTAGAGCCCTAATAATGGTCACCCATTCTTCACTTGGCCATTTGGGCTCGAAGCCCATCATCTCGCACCCAATTTCAAGCAGTGGCAATGTAATGGATTGACCGGTGGAAGGGGCAAACTGCCTCCATAAATCTGCTCAGGCTTCTACCTGATTGGCTAGAATTTTCTTAAGCGATGACGTGGTATTTTTTAAGAGCATGTTTATTGATTAGATGAGAGGAGATTGTATTAAAACTTCAAGTTTTTCCTCTCTATTGATTAACTCATCCTTTTAAAATAGACCGTTTTAAAAATTGTATTTGTGGTTTTTTGTCGTTTTTTTTTTCGAGAGAGAGTTAGATCATAATATATTTATATAACTCAAGTTTTTTTCAATATAATTATTGAAAAGAAAGAATATATTTATCTTAAAGATTTTTGATTGTGTTGATCTCTTGAGGTTGATGGTGTACGCCTAGTATAGTGGTGGATAGCGTCAAGTGAACATTGTCAATTTTTAACAACTATAACTGGAGATTTCGAATCCCGCCTTGGACATTTAAAAAAATACTTCCTGAATTACCCGAGATTTATTCACAAGTTCAAATTCTCTAGTGAGTGGGAGTATTAAAATGGGATTCTGACACCTTGAAATAGCAAAGTTAAACTGTTTTCTACTTGTGCAGACCTGTAGTGTACCAATAGTATGAAGCAGTCGCTAACTCTCACCATGGTCGCCTGTACCATTGTCTAGTTTGAATATACATTTAAATATTTGTATATAGAAATGGGAAGTAATTACAATTTGTGATCGGACACTTCTAAGCGTTGTCTTTTTTTTTTAAAACTGGAAAAACAGGAGCCCAGAATCGAAACCAAAAGGAGGCCAAAATCGATTTTGAATCGTACATCGTCGATTTTACAATTCCTGGGACAACCTTCTGCACGCCACTGTCCACCCAACGGCCCAGGGACATTCGGGAGACCAGCAGATCATTACTGGCGACACATCTCAACCAGATATTTTACAGTAACAGCCCATCACCCACATCTCTTCACGGGATTTCGCAGGACAGAGAAAGTTTAAGGGACAACATTCACGTGAAAACTATATTTACAAAGATTTTTTTTTTGAATTTCATATAGTGTCCTTATTTATGCTTATGAGGTGATACAGCAGCGTATTTACAATTAGAGAGGAGACAAAATGAATTAAATCTAGAAAAAAGAAGTGAGGACATATCGGTCATTAAAGTCTGAGAGGCAAGGCCTTCAGCCAGTTCAGGGCTTCCGGGGTGACAGAATGGAGATTGGAGATTCCTCCATTGAATTTGTACAGCGGGCAGTCATCTAGTATATGGACATTGATTGTGGGACGTTGCAGGCACAATTTGGATCTTTGGTGTAGCCCCATAACTTCATCAGCTCTGCACACCTTCCTTGACCTGTCCTAAAGCGGTTTAGAAGCACCCATTCTCGTCGAGGGAGGGAAAAACCTGGGATCTTGACACTTGGGCTTGTGATGAGGTTCTTGTTTGGGATATATAGTGTCCTTATTTGAAGTAACATTTCTAAAAATAAATGATGATGATGACTTTGAAACAAAGCAATAATTCCATTTTCTCTTCGTACAACACACGCGCAGTGATGAGCCCCATCACCAGCTTTGGAAAATTAGAATAAACAGTGTACAGGTAGTTCTCTGATCTGAAGTAGACTGCTTCGTTAAAGGTTCCCATAAGAATGTACATAGAAGCTGATAATGTGCAAATGCATGTATATGTGTTTGTATGTATATATATCCATATATGAAACTCTATTATGGAGTAGATATTTTATCGATATACACTTGTATAACATAATCCAAACCCCAAGAAAACTTAAACTCAAAGGACTAATATTCAATTAAAGCATTTTATAGGTAGTATGTGATTAAAGTTTAAATATCACAGGTTAAAAAGCGCGATAAAATCCATGACTGTGGTACGTACATTGATAGCAACTTTAGTGTATAGGATTAGTAACATAAAATCATTCAAACCTGCATGAAATGTGTTGTACAGTTTCCGTACAGGTAGGGGTTTCCTACTTGTGGCATTTGATCAGTCAAACCAGCACGTGATGTTTGTGGAGGGCGCTGGAGTTGTGGTTAAATAATGTCCCATATCTGCTCGATGGAAGAAAGATCTGGGAATATTGCTGGTCAAGGCAACATTCCAACCTTCTGTAGAGCACGTAGGGTGAGAGCAGCGGTATGGGGGACCTGCGTTATCCTGTTGGAAAATGCCCCCTGGAATAGTGATCAAGAATGGCACCACTAAATGGTTATATCATCATTAGCTTGAAATACAGATTTGCTATAAATATTTTGGGATAAGAGTGCTCCAGTTGTCATTGGCAATTGCCCCTCAGAACATAGAGATCTTGGTATAGGTACAGTGTGTCTACGCCGCAGATAGTTTGATTCCAAGCGCCAATCTGGTCTCCATGAGGGTTAAATATAATTCGTCCATTACTGGCATAAAGAAAGAAATGGCTCTCTTCTGAAAGCACAACATTTCTCCATTGATCTCTGCTTAGCACTCCGATGCCACAGATGGCGATGATTTGGAATTAGATTTATTAGCGCTAATTGACGTTTGACTCAGAGATTTCCCTGAAGTATTCGATTTATTACAGTTCGATGAGACATTCTGGAGCCAAAAGAAGCTCGAATTTCCGCTGCAGATGGAGTACGATGCATCACAGCAGCGACAAGAATAAGGCGGGTCTTTCATTTCAGTAAAGACCAGAAACTTATACCACAACTATATTTTTATTTTCCTGTGAATTGACTAGATGTCAGTAAAAGATGTTCACTTGCCTACACCTCAGTCAACGTTCTGGAAGAGAGACGCGCAGTTGTTAAATGACATCCTTCAACCGAGCACTTAGCCTGCCGGTAATTACCCAGTCAGCATCTGTAATGAATCAGCTTGCCGTCCTTCTGTCCATTGTTGGGCCACATCTTTGATGTCATTAAATGGGGATACTCCAAAGATGTTTAGTAATGGCTTTTTATTTGACATATTTTTTTTACTCGCTTCTATTTGTTTTGACATTCTTGGCGAGTGTTTTTTCCTAAGGTCTTTGTCTTAGTTTGAGGGAAAGGTCTTTGTTTGGCAATGTTCATTAGTGATTGGCACGTCAGACATGGAGAGATGAAGGTGATGGGAATGGATGAAGACTTTAAAGGTCTTGGTAGATATTGCATCGGACTTAATAAAGACAAAAGTTCATGTCTAAGAACCTATTTATTCCCATTGGATATGTAGAAAGACTTATTAATAGGAAACGGAAAATGACAGCGATGTAATAATCGCTTCCTTATAAAAATGTGAAACCCAAAATAACGTTTTTAAATTGCTCTTCGGATGATAAAGTAAAGGGGAAATTTTTATAAATAGGAGACGAAAATTGACAATAGTTATCTTATTAAAAATTGATATTTCCTCAAATCTAAATATAATTAGGAATTTAAAAATCACGAGAGATGATAAACACGACAAGTTTTTTATTTAATTTTATAAACATTATGTATTATGATGCACTAGCGCGCCATCTGTTATCAAAATTCGAAACTATTTTAAACGCGTAAGATTCTTTTTGAAATAAACATTATGTATTTGTTTTTAGGTGAGTTTCACTATACGAAAGTGAAAACTAGCATGTTAATGATATTATATCATAAGAGCATGTTAATATCCTTTATTGACAAGAGAGAATCAGCAGCCAGTGTTGTTACACTGAAGCTAGTAGCCGCGGAAACATAACTCTACCTAAATGCCCCTATTTACCCACAACGCCATAAGTTCTGGTGGAATCGCCAATAAATGGCCGCAATAACTTTTCAACAGACCTCAGACCGCAAAAGGTTCCGAGGGGTGAAAGTCGTAAAGTCTTTGAAGGTCGCGGGGCCCATACCTTCCTATAAATCTCAGCGCGAGATTTAGAAGGTGTCATTAGGCCCTTGTTCCCGACAGTAGAAAGACTCGATTGTGAAATACCTCAAAAGGCAGGAGCACTGTTGCAAAACTTCTGAGACGTAACTTAGGTCTTTCCTTTTATGGACATCCTTGCAGCCAAGAATGGCATTTTGACACCACTTCTTTCAGTTATAAACAATTTCCTATCGCCCTTGTTATGATAAAATATTAAGAAGCCTCTGTCTCATTTGTGGTAAACCCTCCAAAAGGTTTCGACAGTTAATTCTACCATACCGCTATACAATTGTACGCGACACAGAAGGATGTAGTACACTATACTGACCGGAAAGACGTCTGGGCGACACATACCTGGACGCCCGCCGATACGCTTCGTGGACCAATTAAAGGAACTCACTGGTTTAACGTTCGCCGAGATGGTACATAGAGCTCAAGACAGAGAGATGGCTGGCGTCGCATCGTGTTTTGGGATGTAATACGTACAGTGGGCCACAACGTTCGATTGCGAATAAAATTATGCTACTACTACTATTGCACGAGGCTGATACATGTATCCGGCAGTATACAGGAGTTTACGGTGATGGTATTTATGGTAAATTTGGAATAAGCTTTGGAAAAGTATAGAGATGAATTATTCAAATCTCGTGTTTAATTGATGAGCAGTAATCAAATTCTGAAAACATTAATATTATCAAATTGTTGAGCATGAAAATCAATTCTAACTTTTGTCCTTCCTTATTTTATTTCACAACAATTAATAGGGATGCTGAGCAGAATAGGGGCAGAAACTGGAGGTTCAGGGAAGAAAAATACATATATACTGAGTTTAGTTTCCTTTAATTGAGAATGGTGAGAATATGCTTTTGAATTTTATAAATCTGTTTCAGCTGAGCCAATGATGAAAAATAAAGCTGAAAGTTATTAGAATTCCAGAAAATATTCTCTCTTTAATTATGTTACACCCCTTACCTTCTTCTATAGTTTTAACGTGTTTTAAAAATGTTGAGTATTTACGCACATTTGTTATTAAATAACTTTTTGTTGAATTAAAGTCTCTAGCCCATCTTGTTTGGTAGTTCAGTCTTCACTACATGGACGAAGGCCAATGGAAACGCGAAATAGACCAATGTTACCACCTTGATATTACCAACCTCTTATATATTTCTCAAACAACATAAATATAAGGTTATCCCAAAAGTTCGTGTTTTTCTTAGAAGTTGTTTTTCTTATTACTTCACGAATAATATTATATTACGGCGAATACATAATAATACATAATACAATTACTTTATACATAAATACAAAGACATTATACATAACGGGAAATAATATTGATATTTCAATTTTTACGAACTTTTGGGACAACCTTGTATAAATAACAAGGCATCTCTCCAATATGACGCTCTATTACAAGTTTACATACATATAGGCATAAAATAATTGTTTAAATAAAACGCTCTGAAGAAATATAAATTAATTAAGGTTTTCATCATATATAAAAACGCAAAAATAAACAAACAAAAAGCAAATGTTTGCCCCAATTTTAGCCATAAAATAACGATGATATAATTATATAAAATAAAGGATACCTCTCCCTTCAAAATAGACATCAATACTTTACGCCATCTATTAACCGTCGCCGCAGACTAGGGGCCTCGGGTCGGTGTCAAAGCCACAACACCAGCTTTGGCAAACTGAGAAGTGTCCATCTAGAGGCCATGGTTTTGGACAAATGACCCTCTTCAGTCCAGGTTGGACTTTATTCCATGAGATTCACAGAGGATCAAATTGATTCTGGTGTTTGAGGACTCATTGCGAAATAGACAGAGGGACACATTTCTAATTTCATTCAAATAAAGTTGTTGTTGTTGCTTATTTATCAAGTCGTTTAAACGATCTCCATTAACTCTCATTGTCTCAGATTTTCTATTATAGTCCTGGGGTTTTCCCAGAGGTCTTTTTTGGAGGATTTGATACAATTCAATAGATGTTCAGGACTGGCAGGCTGGGAATCGCATTTGAGGCATTTCGGGAATGTTTCAATCATTCAAATAATAAATAAAAAATCAATAATTTTATTATTACTATATCATCATAATCACTTTGAAGGAATATAGAAATACGAATGACCCCCGGCTTCGTTCGGGTTTTTCCGAGTAAATGTTTTCCCAATGATGATTGTTTCAACACATATGCTGATTATTAATATTAATAGTGGTAGTAATGGCGATTGTGATTATAGTAAATCATTATTATATAATAATAGTGTTAATTTTATCACTCAGAAATATTCAAAAGCATTATTTGATTAAATTAGGCTTTGAATAGCCAATATATGTTAATCTATATCTTCAGTCAGCTATATGTACAATTGTTCAATGATGTGTTCAGTAGTTTTGAAGGAGAGGAGTAATCAATTTGAAAAATAATCTTTTTTCCCCTAAATTATAATTCAATAAAATCAATAAAACATACAGGATCAGGTTCCTAATATATCTTATTGCTTCTCTCTTTTTTTGTATTATATGTTTATAACTGCTTCTGTTTAAAAAGGCAAATCGACGCAATTATCCCTAGCCAGAATATCGCGTTTTGTGTGTTGAAATAAAATGAAGCATCCAGGACTAAGTTTCTTCTATAATTTTATTTTTCTAGCTTTCGGGTTAACAAGCCCTTCAACAGAAGTAACTGGGAGTATAACTTCCAGCTAACTGAGGTCCCTGTTGAAGGTTCCACGACAAATTCTATAAATTTATAGCACATACCTTCAGATTGATTCTTGTCGAGAGCCATCATAATCCTTGAAATCTATTTTATAAAACATTCAGAAATTTTCCTCGAAAAGGAAAATCGCAATTCAAATTTTTTCGCTAAAAATATTATTGTATTCTAGTATTATGGTGTTTATTCGATTCAATTATTTTCTGTAGTTCTTTCCGTAAACGTTATCATATAGCAGAAGATGCTTGAGGTCGACTTGTGTGACGACACCCAAGAATCTCTTGAAATATTCACATATATATTTGGCGTCTGAAATGGAAGTCAAATCGTACTTCTTTTTATATTTTTATTATTGCAACAATTTCAAAACAAATATCGAATATATATATAAAGAATAATATAATATAATGCGGCTTGTGATTGTAAAACGACATTTGAAAATTATCCCGCAAGTGTTTCTTTTCAACGAAAAATCAAAATTTATTTTAAGGAGAAATAACGAATTATTTCTAACCTTAGGGATGAGGTATGAAAGGGTGAATTGTGAAGAGTAATGATAAACGGAAAAATAAAAGTGTCCAGGGATGGGAATCGAACCCACATTGTTCCGCTTACCGGGCAAATGCCATGTCCACTAGGCTACCCTGGACACTTGCGGGATAATTTTCATAAAATAATATATATATATATTTTACACACATGGAGAAAACTTAGAATGTTTCATATATCGCCGGTCGTCTATTTTTGAAAGAGATAGAGGCGATTTTGTTCAGACTTGGTTATCTCGTGTGTCTTCAATAAAGGTTACTGTAATATCTTTCAGAGTTATTGTCTGAATCCGAATATACATGCTAAAAGGTACCGCTTATTTAAGTTTTGTTTATGAATGTATATCAAACATTAAAATGAAAATATTTTAAATATATTTGAAGAGAGGGCCTCAATATATTGAAAAAATATATATTTAGAAATCGAATATATTTAAATATCGACTCATCGAGGAAAACCTTTTTCTTCTTTAGCTTAATTTTTCCCGGAAGCCACCGAAGGCCTCTGTATCAATGACCTAAATATCATCATCACCCAGCAATTTATAAGTCCTCCCCCATTAAGTTCTGCGCCCTGACACACAAAATTCCAATTAAGCAAAAGGGTGCATTGTCTAATTTGATTAGATGGGCTAAGAATGGGAGGAATCTCCAGAAATTGTCTCTCTAACAATCGGCTATTACCTCGTCACAGAGTCCGCTGACAAGAGGTGGAACCGATTGGGGCGCAAATTGGGTCTCGTCCAGTCTATCTACATCCCTTGTAGCGTTGGGCTATTTATCTATTAGATTGATGCTATAGCCTTCGTTTATAGCTACATGTGTGGGTTTTCATACTTTGGGGCTGTGTACAGTCTATATACAACTCTTATGTTGAGTACACTTATCAATGTAATGGAAAGTTGGGTCTCCATATAACGTATTTTTACCTACTTATAAAATTTCAAACTTGCTGGAATTGCTTCGTTAATTCTATCTACAACACTAGTTGCTATAACGTTGGGCTATTTATCTTTGATCTCACATAAGTGGTGTGTTTTCATACTTGGAGACTGTGTCCAACTCTTATGTTGAGTACATTTATTAATGTGATGGGAAGTTAGGTCTCCATATAACGAATATAGCTACACATAGGGTTTCATACTTGCTGGAATTGCTTCGTTAATTCTATCTACAACTCTTGTTGCTATAGCGTTGGGCTACTTATCTATGATATCACATATGTGGTGGGTTTTTATACTTGGAGACTGTGTCCAGTCTATATACAACTCTTATGTTGAGTACACTTATCAATGTGATTATAAGTTGGGTCTCCATATAACGTATGTATCTACATATGCGAGTTTCTATACTTGCTGGAATTGTTTCGTTAATTTTATCTACATCCCTTGTTGCTATAGCGTTGGTAGATTAATCTATGTGAAGAATATTTTATAACCCTTTATATATATTTATATGGAACATATTCAAGTTTCTATACTTGCTGGAAGTATTTCGTTGATTCTATCTACAACTCTTGTTGCTATAGCGTTGGGCATATTTATCTATGATCTCACATATGTGGGTTTTCATACTTGTGCGGAAGGGGGGCTGTGTCTAGTCTATATGCAACTCTTATGTTGAATACAGTTATCAATGTTATGGCAAGTTGGATCTCCATATAATGTATGGGTTTCATAGTTGGGTTTCATACTTGCTGGAATTGCTTTGTTAATTCTATTAACAACCCTTGTTGCTATAAAGTTGGGCATATTTATCTTTGTGAAGAATATTTTGGGACCCTATATATATATATATATGGAAGCAATGGTCGCCTCTCCCGTCAAAATAAACGTCATAATCTGACGCCATCTATTGACCGTCGCCGCAACTAGCGGCATCGGGTCGGTAACAAAGCCACAACACCAACTTTGGCAAACTGATAAGCGTCCACCTAGAGACCATGGTTTCGGGCTAATGGCCCTCGTCAGTCTAGGGCGGACTTTATTCCATGAGATCCACACGGGATCTAATGGAATCCTCACAATCTACCAAAGAGGTGTTTTGCTGGCAATGTGGCTGGGCCAAATCTATTGGCAAAACATAGATGAAAAAATTTGCCGGGAGGAAATTAATCCATGGAAGCAATGGTCGCCTCTCCCGTCAAATAAACGTCAGAAACCATTAGCCCGAAACCATGGTCTCTAGGTGGACGCTTATCAGTTTGCCAAAGTTGGTGTTGTGGCTTTGTCACCTACCCGATGCCGCTAGTTGCGGCGACGGTCAATAGATGGCGTCAGATTCTGACGTTTATTTTGACGGGAGAGGCGACCATTGCTTACAAGAATTAATTTCCTCCCGGCAAATTTTCCATATATATATATATTTATGGAACATATTCAAGTTTATATACTTGCTGGAATTTTTTCGTTAATTCTATTAACAACACTTGTTGCTATAGCGTTGGGCAGAATAATCTATGTAAATACTATCTTGGAACCCTATATATATATATATATATATATTAATGGAACATATTCAAGTTTCTATACTTTCTGGAAGTGTTTCGTTGATTCTATATAAAACCCTTGTTGCTATAGCGTTGGACTATTTATCTATGAGATGGATGTCATAGCAATCGTTTATAGCTACATGTGTGGGTTTTCATACTTGGGGGCTGTCCAGTCTATCTACAACTCTTATTGCTAGACCGTTGAGTACATTTATCAATGTGATGGGAAGTTGAATCTCCATATAACGAATATAGCTACATATAGGGATTTCATACTTGCTGGAATTGCTTCGTTAATTCTATCTACAACCCTTTTTGCTATAGCGTTGGGTACATTAAACTATGTGAAGAATATTTGGGACCCTATATGTATATATGGCCACATATTCAAGTTTCTATGCTTGCTATAATTTTTTCCTTAATTCTATCTATAACCCTTGTTGCTATGGAGTTGGGTACATTAATCTATGTGAGAATTATCTTTTGGGACCCTATACTATTTATGGCTACATATGCAAGTTTCTATACTTGCTGGAATTGCTTCGTTAATTCTATTTCAAACTCTTGTTTCTATAGCGTTGGGTACATTAATCTATGTGAGAAGAATATTTCGGGACCCTATATGTATTTTATCTAACAATGAGGTTCGTTTTATCTCTCCATATTTCTTTATGTTCAATTCAGTAGAATATATATTAAAAAATGTAAAATTCTCTATCAAATCACCTGCTCCAATTATATATAATTATCAATTCAGTAGAATATATATTCAAAAATGTAAAATTCTCTATCAAATCACCTGCTCCAATTATATATAATTATCAATTCAGTAGAATAATTTTGATAACACCTAAAAAGAGGAATTGATACATTAAGTGAAAATAATATCCCAATTATTATAAATTATTAGAAAAAATTGGTGAGAATGATAAAAAAATAACTTTAGCTGTTTCGGATTCAAATTTTTATCTATTTAATCAAATAACGAATACTGTAAAAGCTATTTTGTTAATTTATAAGATGTTTTGATGGATTTTGAGAAGAAATTTTATTATATTCAACATTTTATATTAAAAACTTCTTAAAATTATTCTTAAAACATAAAATATAAAATTTATAAACTACATACTAAGATAATAAATTAATAAATACCGGAAAATTATTTCAAGATAAAAAACACTAAGGTAACTAAACATAATCTAAATTAAAAGGACACCTAATAAATTCAAATCGTAAAAAAGGATCATGAGTCACGGCTAATAAACTAAATAAGAGTTCTGTGACAAAGGTAATCTGGATTTAATAGTATTTGACCAAGGCCGTTTATAATGGAGAGGCCTCGCCACTAAATCAGACGATAATCCTTGCACCATTGTTTAGACGTCACGCCTGCAAACAAAATGAATCGCCGCCATCTTGCCTTTATCCAATTAAAGCTTGGGTTTTTTAATTGCCCCACACGAGAGATTATCTAGATGGATTTAATAGACTGTCAGAATATAAATTGACTTTTGATAATTAAATGAGTGTTTGTTTTATAAATAATTCGTTGTGTACGTAGAATTGTTTCAGCTGGAAGGCATGCAATTAAATTAATGTTGTTTGCATATTCGCTTTGTACTTTATTTAATCATTAAACATACCGTTTAAATCATTAATTTCTCGCAAGTCTAATCAACCTCCGAATTGGCAGGAAATATTACTTAAATATTATACAGTTGACCCTGTGTATAGCGCCCCCTCTAAATAGCGCCTTCCTCGCTATAGCGCCCGATTTTAAAAAGGTAGTACGATGCGATTTACATTAAAAGTGACCTGTCTATAGCACCCCCTCTCTATAGCACCCTATTTTGGTGAGTCCCAAGAGGGGGCGCTATAGACAGGTTTAACTGTATATGTAATGCAAAATTGCGGAAGGATGGTATTCATGTATCAAAAATATTTGCGCCTATTACAGAGTAAACAAAAAAAAATAGAACTTAGAATTAAATATATGCAAATTTATACATGTATTAATCGACAGAGTTCATAAAATTTATATAGACAAAGTGGCTGATGTAAGAGAGTCAAATAATTTAGATCAGGGAACAATCGATGTCTCACTTCTGCAAAGTTCGAACAGTCGTAGATAAGGTGAAGAACAGTTCGTTCAGTTTCTCAACAGTATTTCAGGAATTTTAAAATGTATTAAAACAATCTATTTTAATCATCCCTGGGCAGAAAGAACAAGGAATGATAAAATAATGTACAAAAACACTACCTTAGACAAATTAAGGTCAAAACCAACTTAAATGCCATGGTTTCAGGTATAACTTATCAATTGTACAGCAAATTTAATTTTTTAACAAAATCAGTAAGTCTTCTTCTGAAACTATATTTGTTGAAATTAGTATTTTCTCTGCAATGAACAACCAACGGCGATGAAGGTCTAATTCTGCATCAATACTCATAATACAAATTGCAATTTGAATACAAGAGAAACCAGGGTTAGGAGATCTAGAGAAAAATGAGGTTTTCAAAATCCTTAAATGGACTTATAGTTGAAGAAGACTTGCAATTAATAAAGACATCGTCAAAATTTGCTTCTAAAATTCTTAAATTCCAAAAAATTATTACATTCAGAGAAATGCTTGAAATGGTCTAAAAGACACGAATTAGAAAAAAGTCGTAAATGAGAAGAAATGTGGATTGAACCCGGAGCGCTAATCTATGAGGGAAAGAAAATATGGGTTTAAACGAAGAAATCTCGTTTTTGTGAGTCAACAAACTTTTACTGGTTTTCAGGTTTTATATAAACGGAAATTTCACTACTCTTGTATCTTATACATACCTTTATTAAGCCAAAATATAATTATGAAGTCCATTATAATATATGAAAAAATGTTCAAGTATTTCATAAAACCTATGATAGAAAATTAACAATGAATTCCGTTTTATTATCGTTTAATCTCTCTGAAAGCATTTTTCAAATATATTTATTAGAAGCTTTATCGGGTCATGTCATTTCTCAAATTGAACTATTAGACCGCGAAAATAAAAGATAAGATGAATATATATTCAGACCTCTAATTTAAGTCTGTTTATTATTATTTCGATAAAAAGGTTGAAATTATTTTTGTATATTCTAACGTGGGTGAGTCTTTTTAACATAAAGTTAGACCCAATTTAAAACAATGAGTTTTAAATATATCATTGTTGATTTTTTCATTTCATACACACACAATATATACATACACAATATATTTACATCAATGTAAATAATTAATAAGTTACTTTAGAACATAACTCATTGTAAATAGCTCAACTTGATCAACTTTCTCTCTCCACGATACTAATTATTACAGATAACTTCATTAAATCAACTTCCATTATTGCTCAATAAATTGTAAATAACTACCTTGAGATTTCTTCTATCTGCTTATGTTGTTGCTTATTTGTTTAATGGATATGTTTATTTAATGCTCTTTTTCTTAGTTGTTTAATTTCTTTTTGAAGATTCTGTTACCTACTTTAATACAATATAATTTATTGTAAATAGTTTCACGCGCAATTATCCAGATCGGATATAGCGTGTCTTATTTGCACAACTGGTAATAAATAACATATAATCATTATAATCATATAATATATAATTTATATAATCATTTGAATTTCCTGGGGGGGGGGGGGGGGATTGCCTTTTACATTTGATTCATATTATTTGTTTGCTATTTCCCCATTGCAAGACACTGTAGTGCTAAATGTATATTTAAAAAATGTAGAGCAACAAGATGGGCAATAAACAATGGTCGTTAGAAATGACAAAATCTTTCACCCACACAAATGTAAGTATTGCCAGAGAACACTGATTGGCTATTGTGCATGGGGGTGTCGAAGTAAGCCATCTGGAGGATCCGGCACTCTCTGAAATATGCGCGCGTTGTCAGAACAGGTTCCAAATGTTCCTTTCAAACAATGATTTCATCTTTAGATAGGGATATCGGGGTGTTTCCATAGGCAGTAATCAGGTTCAGTTTCCTTGATCTTGTGCCAGCTCTGTTCTCCTGTAGCGACATGCTTTTTTATTTTAAGTTCTTCTAATTATCTCTTAGTTTCTACTTTGCATTTAGTTCATCAATCCAATTATTTTCTTCCTACCGCTCTCCTTCCATTCATTTTACCCTCCAGCACTTTCATCAATCCTTTAAACAAATGTGTATCGTATAATTATTCTATCTTTTTCTGATGAACTTCGACAGGTTCGCACCTCTCCCAATGTTCTCAATATATCTTAATTCACGATCCTTTTCAACAGGTCTTATTTTTTATATTCTCTTCCAGATTCAAATATCGAATATTTCTCTAATCTTTATGCTATGTTGAAAACTACCTAAATGTCGCAAGTGCTATTTTGCTTCAATCATGCATTAAGAGGAATATTAAAAGGAAAATATGCTAAAGTATGCATGCTACATTTACATAAATCCCTAAAAAATAAACAAAAACCACAAAACGATTTTATCACGCAAAACCAAATGCACCCCATAATACTTTATTTTTGATAAATTTATGTATAAATTTATAATTTCAGTGTAGTTGGCGTTCTGCGCTCCAGGAACCTGGGTTATAAATATCTCTCTCTTAAAATTCAACAGATTTTTAATAACATAATCAAAATTATATTTCATTCTAATATTTTATAACGATAATTAATATATTGATATATTAATGCTTGTGTTGACTAATATTATTGAATACTTATCATAGTGAAAATATATATAACAGTGTGTGGGGAGAGAGATGAGGATAAAAAGGAAAATCAAGATTGACAGAAATTCAGTAAGCATAGAACAACTCGGCCTTAATAATAGCCATTCTTTTCAAGTTATTTAGAAAGGATCGAGTTTTTATTACGTAGAGCAAATGATGTGTGACAAGTGTTGCAAAAAAGAGCTAACATTTCTGACATTATTTGGCAGAGACACCTTTTTTTTTTTTGCTTATCCCTAGTACACGTGGTACAGGCCATGATAATCATGATGGGTAGAAGTAGGCAACTGATTTTACCGTAGGTGCACCACATGTCTACACATGTGAAAAGCAGTTTGACTTTGCACTTACAAATGTGCCAGAGCCCTGTTTGGTTACTTGCACTCGCTGGTGGGGTGAGAAATGTATGAAACGTATGAAAGTCACTGACCTCTCTCAAAAAGCCAGTAGAAACAGATTGAGATCTCAAAAGGTTAACTAGAGCGACAGTGTATGCAAAATAACAGAAGATGTGTTATATCCTCGATGGCATGTAGGATTCAGGAAAGGGCAAGTAGGTGACACAAGATGACAGTTCTTTATTTGGTCCTGCTTATATACATGTATAATGGTGATGATAAATAACAAGTCAATGACAACAATTATCTGTTGCCAAAAAAAAAAATACACAATAATTTCAAGGATAACCTTGAAGAAAAACAGTTATAAAGAAAGAATGAATTAGAGTATACTTCCACGACACTGTCAAGAGATCTACTTGCAGTGCGGACTGCAGACCATGGATCAACACAATCAAGTTATTGATAGGTCGAAGTTTGAGTACCAGAATGGATTCTGGGACACCAAATGATGGGAAAACGCTGCATGATACAACCTGATGTATCACCTGTTGGTAGTCTATTAATGTATCCCCCAGGTGTACCAGAACGGACAGGTTGCATCCTGAAAAGGTAAAGAATATGCGAATAATAAGGAAAGTTCAAACCCCCAAGAAAGCATATATTTCGTAAATATAATTACAAGAGAAGGAATCACCAGACATAATCTTGAAGAAGGAATCAAAGTTTACGGCGACGAGTTTATTTTATTTATGCTGTATAATCGGCAAGCTTTTCGGACTATGACGTCCTTCAACAGGCAACTATCCGAAAAACTGTCAGCAAAACTTTCACATTCGACCGAACTTGGCGCGCTTTTTTCGGTCTTGGTTCGTGCGGCAGCTTCCATTGAGATGATTGAGCTTTGGTTTCCACGTCATAACCATAAACCCACGCTTCGTCACCAGTTATGACCCTCTGGAGCAAATTTGGGTCGTCGCGGACAGAGTCCAACATCTCATTAGCAATGTTCATGCGATGCTGTTTTTGGTCGCAATTGAGCAATTTTGGTACGAATTTCGCGGCAACCATCTCATGCCCAAATCATTGACAAAAACCGAATGGCACGAGCCAATCGTTATGTTTAGGTCCTCAGCAACTTCTCTAATGGTGATTCGACGATTGGCCAATATCATTTTCTCCACTTCATTAATTTTTTCGTCTGTTGTTGAAGTGCTCGGGCGTCCGGCACGCTCTTCGTCGTTCACATCTTCTCGGCCTTCTGAGAACATTTTGTACCACCGATAAACGTTGCTTCGGTCCAAGGTAGCTTCTCCGTATGCCACAGTCAACATTCGGAATGCATCCGCGCACTTAATTTCGTTTTTCACACAAAATTTGATACAGGTTATTTGATCCATTTTTTTTAATAGGTAAAAATCGAAGACGATCCAAAACACCTGCAAGCAAAGCAGCTGTCAACAATTAAGTGAACATTCAAAATGGCCGAGCTTGTCGGCATAAGTGAGAGACATGAGTACCAACATAAAGCCACAAAAAGATCGAAATTCGAATATACGTAACCCGCGAAAATTCAAAAGTCGCGATACTTTTTGAACACACCTCGTATATACATGTAAATATAATTAAAAGGAAGAAATCATAAAGGTGGCAATTAAACCCAGAAATCATGATATGATAACAGAAGATGAAAAGAAACCAGGAAAAACTGATAAGATGAAAGAAAGGTGGTATGGAAGTAGTAGTGGAGGATACAGAGCAAAAAGAAGAGGACAACACAGGAAAAGGAGAAGACAAATGAAAGAGCCAAACGGGATGCAAGGGAATCTGGAAAGAACACCAAAGACGAGTAGACCACTTAGAAATAGACAACCACCTGAGTATTTTAAAAAAAACTGTGTTTATAGATCGGGGTAAAGATATATCATATATTTAATATTATTTCGTTATTGACTATGATGATTCTGCAAATGTATAAGTGCATTCTATATATTGTTCCTAATAATAAGATTCTGTACGCTCCAGGAACCTGGGTTACTTAAATAAAAATAAAAAATAAATAATAAGATTCTATGAATCATAGTAATGTTATATATCAATAATTAATATGTGACCAATAGTTACCCAGAAATTATTTGAAAGAGGAAAAATAAAAATCAGGTGAAAAGTTTCTTTTAATTTGAATTTGCAAGTTTTCGAGCAAATATACTACTCTTCAACGGGCTAATATTTTATGTACAATCTCTAAATGATCTTTATTCCAAATAATACAAAACAGTATAAGCCCGTTGAAGAGCAGTATATATTGCTCGAAAGCTTGCAAATTCAAATAAAAATAAACTTTTTACCTGATTTTTATTTTTCCTTTTTCAAATAATTATACCATAGAAATAATATACCAAATAATATACCATAGAATTATTGACTATTTTGTATATAGTGAATACAAATGAAACATATATATATATTGTAACGTAGAAAATTAGGAAAGACAAACCTCAAAATTACACGGGATTTATTTAATGTCAAACCAATTTAAAACTAATAAAATAGCAGAGGTAATGAGAAAATTTACAGTGTAAACAAAATAAAAATATCGAAATTAAAAATCTTTTCATAGAATAATAAATATAATCTGCTACAATATATGTGTATATGAATAATTTAATAAAAAAGTCGGTGGACGAGTGGGTAACACCCTCGATTCCCGACAGTCATGAACAGGGATTTAATCCCGCGTTAACATTTTGTTTTATATGTGAATAACCTTCACATATTATTCACTGTTTCAATTATCATGAACTAGGTTGCTCTTGCTGAGCGGTACCTATTAATGTGATTTTGAACCAGGTGAACCATGAAAAATTTAATTTTACATTCTTCACAAGATTTATAACTATGTTGCCGTGACGTACAAATGATGGCTATATAATTAACTTTACTACAATTAGTGTTTATATTATATTCCATACTTTTCGCTGTATTCCTTTCTTTCAGACTTGATGGATAATGGGTCAGCTATTTTAAAGTTCTTTAATTTTTTTATAACACCTTGATAAAGGTTGGCGTTCAGCCAACTGAAATATTGGTAAAATAAATTATATTTTGATCCAATATATGCCTTTTTAATTAAAGATTTATCTATGGATTGCTCTATTTTCAAAATAGTTGAATATATATTGTATATATCAATGATATTTTAATAAATATTTATTTGAGAGGTCGGTGAACGAGTGGTACCGCTGGTTTTCGACCGCATTGGGCACTTTTTTTCAAATGAAAAAAAAAAAGATGCTTCAATGGCCCCCGAATCATGCAAAAAGCCAACCCAACCATCGAGCGCAAGTAACTAAACGGGGTTCTGGCACACTTATAAATACAAAAATCGAACTGCTTTTTACATGTATAGACATGTGGTGAACTTACAGTAAAAAGCATTCGCCAACTTCTACCCACCATGATTATTATGTCCTGTACCAGGTATACTAGAGATAATAATAACATAGATTATATGATATATTTGAAAAATATATTGCAATATTTCATAGATATCTTTTCAATTTTTAATAGATCAGATTTTAGAGAGCTGGTATAATTTTGAGATCAATAAAAAATAATAAAATTTCAACCTTATCATAATTTTCTAGATGACAGCAGATTACTGTGCGTACCAATACAATAAATATTGAAATAAAACAAAACCTTATCAGGATTTATCAATAAAACCTTACAACACGGATACGGACCTTTAGATTTAGCACGGGTATTGCAACTACGGCCTCCATTATTTATTTGTAAGTGAATTATTGCTCTTCATGTCTGGACTTGAAAAACTGGAATCCCAGGCATATTCCAAACCTACCAGGGGTGAACTATTCGCCTTGGATGGAACAATCATCTTTTACTGCCCTTACAAATTATGCCATGTGGTTTATTGGATCATAAAATGCCAATCCTACCCCCTGCAGAACGATTTGAAGCAAGAATGCCGAGGAAGATTTGGTTCTCCGAGCGTGCGAAGTAAGTTGACCTTGATTATTTTTGTGACATCTGTTTTATTGAATGGCCGATTTTGTTGATATTTTTCAATTTTTACAGAAAATTGTGTGAAGGTTTGGAATTGGGTTTCAAAAAGAAGTACGGTTGGTTCAGTAGTTGAATTTACTTAGTTACAATTACACACATATATTTGAAATCCAAAATTCAAGTACAACTAAATTCTTAAAAGGGTCGATTCAAGTGATTCGCTCTCACTGACCAACTTTTATAACAGGAGAATCTTCTAGATTGACATCTCTCTAAGATATACAAAATTGAGGGTTTTGAAAGGGAAAAGTTGAACTGCTTTCACATTTAAAACATTTTATGGGCTATCAATATACACAGTTGCAAAACCTGCTCATGAAATTACAATGTTATGGTACTATAAGTGAATTCTTAGAATAAGAGAATCTCTATATCCCAGAATATCAAAATTTATAACTAAAATCTCCCATCCCTTATGAAATATAGAAAATTATTTTTAAATTGATATTAGGCGTAAAAATAGCGCAAAGATCCATATTAAAATGTTGACATCGCATCATCTTTTGACTCATTACTATCATGATAACACCAGTTTTGTCTTTTATTAAAACCTATTTGCATGTGTCATAATTTCGGGATATGGCTCAGTCGGTGGACAAGTGGGTAAAACCCTCGATTCCCGACAGTCATGAAGCGGGAACGAATCCCACGTGTTTTAATATGTGAATAACCCTCACATATTATTCATTGTTGCAAATATCATAAAATAGGTTGTTCTTTTTGAGCGGTACCTAATAAAATGATTTTGGAACAAGAGGACAAGTATATGGCTCTAATCAGTACAGAGTTTGTAAATCTTTTCTGGACTTCTGCGGGAATAGCCAATCGTATCTAAAAACAATTCAGCTAAGGGGAATCAGTGCCGATTTTAACTAAAAATACATTTTAATTTTGCGGAAGGATGGTCGTTTCATGTACCAAAAATAATATCCAACTTTATAGAAAAATAATTCTTCATTTTGAAATGCTCCACTCACAATGCAATGAGACAAGCTCTCAGTGAAGATCTTCCAAGAATTGTTTCTGTAACCTTCTGGCATTGAGTTTCGCCTTTGCAGAGGACTTATAACTCGCTTCAAGCTCAATAGGTGAACATTAGTCAAAATGGAAAATCATTGACCTTCCAGCCTTGCACAGTGCTTGGTCTCCTTTCAGGAGAAGTCTTCTTCCAAGTACACATGAGGTACATGTAATATAATATAAATGCTTTAAATAGAAAAAAATAAATGCAGAATAATAAGTATATAGAAAAAACAAATGAAATTAAAGGAAGAGGTACATAAATATAATCAGCTTGTAAAATTGAAAATGATGGTTTTTAATCTTGTGGTATGTTAACCATTAGTTCTCTAGAGATGTGGGGATGGTTAGAGAGAGGGATTAGTGTCCGGAATTTTGAGTGGTTAAGATAATTACAAGGTGGAGGATTGTATTTCTGAGCAACGCTGTGACGTTAGAGAATTACTATTGGACAGTTTAGGAAGCTATTAAGGAATGTGTAAAACACTGAGGCAATTTAGAGATTTAGAAGATAGGTTTCACGGCGTTGGATTGTCAGAAATTTGAACGCTAATAACCAAGAAGGTTAGTTAATTGAAGCCTTGCCGGATTAGTGGATGTTGCAATATTGACAGTTAGAAACTGATAGCTGAGAATGCGTGGATTCTCTTTCTTTTATATGAAAAAACAATTCCTACTCCACGCTGACGAGCGCCAACAGCGCGAAACGCGTTCGTGGATGGCTTTTCTTGTTTTATCAAGAAATTGGGTTGGCCAAATATCAGGGAACAGGTTAAATCAATGAATAGTTGATTTCTGTTCCACCAGATGGCGCTCTGCCTTCTGAAAAGCACATGTGCTCCTGTTCAGGATATGCCTTTTTTATTTTTAATTTCTTTTATATGTGTGTGTGAAAAGCACATGTGCGTTTGGTCAGGAGATGCCTCCTTTATTTTTAATATCAACACCTGACCTTTTTATTATATATTTTTTTCTATTGCTTTTTCATGTGTTAAGCGTATTTACGCAAGTTTGGCCTTACATAACCATTTCTTGGTTTCTCAAGAAGCTTCTTGACCAGAAATAATTTTGGTAGCAGTGGTACAGCCTGTTCCACGCTGACGAGCGCCAACAGCGCGAAACGCGTTCGTGAATGGCTTTTCTTGATTTATCAAGATATTGGGTTGGCCAAATATCAGGGAACAGGTTAAATCAATGTTCAGTCGATTTCTGTTCCACTAGATAGCGCTCTGCAATCTAAAAAGCATATGTGCTTTTGTTCAGTATATGCCATCTTTATTTTTAATATGTGTGTGTGAAAAGATTTGGTCGCAGTGGTACAGCCTGCTCCATGCTGACCAGGGCCAACAGCCCGAAATGCGTTCGTGGATGGCTTTTCTTGATTTAGCCTGTTCTCTTATATTTAGCCAACCCATTTTCTTGATCAATCAAGATCAAATATCAGGGAACAGGCTAAATCAAAGTTTAGTTGATTTCTGTTCCACTAGATGGCATCAAAAAGTTCACATGAACGTGGTCAGGATATGCCTTTTTGATTTTAATACCAAACACCTGACTTTTTTATTATATTATTTTTTCTTATTTTTCCCACACACATATAAAATATATATTCTGATTAAGCTATTAGGTATGTCTACCTCTCGTGAGCGGACCATCTGTGGCCAGCCACCTCCCCGAGCGGCCACTACCCTTGTAAAAACGACTATATTTAGATAATCCTACCTTTAATGAGAGACCACCTGAAGGAAAGACAAGCAGTATATGTTGTGTTGCTGTGTTTTGTTTATTGTGTATCCCTGTAGTCAAACAATTTCTGATGAAAGGTTTTGGCACTGTATAAAAGAAACTTATATAAAGCGTCACTGTGATTCAAAAAATGCTTACATAAGTATTCACTTTAGTTTAACACAATTTAAATATTAAGATTCTGTTCAACCCCGGAATATTTTAGTTTTAAACAAATGCAATACTGATATTAGATTTATGTAGAACTTTTTTTTATTTGTTCTATTTATATATATGGAAAAACTTAGTCTCTTATTTTTTTGTTAAAGAAATTAAAATGTTTTCCTTCATCATCATCAATGGTTTTGTTTACTTTAGTGTGTTAGCATAATATTGTGCTCGGGTAGTTGGAGATCTATGGATACGCTCCAGGAGCCTGGCTTACCTTTATGTTACTACATAATATCGTATATCAGTACTCGCGTGAATTTCTAATGTTAAAAATAAAGTAATTTTTATCAAAGTACTTCAATCAATTTAGCATTAAAGCGAGCGAAATCAATTCACACAGACACCTGGTTCTTGAATTTAATCAGAAATATAAGGTTGTCCCAAAAGTTCGTAAACACTTGAAAAAAATTGAAATACCAATATTATTCGCCGTTATGTATAATGTCTTTGTATTATGTATAAAGTAATTGTATTATGTATTCGCCGTAATAATATTATTCGTTAAGTAATAAGAAAAAGACGAACTTTTAAGACAACCTTATATTAAACATATAAATACTTTTCATTAGAGAGACGTTGGGTTAGATCAGTTCAAGTCATTTTGGATTTCGCGGTTGGTCGCTCTGAAAACGGGTCGCTATTAGAAGTTGTTTGCACTCTAGATAAAAAAAAAACATAGATAAGTCAGCTTCTTCTTGATTTATGCTAAGCGATCTTACAATTAGAATTTGTAGTAATGATCAATTTACACATGTATGTTATCTTCAAACAAGATGTACTAATTAAAAATACAGCGAATCGCCTTCAAGTTATTAATTGAAATGAATGTGGCGTCAAAGAAACGAGATTCTTTGTGTGGGAAAATAATGGATATAGATAAATGAGATGATAAGTTACAAGATAAGTACAAGACTGGCTAGACCTAATTATCTAAAATAGCGTCAAACCTATCTTATCTTATTCCCATTTATTTCTCTCCTTGAGAAAGCTAACAGATACCATCAATTGCTTATCTCTTGATAGTTCAAAGAGGAGACTAGCATTGTTTGACACATGCTGATTTGATAGAAAATTATCTCATGATCAGAATCAACATCTTAAATCTGAAAACAACTTGAAGCTTCAACTATTTTTATGCAGTTCTTCAAAGACCAGGCAACCTCTATCTTTTTTATGCATTTAAATAGTTCTAAAAACACGCGCACTTCATAATAGGGTTGTTTAGAAAAATAATGGTCACCTCTCTCATCAATGTAGGCAAAGTTATGTACCATCTATTGACCACCTATGCAATCTTGCATACTCGGGGCTGTTAAAAGCCACAGCAATTATTTTGTAAAAGACCATGAATTCATCAATGTATTGCGGCCGAGTATGGTTGCAAGGATGGCGATTGGCTTTCGCATAATTCCTTCCGACAAAATTTCAATCCATAATTAATGCAGCAGAATTAAAAAAAAATAATAATTGTTTGACTCTATAAAACAGTTGAAATATGTGAAACTATAAAAAAAGGAATTCAGGCATGTGTAAAATACTTGTAAAAGAGATGGTTTTTTTTTTTGTATATATACTTTGACTCTTCAATATTGCCACGTGGGAAATTAGGAAAGACAAAACTTCAGGATGACGATGCAATTTATTTAAGGCAAGAACAAAATATGAATGATAAAATATAAGATAAGCAATGAGGAAGTTTACAGAGTAACAAAATATAAATATCAAAATTGATACTCTGTTATCAAAATAATAAATACTTTGATCTACAATATAAAGGAAATTTCCCCTGAAAGCGCCCTGTGGAGCTGCGTCTAAACCTACTCTATCAAAAAAATTCGATAACTCGGTCAAAGTTCAGAAATTATTTATGAGAGGAATATTTTGACTAGGAAAAGCCGCATTATTTAGGCCAAATAACAGGATTGGATTCTGGGAGGTAGAAACGTGGGAATTCGGGTTGAAATAATGAAGATATCTTTAAAGGTTTCTTTGATTTACAGAGAATCCAAGCCCTTTTAATTACTTTATTTGAACCAAACCATCCTGCTCGGGGAACTTGATGAATACACCAAGGTAGCAACATATAAATTTAGAAGGGCCAAACTTTCTCACCATACCGGACGTCTATCCCCGCCGTTATCAAATATAACCATCATACCAAGAGAAGAATTACTCCCATCCATTTACCCCAGCTAGAACAAATATGCCAGTAATATATTACTTCCTTCAAATCCTATTATTTAATTGGGAAAAAAGAATGGGGCGTTTCCAAGCACGGCGTTAATGTGGTGAGGAAGTGCGCCAAATGTTGGTTTTTAAATGATCTATTGAAATTGATTAATTTTCCACCAAATTTTGATCTAATTTGATGAGAGGGCTTTGATGGGATATGATTAATGGCAGATCCTCCTCGCAAAGATTGCCTCCTCGCCCCCCCCCCCCCCCCCCCCACCCGAAACTCACCTCCCCTCTGCAGATTCTATCAGACCTGGTATATTGGACCTTAGTGTTGTTCTTCAGAGTCTTAATTGAATTTACACCATTGGGTTCTCTATCCCCGTGGTGTTTACATTCTATTTATTTTTGATGCTCCTTAGATGTAATCTAGTAAATAAAGATGAAATCTTTGTGGGTTGGTTTGATCGATTGTTTTGCTGTTTTTTCTTCCACCGTTTTAACAATACTTGACATATCTGAAAGAAATTCTGACGCCATATACAGAATGGTCTGGAAGTCTGTCATAGTTTTTGAATTATGCTAATTTGTAGCCATTCCATATTGGGTGAGTTGTTTCGATTTCTTCTTATTTTTGATCAAATTAACAACACACTTCAGTTTTGAACTACCACGCGTTTTCTTTGGTATAATTAATATATATAGATAGTATTTAAAATATGTAAATAATAATTTATATAAGAAATAGTATTTATCATTAATTTGATTAATTGATACTCCTGTTGAAGGACTGACAAGTCCGAAGCTTGAAAATAAAAGGTTTGCACAAGAAACTTAGCCCTGGAAGCTTTATTTATTTTATTATATAAAGATAGTACATATAGAAACTTAATAAAACAGGTGAAAAATTGGCCTTTTCTTAATTAATAAAACATGTTTCATTTAATATGCCTACTGGAATAATAACAACACAAACTTACTTTAAGCAAACACAGTCTTTAACAAGACAAATAATAAATGATGCCCTTGTTTTTTTTAATTCTAAATCTTAATAATAATCATCCATTAAGCATTTGTTCTTATCAAACAAAGTAATCGTTGTGAATGGTAAACTTTAGTACTGATTTATATCAGGAAAAAATTCTCTCTAAAAAGCAACTGTTGATCCAAGGACTAAGTGTACTGGAAATTAGGGACAGTATATTAAGAGAGGATTTGGGTTTGTGGAAAGTTATCATCAACGGTCGTCAAAGGTACAAAAATGTGATTCACTGTATTTGAATATGTTTTGACGAGTTTTTATCTTCTTGATATTGAACATGATTTAATATGATAGAATGTCCATTCTTTTTTTTTCACAGCTACAGAAGTAATCATTTTTATCCCATCCAAGAAATGTGCGAATTTGTATAAAACAAAGACATCTATGTAAAATTCAATAATTTTGTAAATTCATTTCAGACTTATTTTTCTATTTGAGAAAACCAACCTTTCAGTTTTAATGTTTGTTTTTAGTCTTGTTTATTGAATTGTATATAAAATGAGTTGTATATAAGCTGCTAAAATGTATTTAGGCGCAAGTATCCCAAGCTGGGATATCGCGTCCGATATCTATATATATATAAATGAATGTTTGTATGTTTGTCTGTTGGTTGGTTGGTTGGTTGGTTTGTATGTCCGGTATACAAATTCGCAGTAGTTCACTAATTCAAACCAAAATTTCAATACATAGGTAAAAAATAACGAGGATGACGATAGGCTATTTTAAAAATATATAAATCAATTATTAAAACTATATATTCAAATTATTCTACTTAGCTCACGAGCAGCGCCCTCTAGAACGCAGCGATTTTGACGGCGGGCGGCGCCCATTGGCTTACGGCGCAGCACGTGACTTCCCTGCCCCCCCCCCCCCCCCCGCCGAGTAAATGAGATCTCCCAGCTGCCGGCCGGCTGAGCTCACGAGCAGCGCCCTCTAGAACGCGTGGCGATTTTGACGGCGGGGGGCGCTCCCGGTTGGACAGTTGCGCGGGGACAGAGTGACCTCGCGGATGCCCTCCGGGAACTACGTCCATCTTCCATATGTAATATACATTTAATCGTGTAAACCCGGGCGTTGCCCGGGTCATTCGTCTTATTTATATATATATATTATTTATATAATTGTAACGAATAGTATTTGAATAAAAACATTTAATCGGGGTAAAACCCGGGCGTTGCCCGGGTCATTCGTTTCTAGTGTCAAATAAAAAAGAAATGTTTCGTTAAAACCTCAATAAAATCAAATTTAATAAACAGTAGAACTTGGATAATTAAAAATAAATTCAAATAAAGAAACTTATCCTTTTTGAATCTTTTCGTTATTATAATTCTAACGTGTTTAATTCTAATATTTATCTTGGTCCCTAGAATTTCCGTTTTTATTTCGAATTTTTGGATAATTCGATTTTTTATTTTGGTCCCTTGGGCTTCGAATTATCCAAGTTATACTAATCATTTAAAAAAAAATATGCTCACATAATATATGACGCTGCATTATTAATTATTTTCTTGCTAAAAATAAGTAAATTAGTTTAATATATAGCCCATGACGTATGCACGAAGGAACGTGTGGCCATTGGACATGCGTCGACCAGGAGGCTGTTGTTGGCTGCCTCTGCTGCCTGGAGTATAGGAGCTCCATCTATGCTTCCTTTCTTCCTGTGGTGAATCTGTATAAGACCGGTGGTCTTAATAAAGCTTTGTGTGTGTGTTCAGTATATTGATTAAATGAATAATATTTGGCTATAAGTATTTGGAAAAAAATAGTTCTTCCAGATTTAACTCTATATGTTATTGAAAATTTCAATCAGATTGGGGTCAAATATTGAGAATAAAGGCACAGAAGAACACGCATATATATTACATACCTTGACATGTATATACAGTAGAATCTCCCTGTAAAGGACAACACTAATTTCAGAGCCAAATGTCCTTTAGAGAGAGGTGTCCTCTTACTGGAGAGTTTCTAAATAGTAAACATGATAATTTAGCAAATGAAAACTGTTCTTTGTAGAGAAGTGTCCTCTAGCGCAAATGTGCTCTCATGGAGGTTCTACTGTATATCTCTCTAAAGGTTTGAAATAAGTTAAATCTTGAATTTTTATTTACTCGAGGCACATTTAGATTTGAAATGGATTTTTGAGAACTAGTATTTGATGATGGGATCTCAAGATTGACATATCCAGTGGGGCAGCTTCAGGGTAATCTTGAGAAAGATGGGCAGAATACACATCGAAATATGGCGATGATGAAAAATCATTTATTAATCCAAGTCTAGAACAGTTGGGGATTTCTCCATTTCTCTGGAGGACAATTACCACTTCAAGTTTATTTAAGAAAACAACCTCTCTGTAATAATGGGTTGGAGTTCTGGTTGGCCTGTTGTAGAACCTCGTCGACTCTCGCTATAAGTTGTGGCAACCGAGGGTCAAACCTGTAGTAACCGCGAGGGACAGTCAGGGGTGGAGAGTTTTCCCGTACCTCTCTGCACCTTGTAGGACCTTTAACAGTTCTCCCAAAGTACAGGCAGTCGTGGTCGAGGCAGAGTGGAAAACTGGGGAATGTCCACACACACAAAACGAAGAGACACAGTTGAAAGAAAGTTCCTTGAATAGATAAAAAGCGAGCCAAGAGCAAAGATGGAGATAGAAGATTCCTTACTGTTTTACATGGTCGATGAGTTGGTGACAACCGGCGACACGCAGATGTGGAATTGACTGGAACTGAAAAATGGCTGTTGCTACGTGGGGTCCTATTTAAACAACTTTTTTGGACTAGGAAGTGGACCAGGAAGTATTGCCTTTCTGCACGTGTCCACACTGGCGCCTGTCTGGGCTTCCATCTAACTTTAGAAGTTACATTGTGATTCGCTCAATCTTGCTCTTAACTCAGTTTTTAATCTATTATATATTTTTATTTATTCATCCTCAGTACATTACATTTGGTGATGCAAGGAGACATGTCAATTATGCATATAATTAGTTATAAATCTGCAATTAGTTCTATATACAACATGACAATCTTGTTATAAAGATTATAATATATAGGGTTGTTGGTTTAAATTATCATAGATGGGCCCCGTGAGTGAAAGGGTTTATCCGGGTTTAAGCGGGTAAAGCCTCTCTAACACAGGTAAGTAATTAAAATTTCTTTAATTAATTAAAACTGTGAGGGTAAAGGGCTATAACAAGATGTTTATTTGGCTATATTTGAAAATTATAAAAAATAAAACTTATGTTTAATTTAAAAGTTATGATATTCATTATAAAAGAGAACTGTAGATAAAACCTTTGTTTGCTAAAAAATAATGATGATGTTCTAAAAGATTGTTGGCGGGCGTTGGAAAGGGTTAGGGGTTGAAGAATATGCAATTGTAAGTGTTGCACAGCCAATCAAATACTTAGGTCCAGGTGCAAAGCGAGGATATAGACTTGTGCGTCTTCCTAGGCAATGTTTCACCTGTGATCCTGTATAAGGTTACAGTGCTTTGTCACAATTGTAGGGTTATTGGTTGAAAAGATGTTGAAGAAAAGAATTAATATGCTTGAAAGGGGTGGTAGAGCCATGCGATAAGTAGAATTGTTGTAGCGACAGTAGGGTCTGACTTGACTTGAAATCAAAGGTTGATTGTGGTCCGCTAGAGCTGAAAAAAATTGAAAATTGAAAAAAGTGAACGCTTGGTGCATGCGTTGGTGATGTGCTCTGCGGATGATTGAAATAAACTTTTGAAACGTGTTCAGACCAAAAAGTCGAGACTTGTACTTCTGGGGAACGGTGATTTCAAAGAGTTTGTTGAATTACGAAATCAAAAGAAAAATTGTCAAGCAGTACTGTCGTTTCTCTACGTGGATGTGAAGCAATGGCGGAGAGAAAGATAGTAGTGTAAAGTACACTGAAGTGGTTAGAGAAATAGATTGTTGTAAACGATTGTTGTATATGCCCGATAGTTGATGATAAACAAACATTGTCATATAATAAAGTAATTAAACAAAAATATAGTGAATAAAAAGATAAAAATGTGATTGTGGATAAAAAAAGTATAAGTGGATAAGATCAAACATGTACTATATGAAAGATATAATAATGAATTAGTAAAATATAAAAGATATAATAATGAGAATTAGTAATATATAAAAGATATAATAATGAATTAAAAATGATTATTGAAAGAATTAACTGTTTTGCCATTGTTAAAATAAAGTTGTTAAAATAATGTTGGAATAAAAATTTGATTATAATTGAAAAGTAAAAAAAAAAATAATTATTCAAAATTTTATACAAAAAAATATAATTAAAAGATATTAATGATTAGATAAATGTTAAGTAGGAACAAAAATTGTCTCTTTTGAAGAAAAGTTAAAAGAAAACAAAAAATATTCGTTCCTGAAAAAAAAGAAAGGAACATATTCACGCAATGTCTAGGTGTAGGTCCAAGATTATTGGTGTCTTTAGTTTGACCTATGGGGAGGCAATGTGGTCCTATGTCGCTTTGGTCCGGTCTGAGAAGTTGGTCTTTGCCAGATCTTCCCGATTATATTATGTGAGACCAGACGGGGAGCGATCTTGATTCTTAAAATTGGATGGTATTGACGAAGATGATTGTAATATATAACAATAAAGGGTTAACATCATAAAAGATGGCGTTCTAGTTTAGAAAAATATTCCATACTGGGCGTGAAAATAATGTAAAAGTTGTAAAACACATAATGATAATTAAAGATATAAAGTGTTATAATATTTCAATATTAAAGTTCAAATTAATAAGTAAATGGGGTAATGATTGGTAAGTCAATTAGTTATAAGTGCTGCAATCTATCCATCCTGCGAGTTGGATGACGTGTCAGGTACAGGCGAACTGCAACTGGAGGTGTCATTTTAACATGGCGGCTGTAACGGGTGTCCATATCAACATGTGTCATGTCCTTTGATGCCTACCGACATAGCTGGGTTGTTTATTTACGTAGGCGGTCCTTTGTTGCCGACCCTTTGTTACCGACTGGCATCTGATGTCATGTCTGGCCTACGTCCCGAGTTGAGTTATCTTCTCTTGCCTGTTTGAAAATAAAATTTCTTCTGTTTGAAAATATAGTTTTCTTGGTGTTCGTAAGTGTTGTGTTTCGACGTTGTTGCGGACTTATTAAAAAAAATGTTATTCAATGATGTCAGGTTAGATGTGCGTAAAAGTGCGACTTCAACGTAGACACGCTTTTGGTGAGGTGTCACAGGCATGAAGGCGTCTTGGGCCTGTTAAGTGAGAAAATTGTTGTGGTGCGCTGTGTAACACTAGTGGGTGTTTTATGGAAAGGTGTCACGTGAAATCTTCGTTTTTGGGTACAGCATCTAACTAGTTTTCGAATGAATAACAAATTTATTAGTCATGGGTGGTTGTTGTACGAAACACATCGAGAATTTTCAGATTGTTATAGAGGTGGTATGTTTATCGTGAAATCTTTGTGTTCGCGACGATATGGAGCTCGTGTGGCTCGAAATTGGATGTTGTTAAATCGCGCGTTAATAGATGTGGCCAATTGGAGAAAGTAAGGTGGAAATGTGTTGAAGTTCGTTCCGAGGGATGTGTGAAGTATTAATAATTATGCATGTAAAAAGAAAAGGACGAGGGAGTGTAGCTATGCTGGAATTTTTAACTTGTTTTGGGGAAGGACAGTTACATTTCTAGTTGTGCTTTTGAAGATAGTGTATCTTTCGATTTTTGTATTTTTAAAAAATGCGTTTTCACCTATGTTTATTAAAATTTGAATATATATTTTTAATCGTTGCTTATGGTAGTGCAAAAATTATACTTGTAAAAGGGCAATGGCATGATAGTGACTTATAATTTGAATGGGGCGTGTACATAAAATAGTGAACATAACAATGATTTTTTGCAAAGTTTTGTGTATTTAAGTAAGTCATTGGTGTTTTTTGGTATAAAAATAAGGTATTAAGAAAAACACACAGATAAGTTTAGAATTATGATTCGAGTAATTTAAATATAATATGATTTTTTTTTAAAACTGTAAGATTGCAAGTAATGAATTAAAATTTATAAGTTGCTTAAAATAAAGTAAAAATTGATAAATGAGGGTGTACAATATTTAAAATTTGGATTGAAATGCTATAAAAATGGTTAAAATTTGATTTAAAAATTATTACAGTAAAAATAAACATTATATTTATGGAAAATCAAGTTGTTAGCATGAAGAGAGAGTTAAGTAGATTTTTAAAAACTCACAGTTTTTTATGATTGTTCAGTCAGGAGACTTGGTCTTTGGTTGTTGTCCTGATGACGTGGAAGGCGTCCCATGTAGAGCTTGTAGAAGCTTGTGACTTCTGTTTGGCGATGGTGGCATGTCGTCTGGATAGTTGCGTTGTCAGGTCGAAGGTGGGTAACTTCTCACCGGCTTATTTTGCGGGATGTTCGGCTGTGTCGTTGGGGGGAGATTACTTGGTCGGTTCTTTGGAATGGCGTGCTTGTTCCTCCATCTTGCTTCTTGGCTCTTTTCTATCTATCTGGACAGTCTTTACCTTCTTCGTTGTGGTCTCCTTCGTTGTGGTAATCCTGTCGACTATCTGTAATAATAGGTTGGGATCCTTTCGACTCTCTGTGGTATTGTGTTGTTGAGATCCTTATCTGTGATTAGGGATCCTGTCGACTATCTATAATAATGCGTTGAGGTTCTGTCGACTCTCTGTAATAATGGGTTGGAGTTCTGGTTGGCCTGTTGTAGAACCTCGTCGACTCTCGCTATAAGTTGTGGCAACCGAGGGTCAAACCTGTAGTAACCGCGAGGGACAGTCAGGGGTGGAGAGTTTTCCCGTACCTCTCTGCACCTTGTAGGACCTTTAACAGTTCTCCCAAAGTACAGGCAGTCGTGGTCGAGGCAGAGTGGAAAACTGGGGAATGTCCACACACACAAAACGAAGAGACACAGTTGAAAGAAAGTTCCTTGAATAGATAAAAGCGAGCCAAGAGCAAAGATGGAGATAGAAGATTCCTTACTGTTTTACATGGTCGATGAGTTGGTGACAACCGGCGACACGCAGATGTGGAATTGACTGGAACTGAAAAATGGCTGTTGCTACGTGGGGTCCTATTTAAACAACTTTTTTGGACTAGGAAGTGGACCAGGAAGTATTGCCTTTCTGCACGTGTCCACACTGGCGCCTGTCTGGGCTTCCATCTAACTTTAGAAGTTACATTGTGATTCGCTCAATCTTGCTCTTAACTCAGTTTTTAATCTATTATATATTTTTATTTATTCATCCTCAGTACATTACATTTGGTGATGCAAGGAGACATGTCAATTATGCATATAATTAGTTATAAATCTGCAATTAGTTCTATATACAACATGACAATCTTGTTATAAAGATTATAATATATAGGGTTGTTGGTTTAAATATCATATATATATATATATATATATTTACTTTTCCACTTCGGACTCCTATACAATTTTAAAATATGTATAATTACCAAAGATATTAACAAATCTAATACCTTTCATGACCACCTTCCTGTGAGGCCAGCTGATCCAAGCTGACTTGAGCTCATTGAATCCAACCTCCAATAACTGAATATGTTTTATATGATCTCAGGGAAATTCAAATATTCAAATATAAAACTGACCGCGTAATAGAGAGAGTTTTATTTGGGAAGAAGTTGGCAATAGGATGGTCTCTGCACATGTTTCAATTTGTTGTTTGGTGAAGATGTTAGGAGAGAAGAAATGGGATAAAATAAACAAAATTCAAACATTTGTGAAATATTAGATCATATATTACAAAAGACACATGACATTTACCACGAGAGACCACTACCAAATATAGAACCCCACTGTTCGCGCACCAGATGCTCAAGTCATCAGGGGGAGTGTCCCCATGTGTTGCTGGAAGAATGAAGGATCACCGGTTGATTTTCCAGGTAGGGGAGGAGTGGGTGAGAAACACTTTTATATTGCTTTTCGCACAGTACGTAGGTGGTTGATGCAAATAAGTGAATAATACAAACTTTTTTTTTTAACTGTCCCTGACCGTCCATAATTAAATATCAGAAATTTAGTGTCAGTTCAACACCGCTGGTTTCAGACTGTTTATAATCTTCCAACCTTGCAACGATATTGCCACGTGGAAAATTAGGAAAGTCCAACTTCGGAATGAGACAGCAATTTATTTCACTAAGAACAAACTATGAATGGTAAACAAAAGATAAGCAATGAGGGAAGTTTACAGAGTAGCAAAGTATAAACATAAGAAATGATACTCTGTTAATAAAATAATAAATACTTTGTTACAATATCATTGAGATCCTTCGATGTGCTCCACTCATCTCCAGCAGATGGCCTCGAAAATCTCAATTTATACAGACTTGGCAAGAGGAGATAAGAGAGAAGAAGACTACATATATTAGTTGATTTGTATATAGCCACAAAACACAACCCTGAATAGACAATAATTTATTAAATCTGTATGTAAAAAAGAAAAACTCAATTCCAATTATATTACACTATAAAACAAATACTATGATAAAGAGTTTTCTAATCACTTCTGATATATGTAAATAATTTATTATATGTAAATAATAGTTAGAAATTGAGATTCATTTCGTTGTATACTCCTGTAGAAGGGTTTACAGTACCTGAAAGTTTGAGAGAACGTTTAATAAAGTAAGAAACTCAACCTTGGAAGCTGCGTTTTATTGTAAAATAAAGGAACATATAGTTTGTATTCATGATGAAATTATGAAAAAAGTTTTAAATTACAAAATATTTTCTCACAATGAGTTTCTTTTTATTACAAAACGCTAGCTTTCAAGCGATAATCGCTCTTCAACGGGCTTAATAAAACAATATCGACTATATCTTACAAGAAAAAATGTTTCTGTAAATATTTCTTGTAAGAGATATAGTCGATATTGTTTTATTAAGCCCGTTGAAGAGCGATTATCACTTGAAAGCTAGCGTTTGGAAATAAAAAGAAACTCATTGTGAGAAAATAGTTTGTAATTTTAAAACATATTTTTTGTATTTCCTAAGGAATACATACTAATGGAACATACTATTAAATATAAAAAAGTACTATATAATATAAAAATTATATTTATATAAATACGACGTTGGTCTGTGATTAACGGTTTCAACTCGAAAATATCGGGAGGCTTGGTTTTAGAGCGATTATTCGTGACCTCAAAGGAGGAAGAAAATAGTAGGTTATCTATATAGAATCTCCTTGGAGTTACAAGTAAAAAATAAAATCATTGATACACAAAACATACAGCTTTATTAAGACTACCGTTCTTATACAGATTCACCACAGGAAGAAATCATAGATGGAGCTCCTATACTCCAGGTAACGCTGAGCCCAACAACAGCCTCCAGATCCGTCGCATATCCAGTGATCAAAATCATTCATACAAATGTCTCAGAGGTGAACGCTTCATGAGACATCCTGATCAGCCGTTTTCAAAACTAAAGTATTTATAATAAGATTGTTTAGATTTTTTAATTCTGCCAAGTTCATCTAGACCCTGAGCGTCGGAATGTTTTTGGAGTCAATATATTTGACGGTTATGATTTAAAAATATCTTGGAATTCCAAGCGAAAGCTATCAGAATTTGATATAGAAATTGTTGGCAATATTTGATGAGTGTTATTTATTTGGTTTAAACATTTGTATATTAGCATAAACATATTTAAAAAATCAAATTTTGTATAAATAAATTGTATTTCATTGTTTTTATTTGTGTGTGTGCTCGTTTATGCTGTCTAAAACATACATTAACAATTTTCTAGTTAGCCTCAATTACAAATAATAATATTATGATGCATTAGCGCGCCATCTGTTATGAATATTTGAAACTATTATAGACGCGTATGGTTCTTTTGAAAATTAAACAATTTCTACTGCCCTTACTGCAATGGAAAAATTAATGGAAGGGTTCACCACTGATGAGCCCGACCCTCCCTTCTTTTATTTTTCCATCGCAGTAAGGGCAGTAGAAATTGTTTAATTTCAAAAGAATCATACGCGTCTATAATAGTTTCGAATATACAAATAATACTAATAAAATACCTTACAAAGTGTGTGATATTTATTGATTGTGTATAAATCAGACTACTTTAGATATTTTATATAATTTTTTTAATCGAATCCATACCTATATTAAATTCCAACAAACTCTCTTAATGTCAACAAAAAAGAATATAATAGACGAGGTTTAGAATGTCGCGTGATTTCCCAGCAACCATCATCAGGAAAGATCTCCGCACTTTTATTAATAACTTTGAATATTTGATGGACAAAATTGAACATTAAATTAATTGCCCTCCATCGGAATGTTAATGAAACATTACGGCCGGGTGATTTTTCGTACGGTAGGAAGGTTGTGGGTGATTAGCCGCCTTGATTGATGCCGGCGTGGAGCACAGACCTACCTTACACATAGACGACCTATACTGACGCTAAGAGATATTTCTGGAATAGAGCTGGACGATTTCTCTATTTACAGGCAATTAAATGATATTATAAAACTATAATAATCGTTCTGAACAACAATCGCCTTCCTTACACAACCAAATCGGTCCGAGAGCCTTTCATTCTAGCATCTGATCCCTGCGTTTCGCACGATCTCGTACGGCCCCATCCCCATGTGGCTTTTCCACAGATGAAGTGAAACAACAGCAAAGTCTAATCAATCGTTTTTGCTGGGTACCCAATGGACGCTTCTCAATTCTACATGAGAGAAGTATAGAAATCGGTTTTAAATTAACATCCTTTCTTTCAAACGATCTTCTTCCTAATTTTGTTGAGTTTATGGGTAAACTAATTGTCAAGAAATCAATATGTTCATTGTCGGAAACGCTGCTCCAGCTGTTCACCACCCTTTAGCTCGTCTTCTGTTAAAACCTCTCATCACCAGGCATCTGGAGAGTTGAGACTTCACTCTGAAACTTTCCGCGTCTGGGATAGATTATCAACAAGAAACGTCGCCTTAAATGGCAGTAAATGGAAGTCTTATGTCACAGTTTTGAATATCCCGGCCGAGCATATTCGAGGAGAACCACGACGGTGTTCCCGGCGGTGATCAAGCGGCCCAGGAAAGTCAGCGACTTAAAGTTTCCCAGAGGAGAATATGTCGGGTATTCCAGGAACGGCACCATAGCCCGTAGCTTTGCCGAAGTTCACAGCCACTCCAGAGGTCATGCGAAACTCTTCGAAGATCAGGGGCACGAGCTAAAAATGAGCGTCGCCCCTGATGAAGAGTACGATGTCATCCACATAGGCAACCACACTACCGCGGCCCAAGATTCTCTCGAGGCGTCGTATCAGAGGCCAAACTCCGATGCTGAAGAGGGCGGCACTGAGACGGCAGCCCTGCCCCACCCCGTTGAGAAGCGGAAAGGTCTTGGTATAACATCTCCGATCTGGATGGAGGCGTCTGCTTCCCCGTAGAGAAAATCAATCCACTAGACGACGGCAGATAGTAAGCCCAGCACAGTTTGTCGAACGCCGACTTCAGGCCTAAAGAAATGACAGCCATCACCGTGTCATGTATCTCTACCCAGGCGACTTTGTCGGCACTCGCGCAATTTTTCAAGAAGATGACCGTCCTTTAACGACGTAGGTCTGACATTCGGGAATGAGGTATGTTAGATGACTATGCAGACGGCCCATGAGCACGCCACTGAGGAGCCTGTAGTCGGTCGTTAAGAAACTGGTTTAGAGAAAAGCCTGTAGACCCGGACCACCGTTCGACTTCGGAAGCAGAATTACCTTTCTGCGTCTTGAGAATAGGGTCAAGGCCCCGCAGGATCGAGAAGCCTCGAAGACTTGACAAAGAACTTCGGCGAAGATATCTTCGAAGGCTTTGACAAACTCTCAGGGGAATCCGTTCCCTCCCGAGGAACGGCCGCTTGGCAGAGGGTGGATGGTTGCTGCTATCTGTCGCGGGAGATATCGGCGGGGAAAATGCTGGTCCCATCATCGAACTCCAGGGGGGCCATTTCGTCTAGGAAGTCGGCGCTCGATTCTGCCTAGCTTGAAGCCTGGGCGAAGCGATTGCTTAAGTGGTCCAGAAGGAAACGCTAAGCTGGCCCCCGGAGATGGCGTTGCCGCTGTCGTCGGTGAAGGTGGAAGTAGAGTGACGTCTGACTCGGAGGGAACGCCCGAGGTTCGATAGTCGGAGCGAGTAGTATCACCCTTTCAAGTCTCCGCTTCAGAAAATAGCTTGCTCTCTCGATATATTTCCCGCCGGACTCGGCAACAGCAGGCGCGAGTAACCGAATCTCCGCGACCATATTTACCTTTATCTGGTCCATTTTTCCCATTACATAGGGGGGTGAAAGATTTTCCAGGTCTTTCGATATTACATCGATGAACGTTTCCATTCGATGGACGACCAGGCCTGACCGTAGCATCTTGCCGATGCAGGGAAGTCTTGTAGGAGCTGGGTCTCCCACTTGGATCAGAACGGCACGGTGGTCCGAGTAGGCGTAATCTATTGTTTGGTATTGGGCGACGTTTTCGCAGAAGCCTGATGGAAGTAGGATTCTGTCCAGACGACGCGCGTCGATCCGGCTTCCGATAGTAGCAACCCTGGTGTGCTCCAGTGCAGCATCGAAGAAGGTGGCGACGTCAACGATATCGGCTTGGTCCAGGAGCTCCGCGAGGGCTTCTGCTGAACCTGATGCCAGGTCCTTCGCCGACTCATCGGAGATATTTAGGTCACCGAGGATCCACGCACCTTCCCCACACGCCAGAGCTGCGATGATCTGGAGCTGACGGCATCGCACTTCAGAAGAATCGATACGTGGGTGTTAACGTCATGGAGACTCCCTGGATGGTTAGGTCAATGGTAGTAATCTTGCCTGGCCATAGGATCTGCTGTCTGTGAACAACGAGCAAAAACACAGGCGAGGCCTGACCCCACGATGGTCGTTGCGGGCACAATGACGGTTCTGTAGCCGAGGCAGAGGTCCCCTAAGTTGTCTAGAGACATGACACTTGTCTCCTGTAGGAAGTGGATTTGAGAAAATAGCTGAGTTGGATTATCTGGTGAAGAGCGGCGATGCCGCGCGTGTTCAAGGTTGCAATTAGGAACTTAGCAAAAAAACTAAACGTACAGACATCGTAAAGTAGATAATTTATATATAGATCTGTGCTAATTTTTACTCTATGAAAATTTCCACGATTTAAGTATTTTTGAAACAGATCCAAGTATGCCTATGTTATTATCCTTAGAACGAATGGTAGCCGCCACTTAACTCCAACATACGCATTTGATTTGGGAGATTGAACGTTATTCAGTCCACAATTCACACCTGTAATTTTTATAGATTGTACTTACGAGTCACTTGTTTTTAAGGATTTTTTCTAGGTAATATCCGTGTAAATTCTTTTATTTCTCTTATACTTGAACATCAGTATCATCTGTTTTGGATTCTGATGAACAATAAGAGTTTCTAGTAGTCTGTTAACTTATTACGTATAAAACGATTTTGAATTTAAGAAAGAAAATGTTGACATTTCGTGAAAAGAAGCTTATACCAGGTCTATTAGTATGAAACGCGAAAATTTTCAGTGAATTCAAAAGTTCACCAATTCCATACAACAAAAGATTTTTTATTCAAAGTAACTGCCCTGATTAGCTATACACTCGGACCACTTTTCAGGCAATTTTCGAATTCCTTGTCTGAAAATTTCTATTCCTTTTGAGTCGAACCAGTCAACAAGTCATTTTCGGAGTATGTCTGAGTTCGAAAATTCCTGGTTTTTTAGGGCGTGTCCTAAAGATGTGAAAGGTGGTAGTTCGACGGCGCTAAGTCTGGCGAGTACGGCGGGTGGGGTTAGAGTTCCCAGCCCAAGTCTTTTATGGTGTTTTTGACCACCGTAGCTTTGTGGGCTGGAGCGTTGTCATGCTGCAGTATCAGGTTGTTGTGCTTTTCACGCCATTTCGGTCTTTTTTAATTCAACGCCTCTCTCAAACTGTGCATTTGTTGTTCGTAGCGACTAGTATTGACCATTTTGCCAGGTTTCAGGAGCTCGAAATATACTACGCCGGTCTGGTCCCACCATATGCAAAGCATTGCCTTTTTTCCGAAGCGATTGGGCCTAGGCGTCTGTTTTGGAAATTGGCCGGGCAGACTTTTGGCGCGTATAATTGCTGAAGTGGATCCATTTCTCATCAGAAGTTACGATTCGGTGCAAAATGACTTCTTTTCATGCCTAGCGAGTAGCCCTTCGCAGGTTACCAGACGCCGTTATTGCTGCCTTTCGCTCAACTCGTGGGGGACCCATCTGGAAAGCTTTTGGGTCATTCCGAGGCTGTTTAAACGTAGAGAAACAGCACCTTGTTACACCTGGAGCTGTTTTGCGAGTTTCTCCTGCATTTGGGTACTGTCCTCATCCAACAAAGCTTGCAGTTCAGCGTCCTCGAACTTTTGGGGCGGTTTTCCATGTGGTTCATTATCAAGTTCAAAATCGCCACTTTGGAATTTTTTAAACCACCTGTAACACTGCGATTTGCTCAGAGCGTGGTCGCTGTAAACTTCCTCGAGCATTCGGTGGGCTTCAGTGGCACTTTTCTTCCAGTTGAAGGCGAACAACAAAACTTCCCGCAAATGGGCACTTTTTGGCTAGGAAATAGCCATTTTCCACAGGCTCCAGAAATTTTTTACGATTTGAAATTTTCTAAAACTGCACGCATGCTGATGCCACGTGAGTCAAAGAACAAAACGCCTACAACAGCTCCACCGTCGGCTCAAATAAAGTTGCACAGCGGCCTCTGGCGCCCATTTTCGCGTTTCATACTAATATACCTGGTAATCTGATTAAAATGTATTACAAAAAGTATCTACATTTCACATTTATGACATGTGGTGCAATTACAGTAAAATCAGTCGCCAACTTCTACCTACCATGATTATCATGGTCTGTACCCCACGTGTACTAAGTATAATAATAATAATTTTAAAAACAATAATTGTAATTTCGAATTGATTAAATAATGGACTAATTTTCTAAATTATTTCCGAGATTCCATAGTAATTAAAAGATAAATAAAAAATGTATAATTGACCTAGCCAGATGAAACTAGGAGTAAAATAAGAGTAAGTTATGGACAGAATCACAGTTCCAGAATCTTAGTTATTCTTAGAGATTGGATAAACGATGGTTATAATATATTGCAACGTGGAAAATTAGGAAAGACCAACTTCGGGATGAGACAACAATTATTTCAGGCAAGAACAAACTATGAGTGATAAACAAATGATAAGCAAAAGAGGGAAGTGTACAGAGTATAGCAAAATATAAACATAAAAAATAATACTCTGCTAATAAAATAATAAATACTTTGTTACAATCTTAAGTAAATAACTATATTTAGATCCCACATACTCAACATTTAGCTCTATTGAGGTAAATCTTTAAAGAGCTTAAGATTTACCTATCGTTTAAAACCCTTTCGTTGAACAGGCCATTCCTCTAAAAAATACAGTAATACCTCTCTAATACGGATTTCAAGGAACAGGAAAAACAATCTGCATTAACGAATATCCGTATTAAAAAAAAAGAATGATAAAATGATGCATGCTTATGATGAAATTATTTTTAAATAATGTACTTAAATATCAATTTAAAAGAATGAAACATAAATTAAAATAATCTAGATTTTATTAAAATATTTATCAATACAGAGCAAACATTAGTTTAGATATTTAAATTAGTTCAGTTGTTAGAGGGTGGAACCACAAAAAAAAAAAAACTCTTATTTTCCGAAAATCCGTATTAGCGAAGTATTACTCGAGAGTGTAAAAATAAATATTCAGCGAACATAAAGTATTGAGTATAAATTTCATATATTTATTCATATTCATTTATATACATAAGTATTCAATAAATTACAAATACGATATTTTTATTATGTGAAAATGCACATAAACAGTCAGTTATAAAATATACTCATAGAATATGCAATGAAAATCCGATAATAGTAATAATAATGAAAGATATAGTCATTATGGTTTTTGGAGAATTTTCCTTAAAATGGGGCAAAAAGAAACAAGGCCTCAGTTTGCCCAGTCAGCAATGGTTATTCAGTCAGTAGTTGAAAGATATTTTCCGATTTGGTTCAAATACGCATCATAAATAATCTAAATGTTTGAGACCCCTATTCCAATTTGATTTAAAATTAATTGAAAATGTGTTTTAGGTGATCTATCAAATATAAGTCTAGCATATATTAAGCAGGCTACCATCTCAAATTTATATTTAGAAGAAGTTAAAAGAGTAGAGAGGGTTGAAAAGTTTATTTTCCTGGAAACTGGAGTTAGAAGGACATTAATGGTCGTGTCTGCATGAAGAAGAAAAAAGCGAGTGTCTGGCGTCTAAATGAAAACATTGAAGATAAATCAATAGAACAGAGAGAGAGAGGGTAGAAAATAAAAAATTCCAATAATAGCCTCACGCAAGGTATACATGATGAACCTATTAAAAGATAGCTAGGCAAATTATTTTCTCAGCGCACCATGGTGAACGTACCTCATAAATTAGCCAAGACATGTTTGTTTTAGCGCCAGTTGATGTATCGCCCTGCGGAGCAGAGAGGCATGAAAATGGAAAAAAAAAGGAGAAAAAGGATGAGAAGAGGGGGGAGGAGAAGATGCGAGAAAGACTGGAAAAAACCGCGCAGGGCTGATTTGCATGTTTATGTGGTGCGTTCGACGTGCTATAATTGGAAACGTCAGACCTGCCCTTTCATCTATCACCACCATTAGAAATGATTGCTCTACTCTAATGGCTCGTAATAATCACTTACCACAATAGAGAGGCCACGCCTCCCTTACCTTTGTCACTTACACTATGATGACTTTGTGAGCGCACTATATATTGACCATTGTCTCTATTTTCTTATTTATTATAATAAAGTTTACAATAGGCTCTTGGAGAATGGTCCTCTTTATTCATTGTTTTATCGCGACTGTTGACATATCCTTTGGTTAGTAGACGTAGAACCATATTCTCTCTCTTCTGACATATGACAGTTTTGTGATAGCTATAATTGCCTGAATTCCATGACGATCTTAATTGTCCATTGTATTTTATCATTGAATAGTATTCTGAAACTTATATGGTAATGACTGTGTCAATCAATTGCCGTATTCCATTAAAATCTCTACTTTATTGTGTACAAAATTTAACCATATATATATTGATTAAGATAAATAAAATATTTTGTGGGAAGATTTCACTATGGGTATTCTTCTATTTCAAAAATATAAAATGTAAAGGGCCTGTTTTTCCACTTGTTTTATATTAAAAAAGAAACATTCGTGCTTTAATGTTTCCATTTATTATACATAGATGGCACGCTATCGCCTTATAATTAATTCATTGTTTTTATCGGTCCCCCCTGGACCCTTGGAATATTCGACCAAATTCTGGTTCGTTTCCAAAGTGACTAACGTGGCAACGGCACCCATTTTCCAATGAAGATAGTGGATATTGCTGCTGCTGTGTTGGAGATGCATGGAGACATCTGAGGCTCTTCTTGGGACACGATAACAACAAAAACAACATTGTTTTTATCTCGGCTACTGACATATGGTGGTTTTGTGATAGTCCAAAATGTCTGAATTACACGACGACCTAAATTGTCCATTGTATTTTACCATTGAATAGTATTCTGAAACCTATATATATTACTTTATTAACATCATGAAACGCGATATCCCAAACTCAGGGATATTTGCGTCGAGACCTCTCTCTACATCACAACAAATCGGCTATATACAATCCTGTTCAATTCACTATTTTACATAATTAACAAAGAAAATTGTTCGAAGAGAAAAACAAACAACAAAGCAAGCATCGCAATTCTTTTCCTTCTAATTTTCCCTCTCCCTTTTCCAATTTAAAGAAAGTTGTAAATAAATTTGCAAAATTGATCAAAACTTTTGCACCTCTCCTTATTGCCTACAAATTCATCAAGCCGTCCAATACGATCAAATTTGTCTTCTCTATAAACCCGGAAAATTGGGCATTTCATAAGTAGATGTTTCGAGTCCTGAATTTCACCTCCGCAGAAGCATCCTGGTTCCTTCACCGCGCCGATAGTTGCCAAAAATTTCCCAAAATTACCATGATCTGTAATGAATTGGATATTATAAAAATTTGGACGGAAAAATCTTGGGATTCCAGACACGAAAAAGCTTCTGAAAATTTCATTAGTATTGTCAAAATTTTCCTTCATTTTTGCGTGTAAGAATGATTTGACTATACTTGGAGCATGGGGTTCATAAGTAATTATATCTTCAGTGGACAGATGAGTTAGATCATATTTGATTATTCTAGATTCTATATAGTCTATTAGGAGTGGAATTTTTGCCAAACTATGCACACAGTTAGATGATGTGGTTTTATAAGCTCTAACTGCCCATAAAATGATCTGGTACTGCATGGAATTCAGTTTTTGTTTAGAACGATTGTTTAAATATTTAAGCCAAATTTCTGATCCGTATGTAAGTACAGGCCTTATTATAGTTTTATATAAAGTTAACCTTTTTTGTGTATCTAAACCCCATACGTTGCCGCTTAGAAAACATAATAAATTTTTCATACGCCCTGCCTTACACAGAATATCATTTACATGTGGAGTAAAGTTAACTTTATTTTTCCATTTGTGATTTGAAAATTTCATTCCCAGAATTTTTACTTGCTTGACCGGCCTGATTATATTGTTATTAACCTCGATAGGTATTTTTTCTCTGTTGTGCAGGTATAGCAAATTAGTTTTCTCTGTACTGATCGTTAATTTATTTCTATTACACCATTGGATCACATAATTTAAGGTGTGTTCACTTGCGGTTTTTAGTCCTTCAATAGTCTTATTCCAGCAAATTATTGTAGCATCGTCTGCATAACATATAATATCTGCATTAATTGATTCGAAATTTATTAACAAATCATTTAGCAAAATATTCCACAGAAGTGGTGATAAAGGTCCACCCTGTGGACATCCTTTAGTTATTTTCTTATAAAAAGTTTCTGATTCGTATGTAAATTTCACCTCCCTTTCTTTATTCAAATAAGATTTTATGATCCGTATTAAATCTGAGGGAACGTTGTCATTATCCATTCGTTTTATAATCGCAGGCCACCATGCATTGTCGAATGCACCAGCTATATCTATAGCTATCAAGGAAGTCAATTCTTTTTGTTTATGTTTCAATATAGTTTCTATAATTTTTTCCATTCCAGTAATAGTTGATCTAGATTTCATAAAGCCATGCTGCCTTGAGCTCATTAGATTATTTTCTAAATAATAGTTACTTAATTTATTTTTTATTATATTCTCAAATGTTTTAGAGAGATTAGATGTCAATGATATAGGTCTATAACTTTTATTTACTTCATAACTCGTTTTTGCCTGGTTTTGGAATTATTTTTAAGAATGATTTTTTCCATTCATCCGGATAGTATCCCATTTCTATACATTTATTGAATAATTGATGCAGAATTGGGATTATTTTCATTTTAGCTTGTCTGATCATATTGTTACTAATGTAATCAGGGCCCGGTGCTTTTTTAATATTAGTTTTTAAAATTGTTTCCTCTATTTCCTTAGATTCGATATGAACACTACTTTTATTTTTATATTTAGGAGTATAATTTCTAATCAAAATATGATCATCTTTATCCAAACCTACAATATCATCCGGAAATAGATCGTTCATTAAACTTTTTATTTTGTCGATCTTTAAATGATCTGGTAAATTATCAATTAGAGGTAATCCTAAATTTCTATTTTTTGATCTCAATGACTTGTAAATCCTATAAGCATTACCAAATGCGTTAGTTGAATGACTTTCTTCTATAAAATTTCTCCAACTCGCTCTTTTTGCCTTTTTAATTTTATTTAAATATTTATTTCTCATTGATTTATAGGTCTTTTCATAGATCGCTCCATGCCGATGATACAAATTTCTAATATAGTGGAAATCGTTTTTCAATTTCTCCAACTTCCCATCCCACCAGTATGTATTTGTTTTATGATTTCCGCTTCTTGTCTTGACATTTAGGGACAGATAAGCTGCCTCTCTAATTATTTGTGTGAGAGTCTTTACAATGTTGTCAATATCTTCGATGGTTGACGCGTGGTTTATCTTGGTGATAATGTTATCTACATCTTGTATTGAAATTTTTTCGGTAAATGTTTTCCAATCAGCATCTTTCTCTATAAATTTCCATGTTGAGTTTTGAACTGTCCTTTGCCTGTTAAAATTATGATAAATGTCAAAGGTTATTGCAACGTGATCTGAAATGCTCGTCAAAATAGTCGTCTTCCAGTTTTGTACAAAACTTATTGATTTTTTGTTTGAAATCGTAAGATCTATAATGCTTGAATTTCGGCAGGTGGGTATCTTTAGATTATGGATAAATAGGCTATGTTCATCTATGATGGAGTAGAATTTGAAACCATTGGAATTAGTCGTCGGATCAAACCAGACTGGGTGTCTAGAATTGAAGTCGCCACATAGTATAATAGGTTGTTGATTGTAGGTATCTAGAAGCTCCTTGATAAATTTTTGATTAGTGTCATTAAATCTATGTGGATGAATATAAAAGTTTGCAATAACAGTATTTGATTCCGCTGAATTTATAGAGGTGGTTGTACAAAAGGAGTTTGTGAATTTATTGATTTTATTGTATTTTAAACACTTATTCATAAAGATCGTTGCAGTGTATATTTGTTCATCTGTTGTTGAATGCACTATTTGAGATTCTAAATCGAAAATTACATCTCTATCAATCAGATAAGGTTCCTGTATTAGGATGATATCTGGTGGGTTGTCTTTTATAGAAGCTTGAAGCTCATTCAGTGCCAAGATACTTTTTCTTACATTTTGTTGTAAACATTTAATTCCTTTTCCCTGCATGATATTCAAACTAAATAAACAATAATCTCAGCTGCGAAATTTGCCTAATTGTCGGTTGGATGATATCTCGTTCGTTGGATAATTCTATCTATCTGTATTTTGTATAAAGGACAATCCGAGGAATTAGCTCTATGATTCGGCGAGTTTCTAAATTTAGGATGTTTTATACAGTTATAACAATTGCAAATTTTTGAACAGTCATGAATTCCTTGCGCGCCGCATAGTTTACATATCTCGACATTAGTACAATCGGCCAATTTATGGTTGGGATTAAATTGAAGGCATCTCTGACATTGTTTTACCAGAATCTTATCTTCCACAAAACAGCGTTCAAAGTCTGTATATAATTTATTATTCATATTTTTAAGGATCTGGTATACCTTTGGAGAAACCCTAAGAACTATGTTGTGGTGGGGCGTGTTCGATTTCATGCTAAACAGAACATGGATATCATTTTCCATTTCGTTTAATTCAGGGTTCATACTACAGATTGTTTTAGTAAAATTAGAGGTTTCTGTAAGTTTATTAACATTCTTAACTACTACTGTAGGATCTCTTGGTTTGGGGATATAAATTTTGCTAATATTAGCGAGTTCCTCTGCCCTGCCTAACTCATCATTTAGAGATTCCACGTCTGATTCTGTAGGGGTCTTTATTATTACAGATTTCCTAGCATTTATAATTTTGTTAATCTTTATTTTTTTTCCTTCGTCCCTAAGCTTTTTAACTTTGCTTGATATAGTTTGATACATTTTTGTATTATCTTCCACATTTATAGGTGTTGCCACTATTGTGAACTCCTTATGTAAATTTTGTTTTTTTTTAATGTAATCTTGTGATGTTTCTGTACGAGCTACTTGAGCATATGTTTGAGTTGTTTTAACTAGTTCATCTTGGATCCCTTTCAGTTTTTGATCCATAACATCAGTAATTGTTGTTTTCATTAGTTCCAATATATCTTGGTTATTTATTTCTTTTAAAGTTGAAATACCATCCTTGGTTTGCCTAACCATAGTTGACAAAAATGTAATATCATTTTTAGTTAGATTTTTTTTATTTTGTTGAACTTTTTTGTCAAAATAGTTATAAATTTCATCCAACTTATCATTTAAAGTTTGAATAATTATTTCCATATTCTATTTTTGCATATTTGTGCGAAAACAACAATGGAAAAGTATTTCAAAAATGACAATAAAACAAAAACAAAAAAAGGGAAATCTCCTAAACTTTTGAACAGTGATTGCCAATTTAAAAGGTTAAAATATTTTTAAATTAAACAATTTATATAACTTTTATAAATTATACAATAGGTAAACTTAAAATTTAAAACAATATTTACCGGAACTATCGGAGCCTAGCGACACACGTCCAAACCTATATGGTAATGACTATGTCAATCAAAGGCAAATTCCTCCATCACCCGAGGTTGTATCGACTTCAGTTATGTATTCTGTTCTATATAGTCTCAACAATTATTTATTATTCAAACTTACATTTCATTATTCAACTTTACATTGTATTTCTTACCTGAAAATAGGCTCTGGCACTTCACCAGATTGAATACTTCTTTAGCAAATTCGACCGAGTTCATAACTCCTCTCTTAGGATGTATGAAACCGAAGCCGCCCCTGTACTGATGAGGGCCATAGCCTGAAACCATGGTTAACGTCGACGAGTTTCTTTTATGTCTATATTGTCTTTTTCTCTTAATTTTAGCCAAAATGATGATGTTTCACATTCTTCATCACTATAACGTTCTGTACTGGGGTGATGACTAGAATGTATTGTTTTAAAACATATTTACCCAGAGAGGTGCCACTCTTGGAACATAAATACCATCTTCCTACACCATTATGTCATATATATAGTGTGTGTGTAACATATTTACATATTTATTTATTCTATATAATCTGTTTTATATCTAGTGATGAATTAAAACATTTATAGTCGATCGACTCTTTGTTCTGTAAATTAATTCATTATCTTTTAAGATGTTTATCCAAAACTTTCAAATAGAAATATTTTATAGATAAATGTTTTATTTGTGTTTATTTAACTCCCTTATAATATAGTATTGTGGCAAAGTATTAATTATATTTTATATACAGATTATTAATTTTTAATTTTTATATTATATTTATATTTTGCTACTCTGGAAACTTCCTTCATTGCTTATCTTATATCTTATAAATGTTGATTGTGTTTGTGCCTTGAATAAATTTCCGAGTCATCCTGAGTTTGTCTTTCCTAATTTTCGACATGACAATACAATATATTGAGTTATGGAATTAGTTCAAGGTTTAGATATCAGTAGAGGCCGTGTTTATGAGAGAAACGCGTTATCGTCCATTCTCTAAAGTGTCTCTGGTTCAAGAAAAGTCAAAACTTCCTATAGAGGAGATTTTGAAACTTGCTGTACTTGTTTATTTCGCGCCAATTTCTATAAATTTACCAGAATCCTCTTAATGGATCACTCTCAAATAACTCTTAATTATTTATAAGATGGTTTATATATATATATATATATTTATATATATATATATTATATAAAATTTTTTTTTTTTAAATATTATAACTTTTAGAACCAACTACTGTAAAGACGACCGCCAGATGTCGTGGCTTTCCCTATATAAACTATATAGGGAACTATATATGGTTTTACGGGCTACTAACCAAAGCGTATGATTCCCGTTGGCCGGCTCAAATCTTTCTGTAGATATGTAAATACGCAATCCTTTATTAATTTTTTCTACTCGCCTTAAGTCAGGTAGTACTTTCTTAAATTATGTATTTTATATTCTTCATTAGCACAATTAAAGCTAATTCTGATCTAAACTATTTTTATTATTATTATTCTGTTCTCATGACTGCGATATCACAAACATACTCACGTATCTTAAAACAACCTAAGTAAATTCTAATTAAAACAAGTTTATCATAACATATATATATATATATACATGGTATAACTGCTACTCTTAAAACCTGTTTATATTATATGTACACCTAACACCAAAACTATAGTAATATGTTACTCATTATATTTTAAATAAAAATGCAAAATACGTTTTAATATATAAATTAATGCAAAAAACATACATATATTTCAATAATAAGTACATTTCAACAATTATAGTCTCTGTCCTACAAACATTTCCAGAATTACAAGTAACTTCCTTAATTTTGAAATTAACCTAAAAATAAATGTCTCTTCATGTATTTATAAAATAAAACTCAGGAAAAAAATCATATGGAGTAAATCTGCATAACTTAATTCCAGAGAGCATGCCTTATGGCTATTAAAAGATAACCATGGATTTATGGCCCATTTATATTTCTGCTTCATTTTTAAAAGCTCTCTTAACAGGATGTTTATTTACAGTCCTTTGTCTTGATCATGATTTATGTTCCTAAATCCGAGTTTATGGCATCCTTTGTCTTATCTCTCTTGATACCTTGTACATACAACTTATGGCCTTTAATTGTTTCATCAAAGAACTTTGCCTGGCCGAGGTTAACCACGCATTATTGCATATTAGAACAGACACTTGTGCACTCACTTTGACACGAATCAATCACACTTATTCTAGGCATAGTAAGAAACAAAGTAGAGCTCGTATCAAAGGTACATTACTATATACATAGGTTGTTCCAAAAGTAATGCCTGTTTGGCCATAACTCGAAAAATATTACTAAATATTTCAAATGTTGTACACATATAAATCAAATATTTGTGAATATAATGGTAATATTCTAAATATTCTCCAGCGGAGTCTATACATATTCATTTGTTGGTTGTAAATTCAAGCATGATTTTAGTTTACTTTCTTTTCTTCTTTAGACTCTACTCAAACTTTGTAATTATTGAATTGTTTATGTAATATAGTCTCTGACTTTAGTGTTGTTTCTTGAGGCAAGCATCTCTTGTGGGGATATCACGTCCTATCTATCAACAGTTGGAAGTTACACTTACATTTCAACCACAGATGTCATTTCTCTATTTTCAAAATATATTTATATATACAAGTTTGTCCCAAAAGTTCGTAAACACTTTCAAAAAAATTAAATACCAATATTATTCGCCGTTATATAAAATGTATTTGTATTATGTATAAAGTAATTGTATTATGTATTCGCGCCGTAATCATATTATTTGTCAAGTAATAAGAAAAACATGAACTTTTGGGACAATCTTATAATTATTTTGAAGATAGAGGTTGCCTTGATGGCATTTGTAGTTATTAATAATAAAAGACACTTTGGCCAGTAATTGTTTTATTTTCTTTCAAATTTGTGGTCTCTCTTTTTCATATATTCTTATCCATTTGTTTATGTAACCAACTGGATATTCAGATTGTTCTAATTTCACTCTAATTTTCTTTATTTTTTATGATTAACTTGGTCTGTATATATCTGTATGGTTCTTTTTACAAGAGACTTTATCATCTGTCTTCAATGAATTATAGGATTGTTAGAATTCAAAATTAAGATATAAACCCACAGTCTGTTGGATTTCTGAAAACGCTGGTCAGAGAGAAAATAAAAACAATTTCTATAGGCGAAGTGTCTTTTATTTTTAATAACTATATAATTATTGTTAGATGATATTTTTGTTATCTATCTCATTGTAATAGACTGTTTTTTTATTATACAGTAGAACTTTGATAATTCGACAGTCTTTAATTCGAATATTTATCTTGGTCCCTAGAATTTCCTATAAATAGATTTTCCGTTTTTAATTCGAATTTTTGGATAATACGAAAATTATTTTGGTCCCTTGGGCTTAGAATTATCCAGGTTCGACTTTAATCAGTATTGTGGTTATCCTTAGGGTGATCTTATACTGTGGTCATCTGCTCTAATCATCATCAGAAATGAACTTGGGAAGGTGGTGGGTGGCTTTCCTGTTGTCTTCCACATCGCAGTATGGTGAGCAGAGTATGACAATATTCTGGAGAGTGGCTTTTCTTCGTCTCTGCCTTGGTGATGGCTGTATCCATTAGCCATGGATGTTTATCAACTTCATGGTACGCCGTGTTCTGTTCATGAACAATGGCAACTCATGTAAGTCGATATTAGACATGGATGGTTTTGGTGAATAAGAGGCTAGCCGACTCACTTCTTAATATTTCATGTATCACTTCATTCTAAGAATAGTTATAAACAGTAACAAAGCAAAGTTCGTATCAAAGATACATTACAATATACGTAGGTTGTTACAAAAGTAATGCCTGTTTGGCCATAACTCGAAAAGTAATAAATATTTTAAATCAAAATTTTTGTACACATATAAAATCAAATATTTGTGAATATAACGGTATTATTCAAAATATTCTTCAGTGAAATCTATACATTTCCTTCAGCGTTGAACCCACGCTGTAAATCCGCTTTGGAAATATGCTGGAGGTTGTTTTCTAAACCATATATTTATGGCCCGTTTTACTTCCTGTATCTCTTCAAATCTTTGTTAATTTAGTCTTTTTTTTTTCATTATAGAGAATAAATAGAAGTCGCAACGTGCCAAATATGGGCTGTATGGGGGTTGTAGAACCAGTGAGCAGCCCATTTGTCCAATAGCCTCTGAAGTCTGGAAGGAGGTGTGGGGCCGGGTCATGACGTAATATAACGGATTTAAGAGGAATCTCTGGTTTTTTCGAATATATTCCCAAAGTTTCGTAAAGTTAGAACACTACGTGGTTTTTCATCCAAAGAAGTCTCACCACTTTGGAATCTTTTCATCCATCTTCTCACATTTCTTACATCAATTTTGGCTTCTTTGTTCACATTTTTCTGTCTCTGGTGAATCTCTGAAGCTGAATATCCCTCATTTCCAAAAATTCAATAACAGCTCTTTGTTTCTGTCTTGATTCCATACTTTTACTTAAGGTATCTGAAAAAAAAAGGATAATTATCAGTAAGGCTTACTTAACAACATATTAAAGTATAAATGAAATAGGTCAAATATTATTCGAGTTACGGGTAAACAGGCATTGCTTTTGGAGCGACCCTAGTATATACTGTATATATATATATTGTACATAAATTGTAAAGTTTATAAAATTAACAAACTATTTTTGGATTTAATTGTCAGAAATCATAATATATATGTATATATTTGATTTGAAACTTTTAATTTTAAATATATAATCTCCGATATAAATTTATATTAATATTAACAAGTTCATATCATCATTCTTTATATTTTGTAACATTGATATCGTTTATATATATTTTTGTTGACATTAAGTAGTGAGAAAGATAAATAAATATAATATATTTGGAGATGTTACTTAATTTGCCATTATGGTAGAATACATGTTCAGGAAAGACAGCCAACGCAAGACCATCAGATTAGCGAACCTGCCAGACCTGGGGCAACAATTGAGGAGACGCAATCGCCGCCCCAGGTGTCCTATGCTCCAACATAGATATCCCTAAGTATGATGGAGCAGAAGACCCTCGCAAATAGAATCTCTCGAAGAGATTGTATTCCTCTACCATTGGGCAGACTACATAATTTTAGGTTATGCCGCCAAGAATATGATCGAAAGCGCCCAAGACCTGGTTGAACCTCCATAAATCCAGCTTCACCAGTTGGGAAACTCTGAAAACCCGTCTAATCCAAGATTTACATCAAATGCAAACAAAGAAGAAAAAAAATGATGCTTAAGAAATGCAAAACTGGAACCAGCAATCATATTTGCAGAGGATATCCATGTGTTGTGTAACAAGAGGTTGATCCTAAAATAGAAGAAGCAAAAATTAATGGGTTAAGGGGCATTGAAAAAGGAGTATTTTTTTTATTCATACAAATCTCTCTAAAACTAACAATGTACTTATTTACGTGTGCAAGAAGATGGACTTTCTTTAAAAATATTATCGGGAACGTGTTGAAGAAGCCAAACTTCTATATAATGGGCCACGCTATGCTCGATTCCATTAACAAGAGTAACAAAGGACTTCAGCGGCTGTCACGACCAGGGCTTTTCCAAGCATAAGGTCCCCTCTTCCAGACACCACCAAGACAGCTCCCCGCCCCCAGGTCCCTAGACGACTTTAAAATCTAAATTTTGTACCAAAACCAAATTACCAAATGAAACCTTCAATAAGATCCCAGAAGCAAACAAAAAATAGGACAGAAGATGGAAGACGAATCTGCTTCAGATGTAAACAAGCCAGAACACATGAAGCGCGATATTGCAGGGTCAGGTTTGTAAGAATTTATGAAAAAAGCCATCTCCTTATCGTGCAACTGAAAGTTGCTGATGGCTTGCGCCATCTATCGGAATAAATAACTATTCTCGTTGATTTTTAATTATTCCAGAATTGGCCAAATACCCATTCTTGATTAATCAAGAAAAGCTAATCACGGACGCGTTTCGGGCTGTTGGCCCTCATCAGCGTGGTGCAAGCTATACCTCAACGACAAAAAATTTGGCCATTCAGGCATCCTGAAAAATCATGAAACGGGTAGTTAAGGCCAGAATTGCGTGAGACCGCGACACATTGGGAAAAAATAGCACAAATGTGATATTGTACTGGGATAAGGTGCATAAATTATGAAAAAAGGCATCTCCTTATTGTGCAACTGAAAGTTGTTGATGGCTTGCGCCATCTATCGGAATAAATATCAACTAAATATCAACTTAGAAGAATTGTAGAAGCTGACCTCATAATTAGATAAATTCTAAGAGGCAATCTAAATGGATAAGGAAACCGATAAGTCAAAACGCGACCTCGAACATTCGAGGAACATTTGAACTAAGCAACGCGCCTGATTGCATCAATCAAAGCGAGTCGACAATAAATGGAATAAAAAAAGTTGGGCACAAGATACAAAATGAATATTAATGTGGACAGAATACTTTTTTCAAGTTTTGATTGATACTGGCTTCAGTGGTCGACCTTAGAACAGTTCTCGATACAGACGCTGGCAGAAATAGTCCCTACAAAACATGCCCTGGATCCGATGGAAAAAAATATTGTGGCAAGTATTCTGTTGAAAATAAAAGTTGATGACTCACACCACACAAATCATTATCACGTTAATTTATGATAAATAAAATGCATTTACGTACATTATACTCGGGAGAGATTTCTTTAAGAAAATTAAGACCAAAAATCGACTGTGAGCTGCAAAAAATAAAATATGATTTACCAAATAAATGTGACAAAATCAATTATGTGAACAGAAGAAAATAAATATCGCTGAATATACCATCATACAGGAACTTTCAATTGAGGGCTTTTGTAGAAAACAGATGATTTTAAATTTATTATTATTCAACAAAGTGCGATATTGAAGTATTTGCGCCTATTACAGAGGAAACAAATAAATCAATCAAACAAACTAAAACGTAGGATTAAATATTCACAGATTTACATGTATTAAGCGACAGAGTTCATATAATTTGTGTAAAAAAAGTCATTGGTATAAGAGAGTTAAATCATTTAGATCAGGGAACAATCGATGTCTCACTTCTGCTAAATTCGAACAGCCATAGAAAAGGTGGAGAGCAGTTTGTTGTTTCTCCGCAGAACAATTTGGTTTTTCTGATAAATCTCTTTTATGTAAGCAGTGCTGGAATTTTCCGTGTCATGTGACAAATTGATTGACTCTAAAATTTGAATGGAACTTTGTAGGAAGGCCATTTGGAAAAATGGTGCGAATTGTATAGTTAGAAATTATAAAATGGATTTATAGAAATGCTTTATAATAACTTTTATTTGCCTTCAATGTTGTGAATATTTTTTATCATGGTAAATATATATATATGACGTATGCACGGTTGGATCTGCCTATGGAATACAGCATTTTATA
>CP092867.1:123577750-123615891 GCA_030710605.1 Cordylochernes scorpioides
ATAGGGAGGTGAAAGATTTTCCAGGTCTTTCGATATTACATCGATGAACGTTTCCATTCGATGGACGACCAGGTCTGACCGTAGCATCTTGCCGATGCAGGGAAGTCTTGTAGGAGCTGGGTCTCCCACTTGGATCAGAACGGCACGGTGGTCCGAGTAGACGTAATCTATTGTTTGGTATTGGGCGACGTTTTCGCAGAAGCCTGATGGAAGTAGGATTCTGTCTAGACGACGCGCGTCGATCCGGCTTCCGATAGTAGCAACCCTGGTGTGCTCCAGTGCAGCATCGAAGAAGGTGGCGACGTCAACGATATCGGCTTGGTCCAGGAGCTTGCCAGGTCCTTCGCCGACTCATCGGAGATATTCAGGTCACCGAGGATCCACGCACCTTCCCCACACGCCAGAGCTGCGATGATCTGGAGCTGACGGCATCGCACTTCAGAAGCATCGATACGTGGGTGTTAACGTCATGGAGACTCCCTGGATGATTAGATCAATGGTAGTAATCTTGCCTGGCCATAGGATCTGCTGTCTGTGAACAGCGAGCAAAAACACAGGCGAGGCCTGACCCCACGATGGTCGTTGCGGGCACAATGACGGTTCTGTAGCCGAGGCAGAGGTCCCCTAAGTTGTCTAGAGACATGACACTTGTCTCCTGTAGGAAGTGGATTTGAGAAAATAGCTGAGTTGGATTATCTGGTAAAGAGCGGCGATGCGGCGCGTGTTCAAGGTTGCAATTAGGAACTTAGTAAAAAAACTAAACGTACAGACATGGTAAAGTAGAGAACTTATATATAGATCTGTGCTAATTTACTCTATGAAAATTTCATTGATTTAAGTATTTTTGAAACAGATCCAAGTATGCCTATGTTATTATCCTTAGAACGAATGGTATCCATCACTTAACTCAAACATACGCCATTTGATCTGGGAGATTGAACGTTATTCAATCCACAATTCACACCTGTGGTTTTTCCATATTGTACTTACGAGTCACTTATTTTTAAGGAATTTTTCTATGTAATATCCGTGTAAATTCTTTTATTTCTCTTATACTTGAACATCAGTATCATCTGTTTTGGATTCTGATAACCAATAAGAGTTTCTAGTAGTCTGTTAACTTATTACGTATAAACGATTTTGAATTAAAGAAAGAAAATGTTGACATTTCGTGAAAAGAAGAAGCTTATAATCTGATTAAAATTTATTACAAAAAGTATCTACATTTCACATATATGACATGTGGTGCAATAACAGTAAAATCAGTCGCCAACTTCTACCTACCATGATTATCATGGTCTGTACCCCACGTGTACTAAGGATAATAATAATAATTTAAAAAACAATAATTGTAATTTCGAATTGATTAAATAATGGACTAATTTTCAAAATTATTTCCGAGATTCCATAGTAATTAAAAGATAAATAAAAAATATATATAATTGACCTAGCCAGATGAAACTAGGAGTAAAATAAGAGTAAGTTATGGACAGAATCACAGTTCCTGAATCTTAGTTATTCTGAGAGGTTGGATAAACGATGGTTATAATATATGGCCACGTGGAAAATTAGGAACGACCAACTTCGGGATGAGACAATTATTTCAGGCAAGAACAAACTATGAGTGATAAACAAAAATAAGCAAAAGAGGGAAGAAGTGTACAGAGTAGCAAAGTATAAACATAAAAAATAATACTCTGCTAATAAAATAATAAAACTTTGTTACAATATATCAAGTTTATAGATCACACATACTCAACATTTAGCTCTATTTGAGTGAAACTTTAAAGAGCTTAGTATTTGCCTTTCGTTTGAAACCCTTTCGTTGAACAGGCCGTTCCTCTAAAAATACGGTAATACCTCTCTAATACGGATTTCAAGGAGCCAGAGAAAAATACGCATTAACAAATATCGGTATTAAAAAAAAAAGAATGATAAAATGATATATTCTTATGATGAAATTTTTTTCAAATAATGTACTTAAAAATCAGTTTAAAAGAATGAAACATAAAATAATCTAGATTTTATTAAAATATTTTTTATCAATACAGAGTAAACATTAGTTTAGATATTTACATTAGTTCAAGTGTTAGAGGGTGGAACCACAAAAAAAAAAAACTCTTATTATCCGAAAATCCGTATTAGCGAGGTATTACTCGAGAGCGTAAAAAATAAATATTCAGCGAACATAAAGTATTGAGTATAAATTTCATATATTTATATATACATAAGTCTTCAATAAATTTCAAATACGATATTTTTACTATGTGAAAATGCTCATAAATAGTCAGTTATAAAATATGCTCATAGGATATGCAATGAATCCGATAATAATGATAAAATATTTACAGTCATTAGGGTTGGAGAATTTACCTTAAAATGGGGCAAAAAGAAACAGGGCTTCAGTTTGCCCTGTCAGCAATGGTGATTCAGTCAGTACGTTGAAATATATTTTCCGATTTGGTTCAAATACGCATCATCAATAATCTAAATCTTTGAGACCCCTATTCCAATTTGATTTAAAATTAATTGAAAATGTGTTTCAGGTGATTCTATCAAATATAAGGCTGGCATATATTAAGCAGGCTACCATCTCAAATTTATATTGAGAAGAAGTTAAAAGAGTAGACAAGGCTTGAAAAGTTTATTTTCCTGGAAACTGGAGTTAGAAGGACATTAATGGTCGTGTCTGCATGAAGAAGAAAAAAGCGAGTGTCTGGCGTCTAAATGAAAACATTGAAGATAAATCAATAGAACAGAGAGAGAGGGTAGAAAATAAAAAATTCCAATAATAGCCTCACGCAAGGTATACATGATGAACCTATTAAAAGATAGCTAGGCAAATTATTTTCTCAGCGCACCATGGTGAACGTACCTCATAAATTAGCCAAGACATGTTTGTTTTAGCGCCAGTTGATGTATCGCCCTGCGGAGCAGAGAGGCATGAAAATGGAAAAAAAAAGGAGAAAAAGGATGAGAAGAGGGGGGAAGGAGAAGATGCGAGAAAGACTGGAAAAAACCGCGCAGGGCTGATTTGCATGTTTATGTGGTGCGTTCGACGTGCTATAATTGGAAACGTCAGATCTGCCCTTTCATCTATCACCACCATTAGAAATGATTGCTCTACTCTAATGGCTCGTAATAATCACTTACCACAATAGAGAGGCCACGCCTCCCTTACCTTTGTCACTTACACTATGATGACTTTGTGAGCGTACTATATATTGACCATTGTCTCTATTTTCTTATTTATTTTAATACATTTTACAATAGGCTCTTGGAGAATGGTCCTCTTTATTCATTGTTTTATCGCGACTGTTGACATATCCTTTGGTTAGTAGCCCGTAGAACCATATTCTCTCTCTTCTGACATATGACAGTTTTGTGATAGCCATAATTGCCTGAATTCCATGACGACCTTAATTGTCCATTGTATTTTACCATTGAATAGTATTCTGAAACCTATATGGTAATGACTATGTCAATCAAAGGCAAATTCCTCCATCACCCGAGGTTGTATCGACTTCAGTATTGCATTCTGTTCTATAGTCTCAACAATTATTTCTGGTTTAAACTTCCATTTCATTATCCAACTTTACGTTGTATTCTTACCTGGAAACAGACTCTGGTACTTCATCAGATTTAACACTTCTTTAGAAAATTCGACCGAGTTCATAACTCCTCTCTTAGCATGTATGAAACCGAAGCCGCCCCTGTACTGATGAGAGCCATAGCCTGAAACCATGGTATACATATTGAAGAAGGAATAAAAGTTAACGGCGACGAGTTTCTTTTATGTCTATATTGTCTTTTTCTCTTAATTTTAGCCAAAATGATTATGTTTCACATTCTTCATCACCACCATAACGTTTTGTACTGGGGTGATGGTTTTGGTGGATACTCGGTTTTTTACCGAGAGAGGTTCCACTCTTGGTACATGAGTACTATCTTCCTGCACCATTATGTCATATATATATAGTGTGTGTAACATATTTATTTATTCTATATTCTATTTTATATCTAGTGATGAATTTAAAAATCTGTCGCCTCTTTGTTTTGTTAATTAATTTATTATCTTTTAAGATTTTTATCCAAAACTTTCAAATAGAAATATTTTATAGATAATTGTTTCATTTGTATATTTAGCTCCCTTATAATGCTGTATCAGAATATTAATTATATTTTATAAACACATTTTTTTTTTCTATTCATATTATTTATATTTTGCTACTCTGGAAACTTCCTTCATTGCTTACCTTGTATCTTATAAATGTTCATTTTGTTTGTGCCTTAAATGAATTGCCGAGTCGTCCTGAAGTTTGTTTTTCCTGATTTTCTACATAACAATATAATATATTGAGTTCTGGAATTAGTTCAAGGTTTAGATATCAGTAGAGGCCGTGTTTCTGAGAGAAACGCGTTATCGTCCATTCTCTAAAGTGTCTCTGGTTCAAGAAAAGTCAAAACTTCCTATAGAGGAGATTTTGAAACTTGCTGTACTTGTTTAGTTCGTGCCAATTTCTATAAATTTACCAGAATCCTCTTAATGGACCACTCTCAAATCACTCTTAATTCTTTATAAGATGGTTCAAATATATATATTTTTTATATAAAAATTGTTTTATTTAAAAATATTATAACTGTTAGACAAACTACTCTGTAAAGACGACCGCCAGATGTCGCGGCTTTCCCTATATAAACTCATTTGTTGTTGTTTCCCGAGAGAGAATATAGTTTTACGGGCTACTAACCAAAGCGTACGATTCCCGTTGGCCGGCTCAAATCTTTCTGTAGATATGTAAATACGTAATCCTTTATTTCCTTTATTCTACTCGCCTTAAGTAAGGTAGTACTTTCTCAAATAATGTATTTTATATTCTTCATTAGCACAATTAAAGCTAATTCTAAACTATTTTTTATTAATATTACCACGACTGTAATATCACAAACATACTCATGCATCCTTAAACAACCTAAGAAAATTCTAATTAAAACAAGTTTATCATAATATATATATATATGAAAAAACAATAGAAAAAAAAAAACAAAATAAAACGGTCGGGTGTTGATAGTAAAAATAAAAAAGGCATATCCTGACCAGGAGCACATGTGCTTTTCACCCATTTCTTGGTTTTTCGGGGAGCCACTGGGACCAAAAATTATTTTTAGTTGCAGTGGTACAGCCTACTCCTCGCTGACGAGCGCCAACAGCGCGTAACACGTCCGTGGATGGCTTTTCTTGATTTATCAAGAAATTGGGTTGGCCAAATATCAGGGAACAGGTTAAATCAATGAATTTTAGATTTCTGTTCAACCAGATGGCGCTCTGCCTTCTGAAAAGCACATGTGCTCCTGGTCAGGATATGCCTTTTTTATTTTTAATATATATATATGATAATTTAAACCAACAACCCTATATTATATAATACTTATAACAAGATTGTGTTGTATATAGAAACACATCTATAAATAATTAAACGCATAATTGACATGTGTCCTTGCATCACCATATGTAATGTACAGAGGATGAATAAATAAAACTATATAATAGATTAAAAGCTGAGTTAAAAGCAAGATTTGAGAAGTAAATCACAAAGTAACTTCTAAAAAATAAAGTGGAAGCCGACAGGTAGGCGCCAGTCTCGAGTAACAGCGACTCGTGCCGTGTCTCGAGTAACAGCGACACGTGCCGTGATGCAATTCTCTTTGTCCGAAGAGTTATATAAAAGGGCCCGGCTTAGCAACAGCGAGTCAGTTAGTTCCCCATCAGCGCGTCGCCGGTTGTCTCCAAGTTCCACCTCATTTCACCATGTAGTCAGTAAGAACTCTACTCGATCTCCATCTTGCTCTTGGCTCGACTTTTTATCTATTCATGGAACTTTCCTTCTACAACTGTGTCGCTTCGTTTTGTGTGTGTGGACATTCCCAAGTTTTTCACTCTGCCTCGACCACGACTGCCTGTACTCTGTGAGAACTGTTAAAGGTCCTACAAGGTGCAGAGAGGTACTGGAAAACTCTCCACGCCCTGACTGTCCCTCGCGGTTACTACAGGTTTGACCCTCGGTTGCATCACCTTATTACAGAGAGTCGACGAGGTACTACAAGAGTCAACCAGAACTTCAACTTATTATTTCAGAGAGTCGACAGGATAACCCAAACGAAGGACGCCATAGCGAAGAAGGTAAGAGGACTGTCCAGATAGAAAAAAAGAGAAAGAGCAAAGATGGAGGAACAAGCACGCCATTCCAACGAAACGACCAAGCAATCTCCCCTCAACGACACAGCCGAAATTCCCGCAAAATAAGCCGGTGAGAAGTTACCCACCTTCGGCCTTACAACGCAACCATCCAGACGACATGCCACCATCGCCAAACAGAAGTCACAAGCTTCTACAAGCTCTACATGGGACGCCTTCCACGTCATCAGGACAACAACCAAAGACCAAGTCTCCTGACTGAACAATCATAAAAACTGTGAGTTTTAAAAAAATCTACTTAACTCTCTCCTCATGCTAACAACTTGATCCTCCATAAATTTAATGTTTATTTTCACTGTAATCATTTTTAAATCAAATTTTACCATTTTTGTAGCATTTCAATTCAAATTTTAAATCTTGTATACCCGCATTTATCAATTTTTACCTTATTTTAAGCAACTTTTAAATTTTAATTCATTACTTTCAATTTTACATTTAAAAAAACTCATATTATATTTTAATTACTCGAATCCTATTTTCTAAACTTATTTGTGTTTTTTAATACCTTATTTTTATACCAAAAAACACCAATTTCTTAATCAAATATTCAAAACTTTGCAAAAACCATTGTAAAGTTCACTATTTTATGTAAACGCCCCATTCACCTTTTTTCACTATCACGCCATTACTCTTTTACAAGGATAATTTTTGCACTACCATAAGCAACGATTTAAAAAAAAATATTCAAATTTTAATAAACATAAGTGAAACGCATTTTTTTTTAATACAAAAATCGAAAGATACAATATCTTCAAAAGCACAACTAGAAAAGTAACTGTCCTACCCCAAAACAAGTTAAAAATTCCAACATAGCTACACTCCCTCGTCCTTTTCTTTTTACATGCATAATTATTAATCATTCACACATCTCTCGGAACGAACTTCAACACATTCCCACATCACTTTCTCCAATTGGCCACCATCTTTTACGGCGCGATTTAACAACACGTCCAATTTCGAGCCACACGAGCTCCATATCGGCGCGAACAAAAATATTTCTCAATAAACATACCACCTCTATAACAATCTGAAAATTCTCGATGTGATTTGTACAACCACCACCAATGACTAATAAATTTGTTATTCATTCGGAAACAAGTTAGATGCTGTACCAAAAACAAAGACTTCACGTGACACCTTTCCATTCAATTCACTCACTAGTGTCACACAGCGCATCACAACAATTTTTCTCACTTAATAGGCCACAAAGACGCCTTCATGCCTGTGACACTTCTCACCCCAAAGCGTGTCCACGTCGAAAGTCGCACTTTTACTCACATCTAAACCTGACATCATTGAATAACATTTTTTAATAAGTCCGCAACAACGTCGAGACACAACGCTTGCGAACACCGAGAAAACTATATTTTCAAATAGGCAAGAAACCAATTACCACTGTGGAGGCTGAGAGATTTACTTCTAGCCTACTGGATGATGCACTACGCCGCCAACAAAAATTAAACAACGCCAGTCGACAACAAAGGGCCGGCAACAAAGGATTACCGCGGCCATGTTAATATGACACATGTTGACATTGACATCTCCAGTTTCAGTTTACCAACGCCGACAAGCCCAGTTCGCCTGTACCTGACACGTGATCCAGCTCGCAGGACGGAGAGATTACATAAGATATTGGCACACCGGTATGCTAGATCTTCGTGTCCACCAAATAACCTATCAATTATAAACTAATTGACTTACCAATCATTACCCAATTTACTTATTAATTTGAACTTTAATATTGAAATATTATAACACTTTATATCTTTAATTATCATTGTGTGTTTTACAACTTTTACATTGTTTTCACGCCCAGTGTGGAATATTTTTCTAAACTAGAACGCCATCTTTTTTATATAATGTTAACCCTTTATTGTTATTTTATTACAATCATCTTCGTCAATGCCATCCATTTTTAAAAATCAATCAAGTTATCATTTATTTTATATTTGTATGCTATATGTCTTTGTTTTTCTATACCCCAGCACACTCAGCCATTATAAGCCATCCCCAAAGTTGAATCTATTTCTTACACATCTCACCAACGCCTTAAAACACAACACAACATATATTAAAGATTTTACATGTTTATTGATATCAACAATTAAAACAACTTGGTTAAGTCTTATATAGACTTTATGACGCAAAAGAAAAATCATTCTCTACATATCACCATGAACATGTCAGTTCACGTACTCCCAGTTTCAGAGAGACATAGAAACACCGATATTTACCAAAGGGAAATGATCTAGTTACCACCACAGTTGTAACTTTTCTTCAAAAGAGACAACTTTTGTTCCATTTTTCACTACTTAACATTTATCTAATCATTAATATCCTTTAATTATATTATAACTTTGTATAAAATCTTGAATAATTATTTTTATTTTTTACTTTTCAATTATATAATCAAATTTTTATTCCAACATTATTTTAACAACTTTATTTTAACAATTTTAATTTTCATGACATTATTTTAGTATGGCAAAACATTTAATTGTTTCAATAATCATTTTAATTCATTATTATATCTTTTATATATTACATATTTGATCTTATCCACTTACACTTTTTTTATCCGCAATCATATTTCTATCTTTTTATTCACTATATTTTTGTTTAAATAACTTTATTATATTACAATGTTTATCATCAACTATCGGGCATGCAACAATCGTTTCCAACAATCCTACTCACTAACCACTTCTCTATACTTTTTCATCACTATCTATTTCAGCCATTGCTTCAAACCATCATAGAAACGACAGTACTGCTTGACAATTTTTCTTTTTGATTTCGTAATTCAACAAACTCTTTGAACACAGTTCCCCAGATTTACAAATCTCAACTTCTGGTCTGAACACGCTTCAAGAGTTTATTTCAATCATCCGCAGAGCAAATCACTAACGCAAACACAAAGCGTTCACTTTTTTTTCAACATTCAATTTTTTTCAACTCTAGCGGACCACAATCAACCTTTGATTTCAAGTCAAGTCAGACCACCTACTGTCGCTACAACAATTCTACTTATCGCATGGCTCTACCACCCCTTTCAATCATATTAATTCTTTTCTTCTTAACTACAATTGTGACAAAGCACTGTAACCTTATACAGGATCACAGGTGAAACATTGCCAAGGAAGACGCACAAGTCTATATCCTCGCTTTGCACTGGATCTCAGTATTTGATTGTCTGTGCAATACTCACAATTGCTTATTCTTTAACCCCTAACCCTTTCCAACGCCCACCAACAATCTCTTAGAACATCATCATTATTTTTTAGCAAACAAAGGTTTTATCTACTTTTCTCTTTTATAATGAATATCATAACTTTTAAATTAAACATGAGTTTTATTTTTATAATTTTCAGATATATCCAAATAAACATCTTGTTATAGCCCTTTACCCTCACAGTTTTAATTAATTAAAAGAAATTTTAATTACTTACCTGTGTTAGAGAGGCTTTACCCGCTTAAACCCGGATAAACCCTTTCACTCCCGGGGCCCATCTATGATAATTTAAACCAACAACCCTATATTATATAATACTTATAACAAGATTGTGTTGTATATAGAAACACATCTATAAATAATTATACGCATAATTGACATGTGTCCTTGCATCACCATATGTAATGTACTGAGGATGAATAAATAAAACTATATAATAGATTGAAAGCTGAGTTAAAAGCAAGATTTGAGAAGTAAATCACAAAGTAACTTCTAAAAAATAAAGTGGAAGCCGACAGGTAGGCGCCAGTCTCGAGTAACAACGACACGTGCCGTGATGCAATTCTCTTTGTCCGAAGAGTTATATAAAAGGGCCCGGCTTAGCAACAGCGAGTCAGTTAGTTCCCCATCAGCGCGTCGCCGGTTGTCTCCAAGTTCCACCTCATTTCACCATGTAGTCAGTAAGAACTCTACTCGATCTCCATCTTGCTCTTGGCTCGACTTTTTATCTATTCATGGAACTTTCCTTCTACAACTGTGTCGCTTCGTTTTGTGTGTGTGGACATTCCCAAGTTTTTCACTCTGCCTCGACCACGACTGCCTGTACTCTGTGAGAACTGTTAAAGGTCCTACAAGGTGCAGAGAGGTACTGGAAAACTCTCCACGCCCTGACTGTCCCTCGCGGTTACTACAGGTTTGACCCTCGGTTGCATCACCTTATTACAGAGAGTCGACGAGGTACTACAAGAGTCAACCAGAACTTCAACTTATTATTTCACATATACATGGTATAACTGCTACTCTTAAAACATTTTTTATATTATATGCACACCTAACACCAAAACTATAGTAATATGTTACCCATGATATTTCAAATAAAAATGTAAAATACTTTTTATATATTGCCACGTGGAAAATTAGGGAAGACAAAAACTTCAGGAGGAGACAACAATTTATTTCAGGGAAGGACAAACTATCAATTGTAAACAAAAGATAAGCCACGAGGGAAATTTACAGAGTCGCAAGATATAAAAATAAAAATGACCACTCTGTTAAATAAAAAATAATAAAATTAATAAATACTATGTTACATAGCTTCTTCCCTATGGGAGCTGTGACCCACAGCTAGCAATTATTGTAGATACTGACGTGGATTTGACGTGCTTCTGCCAAGGATTCCATCGAAGTCTTGGAACTTTGTCCCTAGTACCTTTGCGTCCTTTTTCTTGCGGCGTGAAGAGCGGTTTTGTCGTCGTATCGTCTATAGGGACATCCTCATCTTCGAGGGAAGTCTTGGCTTTAGCACGGCGGTGGAATCCTGGAGTCAGTCTCCGAAAATGTAGATCACAGCACCCATGGCTTCAAGGTCTTCTCGGCAATCTTCAGTTTGTCTTCCCTAACTTACCCGGCATCTCCACCAAAATGCCACGTGGAAAATTAGGGAAGACAAAAACTTCAGGAAGAAAAAAAATTATTTCAGGGAAGGACAAACTAAGAAAGGTAAACAAAAGATAAGCTCACGAGGGAAATTTACAGAGTCGCAAGATATAAAAATAAAAATGACCACTCTGTTAATAAAAATAATAAAATTAATAAATACTATGTTACATAAATAAAATTAATAAATATTATGTTACATAGCTTCTTCCCTATGGGAGCTGTGACCCACAGCTAGCAATTATTGTAGATACTGACATGGATCTGACGTGCTTCTGCCAAGGATTCCATCGAAGTCTTGGAACTTTGTCCCTAGTACCTTTGCGTCCATTTTCTTGCGGCGTGTGAAGAGCGGCTTTGTCGTCGTATCGTCGTCTATAGGGACATCGTCATCTTGGAAGGAAGTCTTTGCTTTGACACGGCGGTGGAATCCTGGAGCCAATCTCTAAAAATGTGGATTACAACACCCATGGCTTCAAATTCTTCTCGGCGATCTTCAGTTTGTCTTCCCTAACGTACCCAGCATCTCCACCAAAATGCCACGTGGAAAATTAGGGAAGACAAAAACTTCAGGAGGAGACAACAATTTATTTCAGGGAAGGACAAACTATGAAAGGTAAACAAAAGATAAGCTCACGAGGGAAATTTACAGAGTCGCAAGATATAAAAATAAAAATGACCACTCTGTTAATAAAAATAATAAAATTAATAAATACTATGTTACATAAATAAAATTAATAAATATTATGTTACAATATAAATTAATGCAAAAACATACATATATTTCAATGATAAGTACATTTCAACAATTATAGTATCTGTCCTACAAACATTTCCAGAATTACAAGTAACTTCCTTAATTTTGAAATTAACCTAAAAATAAATGTCTCTTCATGTATTTATAAAATAAAACTCAGGAAAAAAATCATATGGAGTAAATCTGCATAACTTAATTCCAGAGAGCATGCCTTATGGCTATTAAAAGATAACCATGGATTTATGGCCCATTTATATTTCTGCTTCATTTTTAAAAGCTCTCTTAACAGGATGTTTATTTACAGTCCTTTGTCTTGATCATGATTTATGTTCCTAAATCCGAGTTTATGGCATCCTTTGTCTTATCTCTCTTGATACCTTGTACATACAACTTATGGCCTTTAATTGTTTCATCAAAGAACTTTGCCTGGCCGAGGTTAGCCACGCATTATTGCATATTAGAACAGACACTTGTACACTCACTTTAACACGAATCAATCACACTTATTCTTAAATAGTAAGAAGCAGTGACAAAGTAGAGCTCGTATCAAAGGTACATTACTATTTACATAGGTTGTTCCAAAAGTAATGCCTGTTTGGACATAACTCGAAAAATATTACTAAATATTTCAAATGTTGTACACATATAAATCAAATATTTGTGAATATAATGGTAATATTCTAAATATTCTCCAGCGGAGTCTATACATATTCATTTGTTGGTTGTAAATTCAAGCATGATTTTAGTTTACTTTCTTTTCTTCTTTAGACTCTACTCAAACTTAGTAATTATTCAATTGTTTATGTAATATAGTCTCTGACTTTAGTGTTGTTTCTTGACGCAAGCATCTCTTGTGGGGATGTCGCGTCTTATCTATCAACAGTTGGAAGTTACACTTACATTTCAACCACAGATGTCATTGCTCTATTTTCAAAATATATTTATATATACAAGTTTGTCCCAAAAGTTCGTAAACACTTTCAAAAAATTTAAATACCAATATTATTCGCCGTTATATAAAATGTATTTGTATTATGTATAAAGTAATTGTATTATGTATTCGCGCCGTAATCATATTATTTGTCAAGTAATAAGAAAAACATGAACTTTTGGGACAATCTTATAATTATTTTTAAGATAGAGGTTGCCTTGATGGCATTTGTAGTTATTAATAATAAAAGACACTTTGGCCAGTAATTGTTTTATTTTCTTTCAAATTTGTGGTCTCTCTTTTCATATATTCTTATCCATTTGTTTATGTAACCAACTGGATATTCAGATTGTTCTAATTTCACTCTAATTTTCTTTATTTTTTATAAATAACTTGGTCTGTATATATCTGTATGGTTCTTTTTACAAGAGACTTTATCATCTGTCTTCAATGAATTATAGGATTGTTAGAATTCAAAATTAAGATATAAACCCACAGTCTGTTGGATTTCTGAAAACGCTGGTCAGAGAGAAAATAAAAACAATTTCTATAGGCGAAGTGTCTTTTATTTTTAATAACTATATTGTTTTAACGTCCATCTATACAGAGAGCCAAACAACAACTGACTCACCCGTGCTGGCGAGGTCACGCTCCGCTGCGTCACGTGGGAAAACATACGTAGATGTTCTCGTACATGTTCTCAGCACATCCCCCTTTTTAAGATTTGAAATATATATATACATTACAAACTTTAAATGCATAATATAATTAATAATGAAGGCGATCCACAGGTTTAACAATTCGTCCACTCCGAGTTCTTATCTGGCCGTCTTCTGAGTCGTTAGAGCAGTGATTCTCAACCTTTTTTTTGTTGCGGCATTATTTTAAAGATTTGAAAATTTGGCGGCACAATTTTAGAATTTCGCGGCACACTTTTGCTAACTTGAATGCAAGAAAATTCAAATTATGTATCAATATTTCTATGCAAAATATAAGTAATATACATCTCTAACATTCAATTTGCTAATTTCGTTATTTTAAAAAGTAAAAAAATGAAAAAGAAAAAAAAAAAACCAATACAAACGTGAACATAATCATATGACTAAAATTCGGCGACACATTTTTAGAATTTCGCGGCACACAAAATTACCGCGGCACATTGGTTGAGAATCACTGCGTTAGAGGGATAATCCACAACTGGGGTCTTTTCATTTTCAACCAGGTCCTCTCCCGAAAAGGTCGGAGTCGATGGGTCGGCTGGATATTGCACTGTAACTCCTTTTCGTAGATGGAATCTGTTTCGACGTAAAGTCCCAACTGGAGTATCAACCATATATGACCTTGGTGTCGATGCTTTCTGCTTTACAATCCCCCAGGTTCGCATATCTGTAATCCAAACCGTGTCACCTTCGGATAGCTCCTCCATGTCCGTAGCTCCGCAGCGTCGATCATATCTGGATTTCATATCCTTTCTCCTTCTCCCCTCCTTTCTTTTCAGGGTCTGAGAGTCCACCAACTTTGGATTAAGATTCTCTGGTGCAATTGGCAAGGTCGTTCGGAGTTTACGTCCCAGATGGTTCACCATGCCAATAAATCTTCTTACGCCATGAACATCGGTCGGAGCAGGCATCTTCGCCACTGCTTCGATTTTCGCTGGATCTGGTCGAATACCGTCTTCATCCAGTATGTGCCCAAGAAAATTAATTCTTGGCACGCCGAAGACACACTTGGCCTTGTTTAGTGTAACTTTCGCCTCTTTCAGTTTTCGGAGCACTAAACGAAGAATTCGATCGTGAGTCTTGGAGTCGGAGGCAAATATCAGGATATCGTCCAGGTAACACATTACACCGTCCATGCCTTGCAAGATTATTGACATAACCCTCTGAAAATACTCTGGGGCGAGTGAGATTCCAAATGGCATTCTGCAGTATTTATATCTCCCAAAAGGAGTGATGAAGGTCGTTAAATGCTGGCAGTCCGGCCTCAACGGAATCTGGTGAAAGCCACTGTTCGCGTCCAGTTTCGAAAAGAATCTTGCTTCCCCCAGTTGCCCCAGCATGTGCTCCACCACTGGCATGGGATGCACTTCGCGCTGTACATGTTCGTTCAGCCTTGAGAGATCCACACAGAGTCGTATGTCGCCATTCGGTTTACCAGCAATCACAGTCGGTGCACACCATTCAGTCGCAACGTTAACTTGTGCTATGATTCCCGCCTTCTCGAGCTCTTCCAATCTTGTTCTGAGCTTTTCCATCAAAGGTATTGGTACCCGTCGAGGAGTATGCACAGCATATGGGTTTGCTCCAGGTTTCAATTTGATTTCGTAAGGGTTTCCGATCTGTCCCAGTCCTTCAAATACTTCAGGGAATTCCTTGATCGGGTTAATTCTCGTCGCAACCACTTCAATCCGCCTCGCCAGGTTCAAGAGCTCACATGCCCGGCGACTCAGAAGAGGTTCACTCAAACGACGAATGACATAAATCTTCTCCTTGATTTCATAATTGCCATTTCGCAGCGTTGATATAAACATACCCACAGTCTGAAGTTCGGAGAATTCAGCAGCTCTTATGTTGATATCACTTTCCACTAGTCGTTGCTGTCTCATTATCTTCTTGAAGAGACACAGAGGAACACATGTAACATCCGCCTGGGAGTCGAGCTTGAACTTCACCTTTTTCCCGTTCACTTGGATTTCTGCTGTCCATCGCCTCCTGCATTCGCCTTCATCATCATCGAGATTAGATGAATCCTCCACAGCTGAGACCTCCAGGAGAAAATCAATTTCTTCATCAAGTTCAGAAACAGCTTTGACTTCCGCAGTCTTCTCCTGCTTACCTGGGCAGCAATTTGCAAAATGGCCAGTCTTTGAACACAGGTTACATTTCTGTCCTTCAGCACGGCAGGCCTGTCCTTCCCTGTGGGTGAAACCTCCGCATTTTGGACATCGTGATCTTGTTTTGGCTGACTTCTCCTTCTTCCTCGAAGGCTGCTGTTGTTGTTTCGGTGATTGCTTCTTCGAGTTGAACTTCACCTGATTGACCTTTTGGCTTGTTGAGGGACGCTGCAGGTCGACTTGCTGCTGTCGAACGGCTTCCTGCTGTCGAACCATTTTCACCGCCTTTTCCAAAGTCAGTTCGCTGTCCAACTGCATTCTTTCAGATAAAGCTTTGTCCCTCACTCCAACCACTATTCGGTCACGGATCAACTGCTCATGAAGACCCTCAAATTCGCAACTATCAGCCAATTTGTACAATGAAGTGATGAATTCGTCCACTGGCTCCCGATCCTCTTGCATTCTTGAATTAAATTTCGCACGTTCGTAGATAATATTCTTTCTGACACAGAAGTGGCTGTCGAACGCCTTGAGGACGGAATCAAATTTTCGTTGCCTCTTCTTTCTTTTCGAACTTGAAGGTCCTGAATATATCATCCGCGCGGTCACCCATCAAGTACATGAACAAATCGATCTTGTCCGCCTCCTCTTTCTTCTTCATTCCACTGACCACGAGGTATCGTTCGAATCTTTTCCTCCATTTGGGCCATTCGTTGGGAGTCGAGAAGTCGAAGGTTTCTGGAGGTTGAATCTGAGCCATGTTGAATTATCTTCCAAGGTACGCAAAAATCGATATTTTGCAATATACGGGTTCGTATTTTATCCAGTTATCGCTGCCACCATGTTTTAATGTCCATCTATACAGAGAGCCAAACAACAACTGACTCACCCGTGCTGGCGAGGTCACGCTCCGCTGCGTCACGTGGGAAAACATACGTAGATGTTCTCGTACATGTTCTCAGCACATATATAATTATTGTTAGATGATATTTTTGTTATCTATCTCATTGTAATAGACTGGTTTTTTTATTATACAGTAGAACTTTGATAATTCGACGGTCTTTAATTCGAATATTTATCTTGGTCCCTGGAATTTCCTATAAATAGATTTTCCGTTTTTAATTCGAATTTTTGGATAATACGAAAATTATTTTGGTCCCTTGGGCTTAGAATTATCCAGGTTCGACTTTAATCAGTATTGTGGTTATCCTTAGGGTGATCTTATACTGTGGTCATCTGCTCTAATCATCATCAGAAATGAACTTGGGAAGGTGGTGGGTGGCTTCCCTGTTGTCTTCCACATCGCAGTATGGTGAGCAGAGTATGACAATATTCTGGAGAGTGGCTTTTCTTCGTCTCTGCCTTGGTGATGGCTGTATCCATTAGCCATGGATGTTTATCAACTTCATGGTACGCCGTGTTCTGTTCATGAACAATGGCAACTCATGTAAGTCGATATTAGACATGGATGGTTTTGGTGAATAAGAGGCTAGCCGACTCACTTCTTGATATTTCATGTATCACTTCATTCTAAGAATAGTTATAAACAGTAACAAAGCAAAGTTCGTATCAAAGATACATTACAATATACGTAGGTTGTTACAAAAGTAATGCCTGTTTGGCCATAACTCGAAAAGTAATAAATATTTTAAATCAAAATTTTTGTACACATATAAAAATCAAATATTTGTGAATATAACGGTATTATTCAAAATATTCTTCAGTGAAATCTATACATTTCCTTCAGCGTTGAACCCACGCTGTAAATCCGCTTTGGAAATATGCTGGAGGTTGTTTTCTAAACCATATATTTATGGCCCGTTTTACTTCCTGTATCTCTTCGAATCTTTGTTAATTTAGTCTTTTTTTTCATTATAGAGAATAAATAGAAGTCGCAACGTGCCAAATATGGGCTGTATGGGGGTTGTAGAACCAGTGAGCAGCCCATTTGTCCAATAGCCTCTGAAGTCTGGAAGGAGGTGTGGGGCCGGGTTATGACGTAATATAACGGATTTAAGAGGAATCTCTGGTTTTTTCGAATATATTCCCAAAGTTTCGTAAAGTTAGAACACTACGTGGTTTTTCATCCAAAGAAGTCTCACCACTTTGGAATCTTTTCATCCATCTTCTCACATTTCTTACATCAATTTTGGCTTCTTTGTTCACATTTTTCTGTCTCTGGTGAATCTCTGAAGCTGAATATCCCTCAATTTCCAAAAATTCAATAACAGCTCTTTGTTTCTGTCTTGATTCCATACTTTTACTTAAGGTATCTGAAAAAAAAAGGATAATTATCAGTAAGGCTTACTTAACAACATATTAAAGTATAAATGAAATAGGTCAAATATTATTCGAGTTACGGGTAAACAGGCATTGCTTTTGGAGCGCCCCTAGTATATACTGTATATATATATATATATTGTACATAAATTGTGAAGTTTATAAAATTAACAAACTATTTTTGGATTTAATTGTCAGAAATCATAATATATATGTATATATTTGATGTGAAACTTTTAATTTTTAAATATATAATCTCCGATATAAATTTATATTAATATTAACAAGTTCATATCGCCATTCTTTATATTTTGTAACATTGATATCGTTTATATATATTTTTGTTGACATTGAGTAGTGAGAAAGATAAATAAATATAATATATTTGGAGATGTTGCTTAATTTGCCATTATGGTAGAAACATGTTCAGGAAAGACAGCCAACGCAAGACCATCAGGTTAGCGAACCTGCCAGACCTGGGGCAACAATTGAGGAGGCGCAATCGCCGCCCCAGGTGTCCTATGCTCCAACATAGATATCCCTAAGTATGATGGAGCAGAAAACCCTCGCAAATAGAATCTCTCGAAGAGATTGTATTCCTCTACCATTGGGCAGACTACATAATTTTAGGTTATGCCGCCAAGAATATGATCGAAAGCGCCAAGACTTGGTTGAACCTTCATAAATCCAGCTTCACCAGTTGGGAAACTTTGAAAACCCGTCTAATCCAAGATTTACATCAAATGCAAACAAAGAAGAAAAAAAATGATGCTTAAGAAATGCAAAACTGGAACCAGCAATCATATTTGCAGAGGATATCCATGTGTTGTGTAACAAGAGGTTGATCCTAAAATAGAAGAAGCAAAAATTAATGGGTTAAGGGGCATTGAAAAAGGAGCATTTTTTTCATTCATACAAATCCCTCTAAACTAACAATGTACTTATTTACGTGTGCAAGAAGATGGTCTTTATTTAAAAATATTATCGGGAACGTGTTGAAGAAGCCAAACTTCTATATAATGGGCCACGCTATGCTCGATTCCATTAACAAAAGTAACAAAGGACTTCAGCGGCTGTCACGACCAGGGTTTTTCCAAGCCTCAGGTCCCCTCTTCCAGACACCACCAAGACAGCTCCCCGCCCCAGGTCCCTAGACGACTTTGAAATCTAAATTTTGTACCAAAACCAAATTACCAAATGAAACCTTCAATAAGATCCCAGAAGCAAACAAAAAAATAGGACAGAAGATGGAAGACGAATCTGCTTCAGATGTAACAAGCCGGGACACATTAAGCGCGATATTGCTGGGTCAGGTTTGTAAGGATTTATGAAAAAGGCATCTCTTTATCGTGCAACTGAAAGTTGCTGATGGCTTGCGCCATCTATCGGAATAAATATCAACTATTCTCGTTGATTTTTAATTATTCCAGAATTGGCCAAATACCCATTCTTGATTAATCAAGAAAAGCTAATCACGGACGCGTTTCGGGCTGTTGGCCCTCATCAGCGTGGTGCAAGTTGTACTTCATCGACCAAAAAATTGGCCATTCAGGCATCCTGAAAAATCATGAAACGGGTAGTTAAGGCCAGAATTGCGTGAGACCGCGAAACATTAGGAAAAAAATAGTACAAATGTGATATTGTACTGGGATAAGGTGCATACATTATGAAAAAAAGACATCTCCTTATCGTGCAACTGAAAGTTGTTATTGGCTTGCGCCATCTATCGGAATAAATATCAACTAATCAACTAAATATCAACTTGGAAGAATTTTAGAAGCTGACCTCATAATTAGATAAATTCTAAGAGGGAATATAAATGGATAAGGAAACCGATAAGTCAAAACGCGACCTCGAACATTCGAGGAACATTTGAACTAAGCATCGCGCCTGATTGCATCAATCAAAGCGAGTCGACAATAAATGGAATAAAAAAAGTTGGGCACAAGATACAAAATGAATATTAATGTGGACAGAATAGATATTTTTAAAGTTTTGATTGATATACTGGCTCCAATCTTCCAGTGGTCGACCTTAGAACAGTTCTCGATACAGACGCTGGCATAAATAGTCCCTACAAAACATGCCCTGGATCCGATGGAAAAAAATATTGTGGCAAGTATTCTGTTGAAAATAAAAGTTGATGACTCACACCACACAAATCATTATCACGTTAATTTATGATAAATAAAATGCATTTACGTACATTTATACTCGGGAGAGATTTCTTTAAGAAAATTAAGACCAAAAATCGACTGTGAGCTGCAAAAAATAAAATATGATTTACCAAATAAATGTGACAAAATCAATTATGTGAACAGAAGAAAATAAATATCGCTGAATATACCATCATACAGGAACTTTCAATTGAGGCCTTTGTAGAAACAGATGATTTTAAATTTATTTATTATTCAACAAAGTGCGATATTGAAGTATTTGCGCCTATTACAGAGGAAACAAATAAATCAATCAAACAAACTAAACCGTAGGATTAAATATTCACAGATTTACATGTATTAAGCGACAGAGTTCATATAATTTGTGTAAAAAAAGTCATTGGTATAAGAGAGTTAAATCATTTAGATCAGGGAACAATCGATGTCTCACTTCTGCTAAATTCGAACAGCCATAGAAAAGGTGGAGAGCAGTTTGTTGTTTCTCCGCAGAACAATTTGGTTTTTCTGATAAATCTCTTTTATGTAAGCAGTGCTGGAATTTTCCGTGTCATGTGACAAATTGATTGACTCTAAAATTTGAATGGAACTTTGTAGGAAGGCCATTTGGAAAAATGGTGCGAATTGTATAGTTAGAAATTATAAATGGATTTATAGAAATGCTTTATAATAACTTTTATTTGCCTTCAATGTTGTGAATATTTTTTATCATGGTAAATATATATATATATGACGTATGCACGGTGGAATCTGTGGCCACTGGACACACATACAGCTTTATTAAGACCATCTATATTATACAGATTTACCACAGGAAAGAAGCATAGATGGATCTCCAGGTCCGACGCATGTCCAGTGGCCAACAGATTCCACCGTGCATACGTCAAGGTTAGCGTATCACTGAAGAGGCTAGTGTGGAATCAGCCGCGTTCTAGTCTTCGCTTTCCTCATCCAAATGGACCACGACATTCGGCGAATCCGTTTATCTCCTCCGAACGGTGGCTGCGGTCTTGTAGAATTTATATAAACCAAAGAAGATACCTTGATCAAACATCATTGTATTCATACAGTTATATATTTGTTGACTATCGGATTGAGACAAGGATAATTCACCTAAGAATTATTTTCTCTGCTTCTCCAAACAAAAGCAACCAAATATTATGTACATGATTTCATCTTATATTCTGCTATAACATAGATCACAAGTTAAAGAACAAACATTCTTCCAGCGCTTTGATCGAACTTCTGGAAAGAACACCCATAGGAGTCTCAGTTGCGCAAAAGTATTTTAATTACCAGAGGAGTATTTGTGAGTAGATATAGTTCTGCTGTATTTGAATTTTTAAGCGTTTGAAGTGACTGTAATGAGAAGTATTTAAGATTTTCACTTTGTCTTATTGGATGCTTTGTTCAGTTGTTATTCGAATAATATCGGGTATTTCAGTCTGTATAACAGTATTGTCCGTACAACCCTTCAGGAACCAGAAGCTCTTTGAGTATAAAATAGTTGACAGATTTTCAACAAATTTGTAACCTGCTCTTTGATGGTTGTGCAATGTCCAGAGGTGTTCCAAACATACGCGAGGCAACCTGCTCTCTTCTATTTTCATGATCCTCACTCAAAATCATAAAATATGTTTAAAAGAACAACAACAAAAAAACAATATTAGTTGGGATAACTCGGAACAACCCATGCAGGTAATATTCGTCTAGTACGGCATAACACACAACACACACACACATCTGTTTAAAATTTTAAATAAGAAATCAATCACTAAAAAGATAAGCAAAAAAAAAAAGTATAACCTAATCAATTCCAATTTCCAAGACTTAATCAAACATTACTGAATCTCCAAAAAAAAAAAAGAAGAAAATATTATAAAGTACCTCGGTTACACGAAAATCAAGTTTTTCATCAAGTTTTTTTGTGTGCCGGGAAGTGTAATTTTATCCGCAATGGTTCCTCCATTAAGTAGATTATGGCACTTGATAAATGTTCCAATCCATTCATCTAATTACCCGTAATGAAAGTGGTGCCGGACTAATATTTTAATTGTCTGCTAATTGTTCCTTGAGCTAATCGGCAATGAGGCCACGTCCCTCAAGACAGCTTCATTATGGAGCGAAGACAAATATTTCCTGTGTGTTCGTTCATCTAAAGTCTTATTAATGAGGTGGCTATTGCTTAACGTGAACATTTTTCTAATGTTACATATCTGTGTGTGGTGTGGAATATCCTCTCTTGTTTCTTGATATATTGGAACATTTTGGATCGTATTTTCCACTTGAATGAACGCTCAACGTCTTCTTTTTTTATTCTTAGCACGTTAATACTTAGAGTCATTGTGGTATGAGATGTCGTATTTGATATCCAAGGTTAGGAGTCGAATTCTATATCGAGTAGCTTTTTTTTTTTCATTAAAAAAAATTCTGAGTTGCTTAAATGGCACTTGACTTGTGTATTTCCAATCCGCCCTTGAGTTCAAGTAAGCAAACGTGGATTTAGCATTCTGTGAGTGAAAAGTTGAACTGTTTCCAAAATGTGTTGACATATAGTGCCACTTTCATTGAAAACAGTCGCAAACATTTCTCTCCATGGTTATCATGTAGCACCTTCACTTAGGATAGAAAACCTATTTGTTGATTCTTCAGTTTCCATGTTTTCAAATAAAGGTCTTGGATCCGTCAGAGATTCATTAATTGATCCCATGTGAAAGTTTTTATAGATATACTATAATGTTTTTTTTTAAACTAGACCTCTTTAACGACCAAGCCAGGTTAGCGTTCGCCGTTTTTAGAAGTATCAAGTTTTCTCCCTGAAAATAATGTTCTGAAACTCGACCAGCGACATTTACAATTGGTCCCCAAAGCTATATTTCTAATACACCTAGCTTTAATAGCTACACAAATCTGTGTATGCCTATTATATTGTTAAAAGAATTAACGTTTCATGTTGAACCATCAAATGCTATTGTAAATTATGATGAGATAGGAATATTGTTGATTGTTGCCTTATTAAAGGCCACCTCTAATTGAAGACAACTTTTTTGGGTTATAGTTGGGGGTCATATAAGGCGTATTTATTCTCATAAAATATTTTATTCCATTATATTAGATGTGTATTTACCTAAAACTTAGAAAACAGAACATAACTTTACTAAATACTAACCAAGAAACCATTTAGAAAGCATATCGAAGTCCGTGAACAGCGAAGCTATGAACCAAGAGATTGCTGTGAGGATTATGTCCAAGACAATTTTGAGAGGATTTAAAAAAGCCATCAAGTCTGGCACCCCGTGGTGAACAATTACACGTTGCACGCGCTGGTTTATGGCCCCGACTGACGATATATTTCACCAGACTGAAGAATTACGATTCCTCGAACTTATCTCTTCTTATCTTCCTAACGAGGATCCCATGGCGAGAATCCACTTCCTGACGTCAGCCGGAACCCCGTGAGCTTGGAGGAATGTTGGAGAAGCAGAAACTGTCAAGGAAATGTGTCTGAAGTACAGAAATAAAATTTAAACAGTATAGTCTGAAGCTATATCGATTGTTGACATCTCGCTGATGAAAGAAAACATAAATTTACGTTAAGAAAATGGCATCTCATGATCGTGAAACTGAAAATTAATGATAGTTTGCGTCATCTGTCGGTATAATTATCAGCTAATAGTTAATTTTTTACTTAAATTTTATAATATTGCCCAAATACCCTTTCTTGATAAATCAAGAAAAGCAATCACATACGCGTTCGAGGCCGATTTTTATCGTCAACGTGATGCATGCTGTACCTCGACGACCAAAAAAAAAAAAAAAACTGGTCCTAGAGGTTTCTCACAAAATTTAAAAACGTATATCTAAGGCCATAAGAGTGCGTGAAAATTGAAAACTCTGAAAACAACATAAATGTAAAAAGTAATTGGATTACAATTACAATTATTTTATTTCCAAAGCGCTATATCCCGCAAGGGATACTTGCGTCAAACAAGGAGAAAAGTTTTTTTACATAAGTTATTTACATTATTCAACGCATGAAAACATTAGAGATCCAGATTTTGTAGAAAGTTTAGAATGTATTTACAAAATGAATTGAACTTTAAATATGATTTTTTATCGGAAATCAAATCGTTAAGTTCACAAACAACTAGTTCATTTTTCATTCTATAATCTTGAAATGCTGGGCAATCGATCAGTAGATGTCTTGAGGTTTGTTCCTCAATACCACAAAAGCAACTTGAATCCTCCACTGCCTTTATTCTATTTTAAAAGCTTTTGAAATCAGTTGGTTAAATTAAGACAACTCCCGATCGCGCAACTAAAGTTGCTGATAACTTGTGACAACAATAAAAAATACACTGCTCGGTTCTGAATTTGCAACACCAAGAATTACTGTGCAGAAATATATATGCAAATTCCAGGGTAAAGTTAGTTCACCGAGTTAAGTAAATGATGAAAATTGCGCAGCTATCTCGCGCGTGTTGATTGAGATATAAGAGAAGGAACTTGAAAATTTAGCCAATATTCGTACTTCTCTGTCTAACAGGGAAAGCATTTGAAATTTGTGTTTTTTTGACTAAGAGTTAACGTTTAGTAGAAGAGAATGTCAGACCGCCGCCAACCGAGGCAGCTCCAGCAGACAGACGTTTTCACGAGAAGTGATTGGACTCAGAAGGGCCGGTTGGTCCATACGTCAAATCTCTACGGATAGACACTTCGACGCGTCTACTGTGCGCCAGTATGGTGAATATAGCGAGAACAAGGAAATGTGGCACGATTGAGGGGTGCTGGTGCGGCCAGAGTGACGTCAGCACTCGTGGACCGACGCATTCTCCGGATGATGTTGATGGCTTCACAGTCCACTTCTGTTGCCATTTTTCAGGATGTGCAGGAGACTATTGATATACTATATCAACCAGAACAATTATACGCAGATTGGTCGCCGGTGGCCTACACTCATGCCGTTCGTTAAGAACACTGCCATTGACACAACAGCACAAACATTTCGTTTGAATTTTTTTCAGGAGCTACATGGACAGCGTAATAGCACTGGGTAGTGTTCTCAGATGAATATTGCTTCTGTTTCAGTAATGACAGTCAACGAGTAGAGTTTGGCGTCGCCTTGGTGACAGATCCAATCCATCTGTGGAACGCCGCACCTCACGACAACGCGGTATTATGGTTTTGGGAGTCATCTCCTATGATAAGAGATCCCCTCTGGTTCCTATTGAGAACACTATGACGGCCCAACGATACCTGGATGACGTACTGCGGACGGTGACGCTACCCTTTCTACAGCGGGTACCAAATGCTATTTTCCAGCAGGATAACGCCCGACCTTATACAACACGCATCAGCCAACATGTCCTGCATGGAACCTTGCGTGCTTTGCCACAGCCGCGTTTAGATAAAGTGTGGCTGATGGTTGACAGGGAATGGGCATCCATCCCTCAGGACACCATCCGATCGCTCCTTGAGTCAGTACCAAGATGTGTTGCTGCCTACATAGCCGCCCGCGGTGGTCCCACAACATATTGAGGAGACGGCTATGGCCTTCGATGTAGAGGTGTATTCTGTTCTAAAAAATGCCATGTATTGTTCGTTACTGGTACTCTCTTTCAGATTTTCACAACATTTGGACCACTAATTCCACTGGTCTATAAATTATTTTTCCCAAAATAAACAATATTTGATCTTAATGTGACTTTTTGTGTTGATTCCAAATATACCATTAGTTTTACTTTCTATCACGCATGGTGTCTGAGTGATAAGCTTTTTTGTTATTGGGATAAATTCGCAGTAATGATTGCAAACAATGTCACATAGGCTTTTTGCTTAAGTCTCATTATATTAGCTAGTGGTGATAGATTTTCTGTGGGTTTATTCTTGCTTGGACAATTTGATACGTAAAACAACGATTTGTTTAGTAGCATTGTAGGGGAAATGGCAGATTAAATTTATGAAAAAAACATTATTTCTATTCATATTTTGCAAAACTGAATAGTTTTATTTCCATTTTCGTATTATATTAAATTGTTTTCATTTAAAATTTACACAAGACACGGTGCCAATATGCCAAGGTGTTTCGTAAATATTCCGGATACTTCCTGTTCCATCTGTGGAGAATTAACTTTCAAAACTCAAAGGCGAAACATAACACCGCTCATCAAAAAGTGCTATGAACTTTACTTTGGATGCAAAGTGGGTGGCAAAGACTTAAGCCCCTCATCATTGTTGTCAAAATTGTGGTTGGCCTCTTACAGGGTAGATTAAAGATAAAGGCCTTTTATTTGAAGATAAGTGTCTTTACGGTTCCAAAGGTATGGAGGGAGCCAAAATACCATTATTCAGATTATTATTTTGTTTTAAAAATACTATAGGTATTACATATAAATCAAAACTAGTCATTAAATATCCAGATTTGCCTTCTGCTATGAGACCAGTTCCTCATAGTGATGATTTACCTGTGCCACAGCCTCCAAAAATGTGGAATTTAGTGACGATGATTCAAATTGTCATGAGCAAGAGTCGGATGACACAAATTTAAAAGCACAGCAGGAAACCAAGAGAAGGGGCGGCAATGACCGAATATGGCATACATGTCTTGTTACCAAAACCTCAGTCTCCATCTATACATATTCAATTTTCTTGCGTTTTTTAAAGGTTCAATAATTATAATGATGAAAAAATGTAAAATACATAAAAATGGTCGAAGAAATATCAAAATAACAACAGAGGGGGGAAATACAAAAAAAAAACTTTAATATTGTTGCATCATGATTAATGCGCCTATTTTTAAAATTATTTATAATATTATTTTTAATATATTTAAAATTTAAATTATAAATTTATTTATTTTTATAAAACAGATTATTAATATAAAATATTATGTACTATAAAACATTTGTATTTTGATACACTAAATACCCTACATGCTTTAAACTTTGATGTGGTAAATAAAGAGGGATTCTAGGTGCTACCTAAATTTATAGTTGTCTTATTATTGACTGGTTTAACCTTGTAAGATGGTTGAGACACGTTCTGGAAAGATGCAAGACACGTCTGAGGAGAGACTCAAGACTGAAGAATCTGCCAAACCGCAGCCCAGTGCAACAATTGGTAGAGATGCAAGTGCCGACCCAGTTGTTTTGAACCCCAACATAGACATCCCCAAATATGATGGAACAGAAGACCCTCGCCCATGGATTGAGTCCCTTGAAGAAATTGGCTTCCTGTACCACTGGGCAGAATATATTATTTCTCGCTATGCAGCCATGAACATGATTGGTAGCGCCAAAACCTGGCTGGACCTACACAAGATAAGTTTTACCAGCTGGGAACATTTCAAGAGCCGCCTAATTCAGGATTTTGGCTCAGACGCCAACAAAGAAGAATTGAAGATGAGGCTGAACAGAATGCAGCAGTGGAATGAACCTGCAATCAGGTTTGCAGAGGATATCCTGGTTCTGTGCAAAAAGGTCGACCCCCAAATGGAAGAAGAGAATAAAATGAATTGGGTTATTGGAGGGTTAAAGAAAGAATACTCTTTTGCCCTCTACTTAAACCCTCCTAAGAATACCAACGAACTCCTAAGATTGTGTAAAAAGATGGATTTGTTTGAAAATAATTATCAAGAACGTATAGAAAAATCAAAGGTTCTATATAATGGACCACGCTCTCCTCGTTCCCACCATCAAGAGCAATGGAAGAACGCTCCGTCGTTCAGAAGACCAGACCAGAACACCTCCAAGCCCCAGGCCCCCGCTCCGAGGTACTACCAGAACACCCCCAAGCCCCAGGCCCCCGCTCCGAGGTACTACCAGAACAAGCCGCTGCCCCAGGTATCTGCCCGTGGACGATTTTACACTCCCATTCCTGAGCCAAAACCGGTCTACCCAAGGAAAACCTACAATAAGAGTCCAGATTCAAACAGGAATAGGACAGAAGACGGGAGACCAATATGTTTCAAGTGTAACAAGCCAGGACACGTAGCGCGGTATTGCAGAGTCAAGTTTGTGAGGATCGTAGAAGAGGACCCCTCAGTTTCCCAAGACAAGAGCCAAGAAAATCTTCAAATGGACGAAAGGAAAGATTATACACGGCCTCGCCTCTATGCGGATGTTTGTAATGACACACAAATGAATATTCCTACACGGAATAGATATTCCGTGTTGGAAGATTTAAACTAAGTGTCGCGCCTGATTCCTTCAATCAAAGCAAGTCGACCATAAATGGAATTAGAAAGTTGGACCCTAGGTACAAAATTAATATTAATGTGGACAAGATAGGGTTATGCGAAGCTTTGATTGATACAGGCGCCGATCTTTCAGTGGTCGACCTAAGAACAGCACTTTTTGCTAGCCGTGAAATAAATAGTCTCACTAAAACGTGTTCAGGACCCGATGGAAAAAAATTAGATATGGTAGGTAGCATTATTTTAGATTTAAAAATTGATGACACTGAATTATCCCACCAATTTGTAGTAATGGACGCGCATCTACGAACTCTTATTCTTGGACGAGATTTCCTTAAAAAAATGAATGCTAAAATTGATTGTAAACGAGAAACAATAAAATATAATTTGATGAGTAATCATGACGTAAGCAATTATGATCTAAAAAAAATAAAGAGCACTACAGATACCGTTATACCTAAACTATCTATTAAATTGATTAGGGCCTCAATAGAAGCAGAGGATGGCGAATATGTCATCGAAGAGAACAACAGAATGACTCAAACAAATGGTCTTCGATTGGCAAGAAGTTTGCTTACTGTCACGGATAAGAAAACCCATATCTGGATAACGAACCCTTATCCTCGACCTTTAAAAATCATGAAAGACCAAACATTGGCTTATGGAAGTCTTCCTGCAGGGGTAAATTTTATAGAGAATAAAGAGAAGCAGAATGAAAATGACGAAATACAATTTCAAATAAACAAAAATTTAACATTTAAAGAACAAGAGAGGTTAAAACAAATTTTGGCCAAGTATACTGATTTGTTCTCATCGAGGTTAGGTAGGACCAGTTTGGCAAAACATCAGATTCATACAGAAGACGCAAAACCAATAAAGCACAAGCCTTACCGGGTAAGCGCTAAGGAACGAACCATCATAAAGGATCAAATAGACGAGATGCTCGAAGAAGGAATAATTAGACAATCTTCAAGTCCCTGGTCCTTTCCCGTTATATTGGTCAAAAAACGAGATGGCAAATACAGATTTTGTGTGGACTACAGGAAATTAAATGAAGTAACAGTGAAGGATGTTTATCCAATCCCAAGAATTGATGATGTAATGGATACTCTCCAAGGATCCAAGTACTTCTCAGCAATAGATCTCAAATCGGGATATTGGCAAGTCGAAATTGAAGAGAGAGACAAAGAGAAGACGGCTTTCACTACTGCACATGGGTTATATGAATTCAACGTAATGCCCTTCGGTCTATGCAACGCCCCTGCTACTTTTGAGAGGAACATGGACAATGTCCTCGGAAATCTGAGATGGCAGATTTGCCTTTGCTACCTGGACGATGTAATTATATACAGCTCGGACTTTCCAACCCACATTAAAAGACTTGAAGCTGTCCTCAGATGCTTCAGCGAATCTAATTTAAAACTGAACGCCAAGAAATGCAGATTTGCTTTCGAGGAACTTGAGATCCTTGGACATATAACCAACCAAGAGGGTATAAAACCTGCCGAATATAATATCAAAGCCGTTAGAGATTTTCCTCAGCCCAAGAAGGCCAAAGAAGTGCAATCATTCCTAGGAATGTGCTCATATTATAGAAAATTTATTAAAGATTTCTCATTAATCGCTGACCCATTGACCAGTCTCATCAGAAAAAATGTGCAATTTATCTGGACAGGAAAACAGGAAGAAGCGTTCCAAAACCTTAAAAAAGCTCTTATGAATCCGCCAATTTTAGGTCACTTTGATCCAAATGCAGCCACCTGCATTCACACAGATGCCTCTAACATCGGCTTAGGCGCAACACTAATTCAAAATATCGGTGGCGAAGAGAAGGTAATATCATATTTGAGCCGAACCCTAAGTAAACCTGAGCAAAATTATTCAACCACCGAAAAGGAATGTTTAGCTGTAGTGTGGTCGATATCAAAATTACGGCCCTATTTATATGGAAGGCACTTTAAAATCGTAACTGATCATCACGCACTATGCTGGCTTAAGAATTTAAAAGATCCGACCGGTCGATTAGCACGATGGGCACTGAAGATTCAGGAATATAATTTCGAAATTATACACAAATCGGGAAAAAAACATCTGGACGCTGATGGTCTATCTAGAGGACCCTTACCAGAAAACGAATGGGACGAGGATTATGAAAGACTATTTTTGAATCAAATAATAGACGAAAAGGATGATTTTATTGAGAATATTAAGGAGAACCTTAGTGGAAACAAGCGTTCAATTACACAGAACTTTAAAGAAGAAAATGGGTGTCTCTACAAGAAAAATCCAAATCCTGAAGGCAGAGAATGGTTGCTGGTAGTGCCAAAGAAGAGAAGGAAAGAAATCATGAGTGAATACCACAACCATATGCTGAATGGCCATCTGGGCGTCGCCAGAACCACATACCGATTGAAGAATAAATACTATTGGCCTTCCATGCTGGAAGATGTTTCCGAATTTGTAAAGACGTGCCATCTTTGCCAAAGTCGGAAAGGTTCAAATCAGTTGCCATCTGGACTTCTACAACCTATTCCTCCAGCTAACTACCCTTTTGAAAGAATCGGAATTGACTTTGTTGGCCCCTTGCCATCAACGAAAAGAAGAAGGAAATGGATCATTGTGTTGACGGATTATTATACCAAGTATGCTGAAACAAAGGCAGTACCGGAAGCGACAGTGAAAGAAGTCTCTACATTTTTAATCGAACATATATTTTTACGTCACGGGGCTCCAAGATTTCTTATCAGCGACAGAGGTTCACAATTCACTAGCAATTTGATGAAGGAGGTTATGAAAATGTGCAAAGTTAAACATTGCTTCACAACGAGCTACCACCCCCAGACTAACGGACTAACGGAACGGCTAAATAGAACTTTAATCAATATGATCAGCATGTATGTGAATACGGATCAGAAGAACTGGGACGAAATCCTCCTTTTATCACCCACGCATATAATACCACAATTCAAGAAACCACAGGCTACTCTCCATTTTTCCTGTTGTTTGGGAGGGAACCCATGTCCCTCTTAGACGACGAGAATATCCCAACGGACAGTAACATGGACGATTACGACGAATATATAGAAAACTACTTAGATAAAATAGCAAGGACGAGACAGGTAGTCATTAACAACACAGAGAAGACTCAGGAAAGAATGAAAAGAAACTATGACAAAAAACACAACGAGAGAATCTATGAACCAGGACATTTAGTGGCAGTTTGGACACCAGTCAGGAAAATCGGAAAATGTGAAAAACTATTGAGAAAATATTTTGGGCCATATCGAATATTAAAGAAGCTGTCCAACGTAAATTACTTAATTGAGCCGAAAGATAATCCTGGCCAAGACCCATTGATTGTCCATGTCTCAAGACTCAAACCCTATTTTGAAAGAATTGATGAGGTCACTCACGAGGACGTGACGACCTCTGGAGAGGGGGAAGTGTTGCATCATGATTAATGCGCCTATTTTTAAAATTATTTATAATATTATTTTTAATATATTTAAAATTTAAATTATAAATTTATTTATTTTTATAAAACAGATTATTAATATAAAATATTATGTACTATAAAACATTTGTATTTTGATACACTAAATACCCTACATGCTTTAAACTTTGATGTGGTAAATAAAGAGGGATTCTAGGTGCTACCTAAATTTATAGTTGTCTTATTATTGACTGGTTTAACCTTGTAAGATGGTTGAGACACGTTCTGGAAAGATGCAAGACACGTCTGAGGAGAGACTCAAGACTGAAGAATCTGCCAAACCGCAGCCCAGTGCAACAATATATAGATTTAATGAAGTCACAAAATAATCGAGAAGGAGAATTTGATCCAAACTTTACACAAAATTTCATTAACATTCTTCTCAAACTTAAAAACAACAAATAATTAATAATTTAGCAAAAATATACATGACAATTAACAGAATTTTATTGACATCTTGTCAATACATGCAAACTGCACATTATGCACTATTGTTTTGAAATAATTAGATACATACAGCTATGTACAATGAAAATGTACATGGAATCTTTGCCACAACTACAGAGTTTGGTGGAGAATCGCCAGCAGGTCTCCAGTGACACCACGTATTTCGCGATCTACGAAGAAAACGTAGATCGCGCATTTATCAAAAATGCTCACAGATATTGTAAAATATTTCTTTAGAAGAAGGAAATTGTATAATAGTAACTTTGAACTCCAAAAACAATAACTCCATAACGAAACATTAAGCTAGCATTTATAAAACAGTACCATCTAAAAGTAGATATAAGATGTAGTTTTATGACGAGATTTTTTAATAGGTGTATAAATATAGTTATTATCATTTTAAAACTATTTCAATTTTTAAATCAACGGAAAAAAGATAGGAAGAGCCGCACTTTCCTATCAAGGTGCTGCTTCAACGTCATTAATATACCATTATTCCAGAGTTCACTTATGCCACTTTGGAGATGCTGAAATAGTGTTTCTCTGACAACGTCCTGAAACAATAGGCAGAGATTGTTTCCTCTTTTTTTTTTTTTGCTCTAAAATAAGTAAAGTTTGATTTCCAAATCAAGGTTCATCGAAATTTCTTGGTACGTTATATTTATTTATCATTTCAAATTGCTCACTATAAACGCTATAATTTTTCAAACTTGTTAAAAGAAAATGAAATGTGATATACACACTTTTTTTCAATAATCGATTTTCATAATCTTTGCATATATTGATTGAATCTTCAAACTCAAACTCGAAGTGAAAAATCTCTGGAGATCATATTGTTCAAGAACAAGGATTCCTCAATTTTAAACCTATAAAATGACTCAATGAACGGAAGAACGCTGTTCAAAATTATCACCAAGTTTAAATATATTTTCAAATAAAATGTAAATCTCGCCATAAATTATATTGATCAAACAAATTAATCTATCAATTGATAGATTGTTTCCTCAGATATTGAGGCTTTGTTTTCCTCTCCGCTGACTCTTTGAGACAGAGTCCATAGCATCGGCAGACCAGTTCCTGGCAGGACTTGGACCATCAGCTCGGCCGAGTCATCGAGCGAGTTGGATGCTCTGGTTGTGGCAGAAGAGTGGAATAGGGCTTCTACGGGAGGTTTGATAGATTGTATTGGTAGAATAAATCATTTATATTAGCATCGTTCACTCTCGGTCAATTTCTTTTATTTATATCTTGAACATATCTTTCTCAATTATGTCTACCTATCACTTAGAACAAAGGGATGAACATAACTATTTTAACTCTTTTAATAACAACCAAATCATGTATTTAAAACTAAGTTTTAAAATAAAAATTCAAATACATATTTAAAACAATTAAAATATACAAGTATCAGAGTCATCAATCAATTCTTAATCAATTCTGTCACCGTTTGTTTTTGTGAATGGAATAAATACCCAAATATGGCCATTTTTTATAACCATCGGTGGTTCAGTGGTAGAATGCTCGCCTGCCACGCGGGCGGCCCGGGTTCGATTCCCGGCCGATGCATTTTTTTTTTTACAATTTTTTAAACTCATTTATATTATTATACTAGCCGAATGACCCGGGCAACGTCCGGGTTTTACCCTATTAAATGTACCCTATTCAAATACTATTCGTTACAATTATAAATTGGCGCCGTGGATGTCACTCTTGTGAAACGTCCCGCTCCAAACTTTGTGTCTGAGAAGCGATATTTTTATAGAAAGATGATCTGGCTTTTGTTTTCTGCTCGAATGAATGTTTTTCTGTTAGAATTTTGTTCCTGCATACAAAATAATGAACTGGTTTCACCCGTGGTCTCTGCTTTTTGGAATTTTTCCCGATATAATTTTGTATCTGATAATCAAACATGATACAGCAATATCGTCATCATCATTTTCTGACTAAAAATATATAGCTTCAATAATTGATTTATATATATTTTTTAAATAGCCTATCGTCTTCCCCGTATTCTTTTACCTATGTATGGAAATTTTGGTTTGAATTAGTGAACTACTGCGAATTTATATACCGGACATACAGACAAACAGACAAACATACAAACATTCATTTATATATATATAGAGATATCCCTATATATATATAAAAGCCAGCGTATGTATGTTTGTCAACTATACACGTCCACAATACGTAACTAATCCGACTGAAATTTTAACAGTATATAAAGTAGAATCTGGAAAAACTCAGTGAAAATTTCAGGTCTCTATCCTGAATATCCGTCGTGTTATTTGCAAATTTGCTCTTTCGCTCGCGCCTCTAGCGGTGAAAATGGGGGGTAATACCAGCTGACCTAATGTACATGTAAAGTTTGGAGCGGGACGTTTCACAAGAGTGACATCCACGGCTCCAATTTATAATTGTAACGAATAGTATTTGAATAAAAAAAATTAATCGGGTAAAACCCGGGCGTTGCCCGGGTCATTCGGCTAGTAAGATATATATTTGCTTCTTGAATATATCTATTTTCAAAATTAATAGAAATGCAAATCCATACATTAGATAGGTAAATAATAATGCCTTCAAATATGTAAATGTTGTTAAATTGAAATTTTGTGTGTTCAAAATAAGATAAAATAAAAATTCAGAATGCAGCGGAGTATCCAGAGTTTATAAAGGGAAATTGTTTATTGGAGGCTTTTTTCATACATGGCTGACTGCACTCAGTCACACACAATAATAATAATGAAATCATTACGCTCAAATTCGAGCAAGAATTATAAATGTTTATTTTCATTATTGGTACTGTTTGAGTGGTGTTAACCATATTATTTGGAATAAAATAATCGAAGAATTTGTTTCTCAAATACATTAAAATATAGCGTAAGGGATTATAATTTAGGAATGCATAATCAGGGCCCCCAATAAAGCCCTCGCGAGAGAACATTTCCAATATTTCTTATCATCTTTGTATATGCACTCTATAACAAATATTTTTCGACGCACAAAGAAGGATTTGTGAATTTTATGTGGATATACATATACATCACACTTTAAAATGTTATAACACCTTGATAAAGGTTGGCGTTCAGCCAGCTGAAATATTGGTAAAATAAACGATTTTTTGATCCAATATATGCCTTTTTAATTAAACATATACAAAGATGTGTTTCGGCCAAACATGCAAATGATTTAAAATTTGGTGGCCGATTTATGCAAAGCAAGAGCTCTAGCCCATCTGAGCTCCTCATCCAGCACGAGTATTCTAGACTCAATATTGGCGCGGCCCAAGCCATCTAAAGTGTGACCGGCACACAAGTGTTCAAAATGACCATCAACAGGCAACTGAGAGAGCGGAATCTAATAGCTCGCCGACCATTATGATGCCTACCTCTCACACCTGTATACCGACAATTCCAACCACGGTGGTGTCGGGAGCGATAACTTGGAGCGAAGCTGACTGAAGACGTATAGTATTTAGTGACGAGTCCCATTTCTTACTGTGTCCTGACCACCGTCGCAAACGTGTCTGGAAACGTCCTGGTAGGCGTATGAATCCTGTCCACAAGTCTACAACAGGCCGTTATAGTCTGGGGTGCAATTTCATTTGATAGCAGGACCCCATTGGTAGTCATTCCTGGCATCCTGACAGCACAACGGTACATAGATGATATTCTACGGCTTGCTTCGTCGCCGTTCCTCTCACATCACCCCGGGTTTACTTCTCAACAAGATAATGCGCGGCCACACACAGCATGTGCTACTATGGATGTCTTCAACTCTTGCCGAACTCTTTCATGTCTAATAAGATCGCCTGAACTCTCACCCATAGAGCACATCTGGGACAGTTGAAGACAATTTGGCAAGAAATCCGTCTATCACACGCCGAGTGGCAGCCTGCATCCAGGCCAACGACATATTGATTTTAACAATTTGTGACGATCAAACTCTGGAATAAAACAATTAATTATTCTGAATTTTCAATTGTTTTTCCCTATACATGTTCTTCACAAACACCAAATTCTTTTACAATCGGACAACTCCTTTTTGGTTCTTCGAACTTTTTGTTATGGGGTGTACATAAGTATATAATTGCACAGGCGCATATTTACAAAAGTTACCTCTCCTTTTTATGAATGTTTATTTTTATAACCAGAGTACCATCTTCAGACACTTTAATAATAAATAATAATCATTATAAGTACACTCATTGTACAGAACATGGGTGCAAAGGGTTGAATGCTAATACTGTAAGTCCGCATGTCGACATGTGTAAAAGCAGCTCGACCTTGTACACATAAGTTACCATGTAGTCGGACTTGTGAGAGAATCAAAGGCCATTGAAGGAATTTGGTATTCGAAAAAAATGCCTCAATTGGGGGTTTCGAATACGGTCCTTGTTAATGACAGTGTTTAGAAGAACAATGAAAATATATAATACACTAGTGAATATAATAATACATTATAGTGAGTTCTATAGGAGTCCCCTATCTCTATAAAGCCAGAGAAGTTGACAAACAGAGAATGGACGGTCACAAAGAAAGGTGCTAGCATTCCGCGCCAAATGACTCCCAATTACATGATAGCGCCACAGGTCCTGGAGGAAGCGCTGGGGTCATCTTGCTCATAACGGCGCTCAAATGAGCGATTAGGAAGGGAAATGAATTCACGCTATTTTGGTGGCGTTGCCAACGAACTTGGCTTTCTGAGAACTCATTTACACCGACCGAGGTTAGTTCCTGCCCAGGTTCCCAGAACAGCCGTCTCTTTTCCTGCAGAGAAGGTTTCCTTGGTGACTTGGACTGACTTCAGGCTGGTTAAAGATTCTATAACTATTTGGTTATTTGACAATTGTAAGCTATATAGTACGTATATCGACACAAAATTTAACAAATAAATTACCACAAGTTTTAAAAAATATTGTCATGAGTCATCAGCGAAAAAAAATAGAACTTATCATAATCACAAAAAAAAAAAAAAAAAGCAGAAGAGGAAAACTACAAAAAAGAAAAGAAACAACGGAAAGTAGGACTTTTTGTTATTTAAAAATTTTTGATATTTGTTTGTAAAAATAGTAATAATCTTGTGTTATAATAATCTGTTTTAAATAAAAATATGCTAATTAAAACGAGTAAGTATGTTTTGATATTTTAAATAGATAAGACAATCGTAATTTTAGTTTTTTTGGTAAAATAATACTATGCAAAAATAATAAATATACATGAAAATATATTTATTGGGTGCTTGTGCTTTCTCAAACTTTAGGTAAAATAAATAGAAGTTACATTGTATAATTGGATATATAGAAGGTTTAAAGAGGCGAACATATAAAATTCTCCAATGTATCTTCCATTAATTTTGCCAAAATATTGAGAAAGGGCAAGATCCCAATAAATATATTTTTGGTTATTACTATAACCCGACTTTTTATTCCTATTTTTATTTATATATGTTCAATATGTTTTTATAATGTCTTCCTTATACTCAAATATTATATAATATATTTTTTACACTCATAAGATTTACTTTTAAAAACAACTCTGCCCTTGCCGGTCCCAAGCCCGGATGAAAAAGGAGGAGGGGGAGCAGTAACAAGCTCGCTAAAAAATCTGGGCTCAGCTGGCCCGGCTGATAGTACCCTGTAAGGGCTCCTAATCCAGGGATACAAGATGAGCAGCGTTTGTACTCCATGTTAGGAGCGGCTGCACATGGCGTCTGTTCCTCATGTCAGAGGCGGCCATTTCTTTTGAAGCTAAGTCGGCCTGCCACTGAGTAGAGCTCGGGGTCTTGGTGACAAAGGCAGACGCATTCTACTTCACCCAGTGTGGAGATAAGAAAGAAAAAACACTTTTAAAAACATCAAATATTTGTGTCACTACAGCCTATGTCTT
>CP092867.1:123615991-123639656 GCA_030710605.1 Cordylochernes scorpioides
TTCGCCAACCATGTCAAAATATCCTATTTAGCGGCGACTGGTTCTTGCCCTTGTGTGTGTGGTTTTTTAAAAACCATTCTTGATGAGCTATTGACACCCTAATTGATCTGTTATGTCAATGTTGCTTTTAAGGCCTATTTATTTCTTAATTACTTTGGCTTTTTATATTGTTGGCTGAATCATTTACAATTACATTTGAAAAAAAAAAAATTGCTTCTTACTATTTTGAAGCGAAATATTGTGAAATATTATGTTTAAACAGAATTTTTTGAACAATAGCAGAGTGACTTTTAAATAATTATTTATATAGAATTCGTTATCGATACACTCAGAATTTTCAGAAATGATTCTGAATACTAAAGAAGATTGAACCTTAACATCTTCTTTCTTTCTTATCTCCACTCAATCATATTAGGGTATCAAGCTTGTAGAGCTTTTGATAATGTCTGCTGGAGTAGAGCTCATTATTGGATGAGCCAATCAGTCAATAATGTGGTTTGAGGGTTCAGGCATTGCACTTAGTATACAGTGGGAAAACCTTGTAACCATTCTGGAAAGTCATTGTCCTTAGGTGACCAGACTTAAGTGCTTGTCCCTGCTGCCCTGTACCTGTCATGTGCAGCAGTAGATTTCCATTTTTGCAGGTATTGGGTCTTGGTAGTACTCAAGAAGTCTATTCCGTCTAGTTGGGTGGTAAATTTCCTGGTCTCAGGATGCCAAGAGATCCAGACTTTGCAAGGGAGTCTGCTAGCTCATTTCCAGGAATTTCAACATGAACTGGAAGCCATTGCACTCTGACAGAGCTGTTGGCCAAGTTGGCTACCGTCAGTGTAAATTGTTATGTCGAGAAGAGGGAGCTATTTTCCTCAATGATTTGGAGACCAAGAGCTTGGAGTAATTCTGCCTGAGTTTCATGTCTGTGAGGGTTGGCTAGGAGATGAGGGATACAGGTGAGTTTGTTGTGAGTCCTGTGTGGAGAGTAGAAAGTTTTATGTTTGGCATCGATAGGTGTTTATAATTGTTAGGGGTCTTTGGTTAGGTTTGTGTATTTAGAAGGCCTGTAGTTCAGGTTGGGTTGTTGAAGGAGTGACAATTTCTTCGAAATAAAGGTCTTTGATGCAGGTCGGAGTCCTCCTTCTCCATCTGCTAAAGGCCTGTCTTTTCTCAGTTTGAAGCCCTTTACCTTAAAAAGGTGGATGGGGCTTAAGCTTGGTTTCTTGTAGACATATGATATTAGCACCTTCAGAATCCGCCAGTGATAATATCTCGTCCAGCTTGATCTTGCTCTTATTTGTAGAAATTCAATTTGGCAATGAGAGACTGTAGGGAATTTTTCTTATGAAGCCCTCTGCCTTAACTTCAGACGCGGCCCTGATTATTCTGCGCGACGGCCGATGCGCATAGTGGGGAGATTGACAACCATCATGATTGGGTGAAGTAGAATGTGTCTGCCTTTGTCATTAAGACTGGGAGCACTATTCAGTGGCAGGCGACTTAGCTCCAAAAGAAATGGCCGTCTCTGAGATGACGAAAAGATGCTATGTGCAGCCACTCCTAACATGGAGTACAAACGCTGCTCATCTTGTATCCCTGGACCAGGAGCCCTTACAGGGTACTGTTAGCCGGGCCAGCTGAGCTCAGGATTTTTAGCCATCTTGTTACTGCTCCCTCTCCTCCTTTTTCATCTGGGCTTGGTACTGGCAAAGGCGTAGTTGAACATTAACATGAAATTTAGGTACTAACCAATTTGGGCAGGACTAAAACATTAATCTTCAGTTGGCTCTTTTTTGAATAGATGGCAATTGGCCAACAACAATTTTTAATAGCGCGATCAAGGCGTGGGTTTTCATTATTTAACACCCTGATCTACTTATTTTATATCTTTTACTATTTTCAAGCATGTTTCAGCGTCATTGGGAGTTAAATACTGTAGCATATAAATCAAGTCTTTGTATATCTGGAGATGTGAAGATATTTATTGATGACGTCACCACGACCAGTCGACAAATATTAACAAATCAACCCAACTATCTACAGCTAGGGAATCTTGAACAAGCAAGCAAAGAAATATTTTAAAGCTAACTCTACAAATACAGAGTAATATATATTTTTATAATCTGTTGAATATTTTCATTGAATAATATTAAATTAAATAATAAATTATTTCCTCGCCACAATACCTTTATTTGAATTATAAAGAGACAACGAAGATCCCCTTGGAGGGTCTCTGACCTGCACCACGGGGACCAACAGCCTGATCGAAACACCTACGTGGTGGAACTTTCCTGATAATTCAAGAAAAGGTACCCGCCAATTTGAAGTAATAATAATTAACGTTAATTTGGATTTTCTCAATAGATGGAATTAAGCCATCAGCAATATTAATCGCATGATCAGGAGCTGCTTTTTATTTTAATATTTATATTCGCAAGTTTATTTAAAACATTTCTATAAAGCTCAAGTTTGATCGGTATTATGTTTTATCATCTTATGGAGTCCTTATAAACATATTATATGAAGTTCTATTTCTAATTTTAAACAAAGAGAAAACATTTTCTTTAATTTTAACTTAGGGAGAGTCATGAGATTGTGGTGAGATTTTCGATAGATTCTAAATCTGCTTTGTTTGGGAAAGACCTTTTAATTGGTTTCTTTCTACCCTCTCTCTCTCTCGAACTCTAAAAAGGTATGGGCGGAATCTAAAAAAATAAATAATTTCGCACACGCCTTTTCTTGCTTTAGGTTTTCTTCATTGAAAGAATGAAATTGTAATATAAATATTCTAAATAATGATATAGACTACTTATAGGCAACTGTTATATCGATGAGGTATTTACATGGGTGGATCGATAAAAAACGATAAATGTTTTTTTTTTTTAAGTGCAAACTAAAATACAACTTAATTTTTTAATCCTCTACATAACCCCCTCCTTTTTCTATACACTTCTTCCAAAGGTCAGGTAGCTTGTAAATTCCCTTTAAGAAAAAAATGGACAGCTAAATGGCCCATGGGGCCATATATCATATCATATGAATCTCGCTTCTTTTAGCAATGACAGTCACCGAGTAAGAATTGGCGCCGTCTTTGTGACAATCCGGTCGTATCTATGGAACGCTGCACCTCTCGACAACGCGGCATTATGGTTCAGGAATCCATTGTCTATGATAGCAAACCGTCTCTGGTTCGTTTTGAGAACACTATGACGGCCCAACGAAACGTGGATGACGTGCTGCGGACAGTGACGCTACCCTTCCTTCAAGGGGTACCAAATGTCATTTGCCAGTAGGATAACTCCCGACCTCGCCTAGCACGCATCAGTCAACATGTCCTGCATGAAACCTTAGTGCTTCAATGGCTATTCACCTTTCTCATCTCTCGCCTACAGAACACATCTGGGACTTAATTGGACGTATTTTGTGTTCGCTGCCACAGCCACGTTCAGAAGTTGAACTGTGGTTGATGGTTGACAGGGAATGGGCAACCATCCCTCAGGACACCATCCTCATTGAGTCAGTACCAAGACATGTTGACATAGCCACCACTCGCGGTGGTTCCACAACATATTGAGTGGACGGTAATGTCACTCAGTGTATAGGTGTATTATTAATATATACAGTTATCAGAGTCATGCACAATTCTGTCACCGTTTGCTTTTGTGAATGGAATAAATACCCAAATATGGCCATTTCTTATAAGCATCGGTGGTTCAGTGGTAGAATGCTCGCCTGCCACGCGGGCAGCCCGGGTTCGATTCCCGACCGATGCATTTTTTTTTTACAATTTTTAAAACTCATTTATATTATTCTTAAAATATACAAGTATCAGAGTCATAAATTCTGTCATCGTTTGCTTTTGTGAATGGAATGCTTTTACGTAATATACGTGAAATACGTAACTAATATGACTGAAATTTTAGCAGTATGTATAGTAGAATCTGGAAAAACTTATATTGAATATTTCAGGTCTCTATCCCGAATATTATTCGAGTTATTTGCAAATTTGAGTTGCAAATTTGCTCTTTCGCTCGCAAGCAGGGCCTCTAGCGGTGAAAATGGGAGGTAATATCAGCTGATCTAATGTACATGTAAAACGTGTTTTAACATGACATAGAAAAAATATGGAAGAGATATTTGTCGCATTTTTAGCCAAGAAAAATAAAATTGACAGGTTCTGGGCAAAAATAGTTGTTTTTTAGTCAGAAAATGATTATGACAATATTGCTGTATCATATTTGATTATCAGATACAAAATTATATCCGGAAAAATTCCAAAAAGCAGAGACTACGGGTGAAGCCAGTTCATTTTTAGTATGCAGGAACAAAATTCTAACAGAAAAACATTCATTCGAGCAGAAGACACAAAGCCAGATCATCTCTTTATAAAAATATCGCTTCTCTGACACAAAGTTTGGAGCGGGACGTTTCACAAGAATGACATCCGCGGCGCCAATTTATAATTGTAACGAATAGTATTTGAATAAAAGCATTTAATCGGGTAAAACCCGGGCGTTGGCCGGGTCATTCGGTTAGTGTTCTAATAAAGATCATTTATTTTTATTATTAATAGGCTAATCCCTTAATAGAATGTTCAAATAAATAAGCTAGAGGGATGAGTTTCTTTTGCTATGGCAAATTAATTCTTTGATGGTTTTGGAAAGAATACGGATATGTGAATAGCATCCCTGTGTTCTGCATCTTAAAAGTTTCAAAAGAAACTCATCCCTCAAGCTTATTGATTTGAACAGATCATTATTGTGTTCGTTACTGGTACTCTATTTATGCAGATTTTCAAAAAATGTTGTCCACTAATTCTTGATGTTGAAAATTAAATGTCATGTAGTATATACACTGGTGTCCAAAAAATAAGAAACTTAACCAATATTGAAATTTCTCAAAAGTTAATTTATTAACAAATATAAAATTTAGTATACAAATAGTTTAAACTATGGGGAATTTGACTAGCTATATGAAAATTTAAAAAAATATTTGAAATTATGAAATATGCAAATTATTATCAACATACCCAAAGCTAAGGTTCCAGATCTTAAAGAAATAAGATATCAATAGGGAGTATGATCACCTCTAACAGCTATCAAGGTCTCACAGCGTGCCCTCATACTGTTTACCAGGCTTTGGAGGAGGTCCAGGGGTAGTAAACCCCACTCCTCCAATAGAGCAGTTCTTAGCTCAACGAGGGTTCTGGGAGAGGGGTGACGAGCTCCAATACGCCTCCCTAGAGAATCCCACACATGCTCTATTGGATTCAGGTCCGGAGATCTGGCTGGCCAATCCATCCTTCGAATATTCTTACTCTGGAGATATTCATTGACTAGCCTAGCCTTATGCGGACGAGCATTATCGTCCATAAAAATTAAATTGTGACCAATTTGATCTCTATAAGGTCTTAGATAGGGCTCAAGGATCTCGTCCCTGTACCTTTGGACAGTTAAAGTGCCCCAGAAAAAATGTGGAGGGGTGTGCGTCTGCTAGAACTGATGCCAGCCCAGACTAAGAGACTGCCCCCTCTAAAACTGTCTATTTCCCTGATGTTACTGGGATGATAGCGGGTTCCAGGCTCCCTCCAGATGAAAACTCGTCGAGAATCTGTGTTTAAACTAAATATTGACTAGTCACTGAAGAGAACATTGGCCCACTGATCATGAGTCCAGGCGTGATGTTCCAAGCACCAATTCAAGCGGGCTCTCCTGTGAGCAGAGGTTAAAGGGATACAGACCATTGGTCGTCTTGCATAAAGAGCACCTTCGTGAAGCCTTCGGTAAACAGTTTGTCTTGAAATTCTCGTTCCAGTAGCACTTGAGAGTTCATTAGAGAGTTGAACAGCTGTCATCTCCCTATGGCGCTTGGCAGTTACGACCAGATAACGGTCTTCAGAGGTAGCTGTTTTTCTTTTTCTACCAGAACCTTCTTTTCTTTTAATGGTTCCTGTCTCAATGAACTGTTTCCATATTTTGATGACCACAGATTTATTCACATTTAGCCATTTTGCTACTTCAACTTGTGATTGCCCTGCCTCCATTCTTCCAACAGCTCACCATTTTAAATCATCTGCTAACATTTTTCGTAAACTCATAATTAACTAAGGATTAAATAAAATTATAATTGGACAATTCTTAGATGGGGTAAACGACACGCCAAATAGCACACTTATAAAGACAAGCAAAAATTTGCATATTTTCAATTTTACCGAATCGAATGGTTGCGATAAATAAATTCTACGACTTAAAATACCTAATTAAATTACTTTTTAGCTTTTAGCGTTGTATATTTTAAAACATATTAAAAAACAAAAGTTTCTTATTTTTTGGACACCAGTGTATTTATGTTTAGTTAATTTCAAGTTCAATTTTAGAAAAAATAAAATAAAACAACACAAGTTTACATTTTTGTTACTTGAAAGTCAAGTGGTTCTACATTCACAGTATAATCTTACTCAAACCTATTTCTCCATATTTTCATTATATGTCATAGTTCCAAGTATTTTTGTCGCTCTACAAATATTTCTCCCGTTCAATTTGTAGATCTATTAGCAATTAATATTTCACGCACAGAGTGAACAGTGAGCTATTACATATCAACAAACAACAAATGTGAATCGGGCCGTTCACGTAAGGTATTGTGATGGAGATCAGATGTTGAAACCAACCTTGTCACGTGAAAAGACAAGAAGACTAAACTGCAGCTTTTTATTTTTTAGCTATTCACATCGTTTCAGAGCTTCTGATTAATTAATGGTGATGACGGAAATGGGAAATGTTGTTTCTTTCAGCAAACTGCCTAGGTCAGGATTCGGAAAACTGCGGTTCGCGTCACATGCGGCTCTTTGGATGTGAATCTGCGGCTCTTTAGTTCCATACGCAAATATTATTTATGCGAGAATATATTATTTAATGTTAAAATTTTACACAAATAAATTTACTGGCAATGCGTTTCTTTTAAATATCATCAAATATTATCTCTACAGACCTTACTGCAATGATATAAGTTATTGAATTGTAGAGATAATATTTGATGATATTTAAAAGAAACGCATTGCCAGTAAATTTATTTGTGTAAAATTTTAACGATAGATGGCAAATAAATTTAATTTACTAATATTATTTAATGTTGGAAAAAAAAAACACATTTGGTGGCTCTTTAAAAAATTGAAATTTTGTGAATTGTAAATTTTGACTCTTCCGACTCAAAAGATTACCGACCACTGGCCTAGGTTAATACAGCTGAATGCAACCTTCTCTTCTCACGAAAGAAGAGCTATCCTAGAATATTCTGCTGAATTGCAAGTGACTCTACTTCCAACTATCTTGAAAAGAGAAACTGAGTTCTGGATTAAAGTCCGTCCAGAAGTCTGGTGACACGATCCTACTCCAGATTGCAAGGACTTTCCTGCAAGAGAAGAACCAATTAAGCCGCCGACTTGGCACCTCTCCCAGGCATAATTAACACCTCCTCATAAAATGTTTCCTTTACTTAAAAGGGAATCTTTCTAATGGCGTCTCCATCCAAACGACATGTATATATATGACACACATAAAATGGAGGTACATATTGTCACGTAGAGAATTAGGAAAGATAATTTATTTATAATACAAAACAATGTGAAAATTATATAATACAAGAGAAGCTATGAGGGAAGAGTCGCAAATAAACATAAGGAAATTGAGATAATCTGTTAATAAAATATCAAATATTTTGCTACAATATAATGGTCTTTTTCTTATTTCCTATTCACACACATACACGTAAAAGCAAAATTATAAAAATTGATGATAACCATATTTTCAGAAAGAAGATATTTTATAAGTAGGAAAAGAAAATTAAGAATAAACTTTTAATCCAGGAGACATTCTGTTCACAAGATCTATGACAATAAAATACCACGATTTTCTTTTGCAATGTAAACATGAAATCGTATTTTTTTTAAATTACCAAATGAGAGCCAAGAGAAATAGCAAAATATTTTCATATATATAAGGCTTTCTAAATACAATGTATTCTATATTGGGGAGGATGGGATTCAAGGATTTATTAATTCTACAATTTACTCTGTGATAAAAATGGTTTTTGAATTAATTTTATTTTCTTGAAAACTTCTGAGTTTTCGAAATCTTCGAATGTTAAATTGAAACTGCGGATCTCTCTGACTACATCAAAGTAATAGCATGTTTGTTTCTGGCGTAGATTAACTTTCAACAATAAGCTAGATAACAATAGTTACCGTGTAAAATCTAGATTAAAAAAAATCATTTTTAAATTTCTAATTGCACACTTTATTATAAATTTCAAATATTTCCCTATTATTAATAATTACCAACTCTGAAAACAAAACTTTCTATAAATATAAAGTATCAACATTTATCAAGTTTTCATGAAACTACAATGATATTTCAAAAATTCGAATTTTGAAAATTATCAATCACATAAGTATAGCTCAGAAAATCTTGATCTTCCAAATGTGAATCAAGCTAATTCATCTGGATTCCTTCAGAATGTCGCGAAAGTTTTTGTGGCCATCTAAAAAGTTGAGTAGGTATGTGATCATCTAAACAAATTTATCTTATTCTGTGACCATTTGGATAAATTTCGATGCGCTCTATTTGTCTAGATTCTTTTTGTGTCCAGTTGAATAAAATTGGATGATATGTGACCGCAATTCAGTAACTATTTTAACAAAGTTACAAATTTTGTAGACAATATAGTATATGTTTACAAATTATGGAACGAAAAATCAAAAATTGATAATTCTTTGTGTGTTTTTATGTGTTGTGTACATATAAACAAAGACGTACAAATATTGAGGCCATTTTAACAGACATTATGAAGATTCTTTGAATAAATTTAGACTATATATGTGTAGCCCCATCAATCTAAAACTGCTACTAGTCATTGTCCATGTATTAAATGGATGATTACTTTACCAACCCTAAACTAACGTTATCACAGAGCTCAATTGATCCATCAGCATTCCATCTCAACAACACCAGCAGCCCCAAATGGTGCGTCCTCGTTACGGCCGGGTCCAAAAACTCGCTAATTTGCGCGGGATCAATTCCAAGACCTCATTACTCATTTTCATCATTTTTTTCAACTCGCTTCAAGTGGCATTTTAATTAGCTCTTTAATGAATACTAATTGAGGTGCGGTTTGCTCTAAGCGGGAAACTGTGGACGCATTTTCATGGCAAAAGTCGGCAATCACCAGCGCTTAGCCATTCTAAGGCTATACTTAGCGACGATTTGGGTGATTTAAGGCCTCTAGTTACGTGAGGCCCTTAGCTTCTATCAACACGACTCCATAAAATACCTTAAGTGGTGTTAGATATTCAGAACTTTGCTTGATAACCATTAAGTGCCATGTTCCTAGACCCCTTAAATGCCTATTTATTGCCATAATTTCATAAACGACGTATTTTCTTCTTTTTTTCCCTAGGCTCATTCCCAAATTCCAACCTCCTAATGTGGTCTTTTATAACTATTTACGCACGTGGGTTTCAACATGAGATTTTATAGAGATAATAAAGAAAAATATATTTCTCCATTCAAGAGTCATGTACCACTTCTTTATTATGCATCCTTTCTAAGTCGAGAGATACCTATAGTTCTTGTATTATATTGTTTTTTTTTCTAATAAAAAAAAACCCGTTTGTATATTTTAAGTGTAATTCTGTTTATAATCACAGAAAATATTTAAATAGGTATTTTTTGAAAATTTATTAACCATTGTTGTACAAATTAGTTGCATAAATGTGAAATCTCAAATTGAACGATATTATTTACATATTTTCATATATAAAATAAACCTTCTGAATTGTGGGCCTACGCGTGCGATTTCAAAACTTTGTTAAAAACAATCGTGAAAAAAATATTCATTATTTGAATCAAAATTTATGATATAGCATCTAATACTATAAATACTATTATAGATATTGTAGCAAAGTATTTATTATTTATTAACAGAGTATCATTTTTTATGTTTATATTTTTCTACTCTGTTAAAAAATCAATAAGCTTGAGGGATGAGTATATCTTTAGTAAATAAATTTATTTCAAGCTTTCGGGCTCAACCGCCCTCCGACAGGAAAATTACGCTACTGTGGTTTTCGGATCTAATCCATATATATATACACGAAGAAGCCGAAAATATACTACAGTTATGCAAAAAGCTGATTTACATAGTGAATAAAACAATAAAACGGAAATATAAGTATACATATAGAGAGAATTTGAATGTCTACAATATGAACTGGTATGGAATAAGACAAAGAATATGGCATATTTTGGAAACACAGGACAGACTAACTATTGAATTTGCGGTCTCAGAGTTCATGGTACGGTGGGAGGTTTGGTGGCTGCAGGGAATAATACATTGTAAATTTCCGGTAGATCAATTTTTCTATTAAGGCTGTGGAATTTGCTTGACAGGAGGGATTCGATGACTAGTCTTTGATGTTTGCTGGAGATATTGGAATAATGAATTTTGGGTGATGTAATGTTGAAGGAATGGCCAGTTTCGTTGATATGCTGAACTATTAAGGATCTATGGTCTCGGTTATCAATATTTCTTTTGTGTTCATGAATTCTGATATTGACCTGTCTTCCAGTTTCACCCACGTAGATTCTTGGGCAATTTGAACATTCTATTGAGTAAATAACGTTACGTGCCGTACTGTGAGGTTCATTATAATTGAGTTTCATTATTTGGTTTCGGAGAAGGGATCCTGAGGTAGGTGCGCAGGTGAAGTAGGTTTTAATTCCGAATTTTAACAAGAATCTGGCAATGGTGGATGCTAAAGGTGAATATGGCATACTGCAAATTGATCTGTATACTGGAGGCTGTATCTTTTTGGATGAATCGTAAAAGTGTCGTAATATAAAGGACATTGGGTATGCACAGTTTTTGAGGTTAGCTATTATGTTTTGTGTTTCAAGGGTCTTGTACTTCTGGAGGGAGCAGTGGGTATGTATTCGTTTTGAAAGTGCAATGACTGTATTGATCTTGTGACTGATTGGGCAGAAGGACGAGTATTGAACGTAATTAGGGCGGAAAGTTGGTTTATAATAAACGGTGGTGTGGAATTCATGCTGGTCACGGATAATTTTTATGTCAAGAAACGGAAAAATATTATTGTTCTCTTTTTCAACGGTGAAGTGGAGATCAGGGTGATAATTGTTTAGACTGTTGAGGATGTTTTCGGTTTGGGTGGTGGTACAGATGCAAAAAATATCATCGATATACCTGCGCCAAAAGAATATGTCCCGGGGGAACTTGGCGGTGATCCATCGGTCTATTGCGCGCATTGAGATCTCTGCTATTGTAGTAGATAGAGAGCTTCCTATTGGGGACCCTTTTGCCTGCCTGTATGATTTGGAGTTATATGAAAATATGCAGTTATTTAGACATAAGGAAATAAGTTGTGTGATTTTTTGGATAATATCTGTATCAATATGATGTTCTTGCAGCAGTTCTTCTGTATCCCTTATGATCAGAGCATGTGGAAGGCTGGGGTATAAGGATTGTACGTCAAAAGACATCATGTTGCGGTCAGATTCAGGTTTGATTTTTAGGACTTCTCCCACAAAGGTTTGAGCGTTGGATATGGGGAATGGAGTATTTTGCAATCGGACGAACGGTTTTAGAAAATTGGCTAAAAATCTGGAAAGGGGGCTGTTGGAGAAGAGTGGCCTTTTTCTTTTCTCCAACAGCCCCCCTTTCCAGATTTTTAGCCAATTTTCTAAAACCGTTCGTCCGATTGCAAAATACTCCATTCCCCATATCCAACGCTCAAACCTTTGTGGGAGAAGTCCTAAAATCAAACCTGAATCTGACCGCAACATGGTGTCTTTTTGACGTACAATCCTTTATTCAATATTTCGGCAAGCAACCAACTTTTATCAATATAGACGAATCTATAGTCGGAGATATTTTTATACGGTGTGTAGGTAGATAGCAAAAATGTAAATATAAGTATTAGTTGTTGTCGTGTCCAATGAAGAGACTCAGATGTCTACATGCATCCCTATCTCAGCAGTCGCAATGTCCTCTATCTTGGGTGTGTAAAGTTGCTGTTCTGGGTCCATGTCAATTTTCTGCAAGGCTGCGGCCATTGCTGGGCATGTCCTGTAGGTTCTTGTGCCATCTGGATGTATTGTCAATATGTATTAGTATAAAATATTTGAGTAAAATTATCATATAAACATTGCATATTAAATCATGCAGGTTTAATTATCCCTAGTACACGTGGTACAAGCCATGATAATCATGGTGGGTAGTAGTTGGCGACTGCTATTACTGCAAGTGCCCCACATGTCTACACATGTAGAAGCGGTTCGACTTTTGCACTTGCAAATGTACCAGATCCCCATTTGGTTACTTGCACTCTCTAGTGGGATTAAACTACAGGTTTAATGAACTGCATGCAGGATTAATGAAGTCAACTACTTATTGAAGAAAGATTTTAAAACTGATTAAATAAATACTATTCTACAGGGTGTGCCAAAATAACGGAGTTATTGTTCGATTTAACACGAAAGAGTATTGAACCGTAATAACCGTAATGTTTTGTCGGATGCTTTTATGTACCATTATGTTAAGTTTCGACTTTGTGCTAACTTATTTTGCAGTGTTTTTAGAATGTCAAACAAACGTAGTGAAATTATTGAGCTGTTTTGTCAAGGAAAACGTCAATGTGAAATTGTTCAGCTGCTCAAAGTGCCTCAACAAACTGTTCTAAGACCATCCATCGTTTCAATGAGTTGGCCATGAAGGCGACCGTTCCAGGAAGAAAGCCCACCGCCAACACTTCCGCCAACCGTAAGATAATCAAAAACGACTTTAACGAAATTTGAGGGTGTCCATGAGAAAAATTCCAAGTGAGACCGGCATAAGCAAGTCGTCGGTGCGTCGAATAGCGAAAAAGAAACTCAGATTCATTGCGTACAAGCTCCAAAAGGTCCAGCTCCTCACGGATGAGGACAAGCGCGTACGGCTGAAGAGATTTCCCCAACTCAAGCATCGGGCTACTGGTCAGCGATGGGAGCGCATATTCTTCACGGACGAGAAACTGTTCCCTCTATAGCAGGCACACAACCGCCAAAACGACAGGAGCTGGTCCGCTGAGGCTCCCGGCACGTCGGCCATCGTCGAACATCACCAAAATCCGCCGTTGGTTATGATATGGGTCGAAATTTAGGACAGTGGCAAGAGCCCTTCGTTTTCGTGGGTCAGGGATCAAAATCAACCAAGAAGTGTATTACTGCGACATACCCGAAGCCGTCGTACTCCCGTGGACTCAACAGCACTTCGGCGATGGGGATTGCAGGGCCCATTTTCCGAACCTCGTCAACTCAATGGATTGCAGCGAGTCCATTTTGCAAACCATGGCCTGTGCTACACGCCATAAAAGTTTGAAGTCGCTAAAGCGATCACTGCGCCGAGAATTGTCGCCGGAGGACTCGCGGCCCATAGCTGAAACTTTCAAGTCAGGTTTGGACCTGTGTATCGCTGTTGAGGCAGCCACTTTGAAACCGGCTGAATAAATTGTTAGTTAGTTTTCATATAATTGTTTTTCTATTGTTAATTTGTTCAAAATTATTTTTGTTTAATAAAATTATGACTAAAATGTTTAACTCCGTTATTTTGGGAAACCCTGTATATAGATATGTGTGGGTACCTAGATTAAGATGGTGACATAAATTTTGCCCATATCAAGGCAAAACCTTCGAGAATTCTCCTGGATAGGACAAGACCAACATTATAATAGAAAGGTTGGTAGGCCGTATAGACCTCGGGCCTGCTCCATGGCAAGAGACCTGGACCCCAGTATATCTACAATGTACTGTGGGTATGAAACATGCGTTGCTAGAATTCCCCTAGATCTCTTGTAAACCTCTTGTATTAGAACACAGCGCCATCTAGCTGGGAAATTGTGAATTTATCGTCATCATTAGCGCTAATTATTTGTTCAATTTGTTGAGAACAAATTTCAGCAACCATTAAACGGAGAAGGAAAATATTGGGGGGTGGTTCGGCTCATCAGTAGTGCTCCCTCTCAGCGGTAGATCAAATTGACAGAATGGAGGGTTCACCTCTGATGCCCCTCTTCATCTTCCTCTAGTGGTTTCGGAAATTTGTCTTCAAAAATAGAGCAAATAATTATCAATAGTGATGAAGATAAATTCGCATGTTTCATACCTCTTGGATACTTCTTGTATATGCTGCTTGTCGATTTATAATATTCTTCATGTCAATATGGCGCATTTTTTAGAGTGAATTCATTCGAATAATTATATTTTAAAAGAGAGATATACGGATTCATAATTATCAATTATTTTTAATGCGAATGTTTCTTCAAAAAGAGTTGATAATTATCAATATATATTGGATATACATATGAATCAATTAATAATTTTATATGAATAATTTATACCGTGGTTAAATGGCGTCTAAATATATGGATCAAACGATTCTAGGTTCGAATCCTAGCAGGCTGGATGTTAAGGGTTTTAGAGAGATCTCACGTAACGCATTTTCGTGGTATAATTTCATTGCATATTTTATGATATTTCTCTTACCTAATGACATAGTCGGTTAGTCGTCGCAAGGGAATGTACCATTATAGTAGTTCAGCAATAGCATACCTTTGGCTAATTTACAAGGTTCACTTTAGCTTGGAAATGTCCGTGGGATTCTGAACTGAGTAACTGACAGACCGTTCACAGTAATAGGAGCTCAGCGAGATTCCAACTTTATCTTGAACAGCACCTTCGCGAAATTGTTGTTTAGAAAATTAACCAAAACATCTTTTAAACTAGATTTATATTGAATCAATATCTGTAAACAGTAGGAAAACACGGAAAGCCTTCTCTATCTTCCCCATTAGGCAGGATTCAATAGTCAACCGCCGTACATGTCATAAGGGAATAAGAACACCATGGTAATATTTCTATGTATAATCGTATATATACAGTAAAATTCCTTCTAAGGCTTCCGCGTATAATGCTACCGTACACTGGGTTTCTTTCTTCTTATCCAAATCTCCAAATGTCTAACTGACTATCGTTATATAACGTAATGTCTCTAATCATGCGCTTTGTAAGACCCCAGGACGACGCGAAGTTTCCACGGAAGCTAGACAAGCAGCAGTCATATGCTGGAAGGTGGGTCAACGCCAGGTGGAAATGGGAGTTACAAACCACCCGGAGATTTCCAATCAATTTCCACATGTCAGAGGAAGGAATTTCACTCAATCTCATCTTCCTGCTGTTGTTTGACTTTGCCTCCCTTAAATGATGGTGATGTTGTTAGCTCTTGCTTCATTTCCTCTGCATCATTCTTCCTTCACGGGTTATATGGATGTGCTATATGTGTTCTCGATGAGTAATAACTATTTTGTAAAATTAGTAAAAATAGTAGAAACCTGTGTCTATTAATCATGTCAAGGGATTTTTTGTTTTAGGGCAAATTATAGTTTTGTTATTTATTTTTTGACCAACAATACATTAAAACTTATTATAATGTTTGATGATATTTTACTCGATTTATATTTCAGCTTTCAATTGAAAATTATTACATTAGAAAATTAAAAATAACAAAATTGAATTTTTATGTCATATGGACGTATATACATACACCTTCAAAATAGGAATTGTTATAATCGCTATATGTTATTAAAATGATGATTTCAAACATGAGGTTGGGGAAGCGACAATGGTTTTATCAACATGGTCAGGAGCATCTTCTGAAGTGACTGAGTCTGAAGAGGAGGGAAAAAATCAGAAAATTTCAAGACAACTCAAGAAATGATTATTGTTTTGCCTCAATGGTTTGGCTCATGTCCCTCGAACGACTGTACCTAAAGCAGTAAAGAAGAAATTGCCATATGGATTAATAATCTATGATAGATCTGCCTCAACGTCCCGTGTTTGGGGATCGTGAAGCGGCTGGACTTGAAGCAATGAAGAAGAGGCAGCATAAATGACAGCATAAATCATTGATATATAAGGTTATGTAAATAATTATGATTCTTCTTGCAAGACTAGGCGTGTCTCATGAAGCGATTATACCTAGGGAAATGAAGAAGAGTCAGAATTTGGCGTGTGGCTCAATAAGTAATGACCCGACATGGGTAGCTCATAAAGTGCTAAAAATAGGTCGCTATAAGATATAGAAGCACCATAAGACGAATATATATTTTAAAATATAAAACAAACTCCTACTCTCCTTACTGCGATCTTTAATTCTTATGGCCCTTATCTCTTGTGTATCTCAAGAAATCAAAGTCTATCCTGAATTTGATCATTTATTAAAACCCTGGTCTCCAGGAGAGCGTTTTAAGTTTGCCAAAGCTGGTGTTGTGGGCTGAGTCTGCTGGATTACGTCTATTTGATGGGAGAGAACTAAATATTGTACGGCAATGCTTTAGAGAAGCTTGTCAACTCTGAAAATGAATATATGAAAGTGCTTTCCAATATAAAATATATCGATTCCTCTAAATGAAATTTTGATAAATTTTCCATACACTTACTCTCTATTTAACTAAAATATTTTTAAAACGTGTATTTGGCTCTCTAAAGAAAATCTTGAAATTGGTTAATTATACCTTCATTGTTGTAAAGTTTGTGACGATTTTATTGTAAAAATTTCAATGTGCTTGCAAAAGAATACATAGTTATATGCAAATTGTACAGCAGAGACAAACATAATCATTATATGCAAAAATTGTGGCCTAAAATAAGCATGTTTCGAATAGGTGAACCTAATGTTGAACCGCTTGTTCTCAAAATGTGGAAAATGATTATTCCAACTTAACAATAGCAATAAAGTAATATATATATAAAAAAAATACTCGTTGTTAATTCTTTATTGAGAGTTTTATAAAACATTTTGAAATTTTACCTAATTTTTCGATAAGTTTGGAGAGAGATTACAAAAAGTGTATTATAATACAAAAGGTTGCGGTTATAACACACTTAAATAATGTCCGTTTAAGTAGAATACTGGCATTTAGTGCATTGCATGTAGCATAGAAAGTGTGAAAAAAGTTTCATTTATGGCAAAATGTTATCTTGGTTATAATTATACAACAATGAATGTTTGAAATGATCGATTCAATAAACAAATAAAGGGATAACATAAACAGGGATATATCAATTCAAGCTGGCGAGAGTGACATGTCAGAACAGGTTCTACCACCAGCAACAAGCCATCTTACTCCGGCACATGTCAAACCAACGCCAGTCCTGATGGCACATTAGGCACTTGCTAATTCCAGGTATCATCTGTATGGGACCGATAACGCCATCAAAGTCCATTTCCGCGTCTCTCTATCGAGGCAAATCTGCCGTGATGTCCGTCATGGTGATGACCCACTCGATTGTTCTCTAACTTCTTTCAATCTCACACGATAAAATCATTTTCTTATTTTAGGATATTCAACATCTTTTCTATTTTCATTTTATTGCTACAAGAAAATAAGACCTAATCCAAATAAATTAATAGTGTGTAACGTTTTGGGTAACAGCATTGTTACCATCATCAGAAATAAAATTTTCTTATCTGCTATATTGTTTACAAATTTGATAACAGTACTATTTAAGAACATGCCGTGATATTTTTTCTAATTTATTCTTTTGTCTGATGATGGTAACAATACTGTTACCGAAACGTCACACACTATCAATTTATTTGGATTAGGTCTTATTTTCTTGTAGCTATAATCTATAATCCAAATTGTGCCTTATCATTTTCATTTATCTGTAGAATAACTACTAGGTATTTTCCGCTATATAGAGAGCCTGAATATACAAATGAATTTCAAATATCCGAGTGAATTTTTATAATATATTTTATGATTTCTCGAATATAGAAGAAGTAAGATATCACGAGCTACCATTTCACTCTCAACAACTTCGAGATACTTTATTAGAGCCCCAAGAACCAAATATTTGGCTTCAAATGGTCTCTTTTAAACAAGATCAAGGCTTTAAAGAGCCCCATCTACCGTTGTTTTTTTTTTTTTTACTTTCGTCTTTCTATAAGAACTGTTAGTTCTGTCTGAGGGGAACTCCATCTACCTGGGTAAATAAAACCTTATTATCATATCGTCTACCGGTTTATGTTATATTTTAGAGGGTTACATCACAACACCGCGTTAGCACTACCGTTGTTGGTCTACGGCTACTTTGTCGATACAAGTTATATCTCGTATTGTAAGATTTTAAACTCAAAAGGAGCTTCTTCTATAAAACATATTTATTTCGCTAGCTTTCAAACGAATTTGTTCGAAATCTAGTGAAATAAACCTGTTATATAGAAGAAGCTCCTTTTTAGTTTATAATCTTTCACTATAGTTATGGTAATGTTTATGTCTACATCCTTATATCTTTTATTTATTTCGTCTCAATTTACAGGTGTTACATTCGAACACAGCTCGCGAGTCACCTTGTCCTGGCTATTTACACATGGCGAGTTGGTGGAGTAGAGGTGGTCCCCCCGGACCTTGCAGGAGGGCAGCTGTTGGGCGATGAGCTCTTAACTAAGTGTCAGGGCCGGGTCGTCGGAATCGGGAATTGATATTTCCTTTATTTTGTAGAATATCTTGTATGGTTGGATTATATATATATATATTTGAATTTTGCATTTGAAGGTATAATTTCTTAACGGAAGTTTGGTACATATCTTCTAGATCGGGTTGGTTCAAGTCCTCCTTCAGTATCTTGTTTGATTCCTTATATCTCAGCTAGCCTTCATATCTTAAAGGGAGGTAGCAATCATAGCTCGGTATATTTTCAAACAAGTAGATGATTATTTAGTGTTACACAGATTTTTATCTGATATGTAGCTGAAATTTTGAAAATTTTACAAAGCGATTTTATAGAATATTCTTTGCTCTAAAGATTCTTCTCTGAGCAGAAATTATAGAAAATGTACAAGTACTTGTACTATGCTTGCTCATATTTATATTTTGAAAAGGAATCGAGCGTTTTTGGCATATTGATTCCATCCTCTCGCAAATTTGCGATATATAAACGTATATAATTTCTATTATTATGTGGGTGCTTTATTTTTCAGGCATGAAGTATATATATAATGATCAAGGTATGTTAAAGAATATATTACATGCAGTTGGTGTCCAAATTTGAATGAACAAACAAAAAATGTAGATTAACAAAACAAAAAGTTAATAAAACTATTTATGTGTGAAATTTGCAACCCAAATAGTTTATTCTACTGGTAATCAGTCTAACACATTAAAAATTAATTTAGAATAAAATAAAAATATATATTCAAATTGTATATGAAATATATATAGAGTAGAATCTCCCTTTAGCGGACACTCCACTAGTGGACGCTTCTCCACAAAGGACAGTTTTCATTCGCAAATTACCATTTTTACAATTTAGCAACTATCCGGTAAGAGGACACCTCTTTCTAAAGGACACTTTGGCTCTGCAATTAGGTGTCCTTTACAGGGAGGTTCTACTGTATATAGAAATAACGGATCCAAATAACGGGGTCAATAGGTGGTATGGTAACCTCCAGAAGTGTAAAATTATCTCAGCGGAATTCCATGCTCATTATCAGACTTTGGAGAAAATCTTGTAGGAAAAAATCTAACCACTCCAGAAGAGCAGAGAGGAAACGTAATCTTTTGCCGATTGGAATACCATCTATTGGTCAGTCCGAGAACTTTTCACCTTACCCTCGTACGTTTGAAGAGACTTTTGAGCTATTTTGTATACATTTTTACTGCTCCCATAGCTCATATCTATATTCTCCTTAGATACATTCAACAAGAAATTCCAAAATACTTAGCTATATAATGAATACTTACCAATGCACACACACAAAGCCTTTATTAAGGCATTCCTCTTATTACAGCCAAATACAAAAATGGAACAATTTGGGGCAATAAATTGGTCAGACCCCGGTGGATGTAGTCACCACTGCTGAGCCAGGCTCTCCCAAATATTTCACTATGCAGTAAGGGCTGTAGAAAATTGTTTAAATAGAGAATAAAATAGGAGTAATCTCTTTTTGAATTCTGATATTAAAATAGTTTGTTTGGATCGAATATAATGTATTTATATAACCTTTTATTGAATATAAAAATGTTTAAAACGGCGGTTGTCATGAATGTTGTGCTTGAGAAATAACTTAGAATGTTTTTTGTAAGTTTTATTTACATATTAGGTCTTTATTTGTACTCTCTCTTTCCACAGAGTAAAGGTCAGGATGGTGAAAGGTTTACCCATACATTTATCATAACATACCACACTAGCGATATCGACTTTTGCACTTAAAAGGTGTGATCGCTCAATTTGGTTATTTTTACTCACTGGTGGAGTTTGGACTTGTTCAGAAATCAAGAGGTGGTGTATTAACACAATTTAAAAACTGGTTCGATGCGGGTTTCGAACCCAGATTGTAAAAATAAATCCACAGTTTTGACCAACAACAGAAAGTTAGGTTGTTTTATTTTAAGAATGAAGTTATTTGATGGAAAACTTATGTTGAAGATTCAGTAGTAGAAACAGGTTGATGAATCTCTAGAAATAAATGTGGGATTGTTTGTTCCCTGTATGTTTCCTCAATATTTGACCATCTAGATGAAATTCCAGAGTTAGATCTCACCCCCGGGGAGTCACCGAACTTCTCTCGTTCTAATACTGTCAGCCATGTAGCGTTACATCACGGAGTATTAGGAATTCTTAGCAAGGTCTTTCCATTTTTTGACAGCGCGTTATTTTACACTGATTTCTGAAATTTTAGCACCTTTTTTTAATTTTAATTTTTTTAAAGTTCAACATCTCAATGTAATAACATTTTTAGGATTCCTGCAATTCTTCATAATTGACATTCTTTACCTTTTTACTCATGATATTCTGTAAGCATATCCTTTATTTTCCTTTTTGTTATATATATATTTGCTTAAATAATTGCTCTATCCTGTTTGTGTGTATATACACTCATGGATAAAACTTAAGGAAGTGAAAAGTCTTTGAAATAGCCGATCGTCTGTTTTTTTTTTTTTAAGGAAACAGGGGCAATTTTCTTCACACTTGGTTATCTCGTGTGTCTTCAATAAAGGTCACTGTAAAATATTTCAGAGTTACTGTCTGGATCCCGATAAACATGCTAAAAGGTAAAACTTCCTTAAGTTTTGTCCATGAATGTATCTTAAATACTAGAATTTATATACTTGTTCCCCCTTTTCATCGTTTTTAGAATTGTTTTATTTATTTTTTATTTCTATATCCGAGTCCTCATCAAGCCTTAATAAAGTTTGTCAAAATGAAGCAGATAGGTCACTTGCTCGAAAAGAAACTGCAATAATTTAGGCCTAACTGACCTTATTTTGATTGTTTGAGGAAGAGCATTGCTCGATGCACAAATTTGCGTGTAATTCTACTGACCTCAAAGCTAATGCCCATAGTTTGTTTAAAAGCCACAACCAAGATTCTACCATACAGTGTCGGATATAAAGACGGCTCTAACCTATTTTGAAGTAGGATTTCTATCGTTAAGTCGCATCTTCTGAAACTTCCTCAAATCCTTTGCCGTAATATACATAATGTACCTAGGAAAGTTCAATAAAATGACCATAAAGGACACTTTACGATAGTGTTGACACGTACTTAAAACACTTACAATTAACAAAATACTTTAAATGCTTGAGTTTAAGACTTTTAATGACCCCTAAAATAGCACGTCAAGGCTAGAGATTCACTGCTACATCATTATTTTGATTATCCATAAAACTCTAGTTCACACTACCCCTTAGGTGTAAAATCTGCCTTTCAAGCTTATCTAAATTCATTACGAGCTTTTTTAAAATTAGTTTCCCCTCCTGAAGTAAGTTTTAAAATGTCGAGGTAAAAAAAATATAATAGTATATGTGAAAAAAATAATATTAAAAATATAATAATAAAAAAAGGTCAGGTGTTGATATTAAAAACAAAGAAGGCATATCCTGACCACGAACACACGTGCTTTTTAGAAGGCAGAGCGCCATCTAGTGGAACAGAAATCAACTAAACGTTAATTTAGCCTGTTCCCTGATATTTGGCGCTCTGCCATCTAAAAGGTACAGGTGCTCGCGGTCAGGATATGCCTTCTTTGTTTTAAATAAAAGTATATATATGTCATAATTTGTATAATATCAAGAGAGATATGTATAATTTCTTTTCGCCAAAATAAGTATTTAAATATGTTAAGCTTGTGTTAAAATGTAAATATGCAAATTCAACCATCTATTAAAAACTACAAAAATAAACGTGGCAGACATCGCGGGCGAATGCTACGGCACGTCGCGGGTGCGCTGCTTACTTGGCTGGAATTAATTCTTGGGGATTGTAAGCATAACGGTTACACCCTTCCTTCACGACATATATAAAGCCTAATTTTAATTAAACATTAATACTCCTGTTGTTTATATGTATCTTTGTAATATTTTCGAAAGATTTGAATTCAGACATAAAGGTCGATAGCCGCCACAATGTCTATAGATAGTATCAGGCCACGGTAATTCCGTGGGATATAGAAGCGCGTTGACAGGTAAAGCAATGTGACTTTGGGATTCCAGAATGTCAGTTGCCTAAGCTGCCTATGAAGTGTCTGGATATAAGTTACTTTCCCGATGAATGGAAAAGAGAAGAGGCTTTGATTATTTCAAAACCAGGTAAATCTCAGATTATAAAGATTGTAGCGGCTATTAACCTCTATGTCTAAATTCAAATCTTTCGAAAATATTTCTAAGAATAATAAACAAAATCGTCAAATACTAAGCTGCCTATTTGACAGTATAGTTACTTAAATGTACTTTAGTGTTACTTGAATAAAAACTTAGATTCTGCCAAAGGCGGTTCCAATTCTGATTGAGAGAAGATGGAACAGAACACTTTATAAATCCTGACTTGTGGGCTGGCACGCTTGATAGTGAGAGCTCCTTCTCAGGGTGCTGTACCATTCTACACATTCTAATGCCCTTAAGCTTATGTCCACAGTTTTCATAAATACCATTTCTAAGATTCCGCCCTTTAGTGTAGCATATGAAAGCAGAATGATCCAATACAGTATTATAGCTCTAAAGAAGCGGTCTGGTAGATTAAATTGGTGAAACCGCTAGGAGGGTTCACCACCGATGAGCCAAGCTCTCCCAATATTTTTTTCATCGCAGTAAGGACAGAAGAAGTTTGATTTATTTCGCGTCTTAATATTTTCATTTTTTATAAATAATATATAGACGTCAAAATATTTAGAGAATGGTGAATTCAACAAAGATTTTTTCGAATATTACATAAATTATTTGCTTTCTCGGTATATAAGGCTTTAAATTGGGGTTTTACTTCATCTTTGAATACGTTGTTGTTACTTATTCCTCAAGTCGTTTAAACGATCTCCATTAGGTTCCATTGTCTCAGCTTTTCTATTATAGTCCTGGGGTTTTCCCAGAGGTATTTTTTGGAGGATTTGATACAATTCAATAGATGTTCAGGACTGGCAGGCTGGGAATCGCATTTGAGGCATTTCGAAAATGTTTTTAATTTTCCATTAAATTCTTTGAATACGTTCTGTCTATAAATGTGTTCCTCATATATATATATATATATATATATATATATATATATGAGGAACACATTTATAGATC
>CP092867.1:123639756-123772522 GCA_030710605.1 Cordylochernes scorpioides
GCCTTCGATGTAGAGGTGTATTCTGTTCTAAAAAATACCATGTATTGTTCGTTACTGGTACTCTCTTTCAGATTTTCACAACATTTGGCCCACTAATTCCACTGGTCTATAAATTATTTTTCCCAAAATAAACAATATTTGATCTTAATGTGACTTTTTGTGTTGATTCCAAATATACCATTAGTTTTACTTTCTATCACGCATGGTGTCTGAGTGATAACATTTTTTGTTATTGGGATAAATTCACAGTAATGATTGCAAACAATTTCGCATAAGCTTTTTGCTTAAGCCTCATTATATTAGCTAGTGGTGATAGATTTTCTGTGGGTTTATTCTTGCTTGGACAATTTGATATGCGAACCAACGATTTTTGAGTAGCATTGTAGTGGGGAGTTGGCAGATTTAATCAATGAAAAACATGATTTATATTCATATTTTGCAAAACTGAATAGTTTTATTTCCCTTTTCATATTATATTAAATTGTTTTTATTAATAATTTGAAAAAGACGGTGCCAATATGCCAAGGTGTTTCGTGAATAATACAGATACTTCCTGTTACATCAGTGGAGAAATAACTTTCAAAGCTCAAAGGCGAAACATTACACCGCTCATCAAAAAGTGCTATGAACTTTGGATGCAAATAAGTGACAAAGACTTGAGCTCCTCCTTATTGTTGTCAAGCTTGTGCTCGGCCTCTTACAAGGTGGATTAGAGGTAAAAGCCATATGCCTTTTGCAGTTCCAATGGTATGGAGAGAACCAAAAGACCGTTATTCAGACTGTTATTTTTGTTTGACAAAAACTACAGGTATTACATCTAAATCAAAACATCTCATTAAATATCCAGATTTGCCATCTGCTATGAGACCAGTTCCTCATAGCGATGATATATCTGTGCTACAGCCTCCCGAAAATGTGACATCTAGTGACCCTGATTCAAATTGTCATGAGCAAGAGTCGAATGACACAAATTTAAAAGCACAGCAGAAAACCATGCGAAGTGGCAGCAATGACCGAATATGGCATACCTCACTTTCCATCTATATATATTCTATTTTCTTGCGTTTTTTAAAGGTTCAATAATTATAATGAGGAAAATATGTAAAATAAATACATATAAAAACGGTCGAAGAAAAATAAAAATAACAACAGAGGGGGAAAAATACCAAAAAACTTTGATATATAGATATAATGAAGTAAAAAAATAATCAAAAGAGGGAGAGAATTCAATCTAAATTTTACACAAAATTTCATTAACACCCTTTCAAACTTAACAACAAAAAAATTCCGAAAATTTTAAATAATTCAGCAAAAATAGACAATTAACAGAATTTTATTGACATCTTGTCAATACATGCACAGTCTGCACTATTTTAAAATGATAATTATATATATGTATACATAACACTATTTAAAATGAATATGGCGCCTTAGCCACCGCTGCAGAGTTTGGTGGAGAATCGCCAGCGAGTCTCCAGCGACACCACGTATTTCGTGATCTACGAAGAAAACGTAGATCGCGGAATGTAGACAATAACACCATAACGAAATATAAATACTGATAAGGGATTCCATTTCTGGGAGGGCTATGTTCAGATTCGTTGGCATTGACAAACTCGGTTATTGGGCCAGTTGTTAAGTTGACTTCTCGCGATCTTTTGTATTCTACACATTCTACTTCGTACGAACACCACAATTTCTAAGCTAGCATTTAAAAATTAGTACCATCTAAAAGGAGATATAAGATATAGTTTTATGACGAAATTTGTTAATAGGTGTATAAATATAGTTATTATCATTTTTAAAACTATTTCAGTTTGTAAATCAATGACAAAAATATAGGAAGGGCCTCACTTTTCACTGCAATAAGAATAGAAAAATATTATAAAAGGACCCGAAAATTATCTATGAGCTCAGATAATGCTTAAAATGATATTTTGAGATACCTTTGAACGATTTTCTAACTCCTTTCCCTATATCATATCAAGGGGCTGTTTCAACGTCATTTATATACCATTATTCCAGAGTTCACTTATGTCACTTTGAGGATGCTGAAATAACGTTTCTCTGGCAACGTCCTGAAACAATAGGCAGGGATTGTATATATATTTTTTTGCTCTAAAATAAGTAAAGTAGGATTTTCAGATCAAGGTTCATCGAAACTTATTGGTACGTTATATTTATTTATTATTTCAAATTGCTCGCTATAAACGCTATGATTTTCTAACTTGTTAAAAGAAATTGAAATGTGATATGCAAATCTATTTTTCTTTCAATAATCGATTTCCATAATATTTACACATATGATTGAATCTTTAAACTCAAACTCGAAGTGAAAAATCTCTGGAGATCATATTGTTCAAGAACAAGGATTCCTCAATTTTAAACCTATAAAATGACTCAATGAACGGAAGAACGCTGTTCAAAAAATTATCACCAAGTTTAAATATATTTTCAAATAAGATGTAAATCTCGCCATAAATTATATTGATCAAACAAATTAATCTATCAATTGATAGATTGTTTCCTCAGATATTGAGGCTTTGTATTCCTCTCCGCTGACTCTTTGAGTCCATAGCATCGGCAGACCAGTTCCTGGCAGGACTTGGACCATCAGCTCGGCCGAGTCATCGAGCGAGTTGGATGCTCTGGTTGTGCCAGAAGAGTGGAATAGGGCTTCTACGGGAGGTTTGATAGATTGTATTGGTAGAATAAATCATTTATATTAGCATCGTTCACTCGCGATCAAATTCTTTTATTTATATCTTAAACATCTCTTTCTCACAATTATGTCTACCTATCACTTAGAACAAAGGGATGAACATAACTATTTTAACTCTTTTAATAACAACCAAATCCTTCAATTTCACGTGGGATTATAAACTATTCAATCGAAATTCCTTTCTAGCATGAAACTCTGGTACTTCGCCTGCTTGGAGACTGAGGCTCATTTATTCAAAGGCTCATATATGGTTATATGGTTTTAAAATCGATAAATAAATATGAATAAATACATCCTTATATAAGTTGAAGGCTTAACAAATGGTTGTTACACTCGCAGTAAAACTGTTGAATGGGCATTATGAAAATTCCACCCGTAGGATGCTAGGTGTGTGAAGCGTATGAAATATGTGAAGGCATATAGGATGTTCAAAGCCTAAGAAAATTAGCCGAATAACGAACAAATTTTCATATTTTCGAGTTTGTAGTGATTATGATTATAATATATTACAATAAATTTTCCTATCACCACTATAATACTACTAGTACTTTTGTCTGAAGATGGTAACAGCGCTGTTATCGAAACGTCACACACTATTTATTTGGATTTGGTCATATTACCTTGTGTTTATAATCTATAATCCAAATTGTGTCTTATCATTTGTTAAAATTCTCGCTAAGCAAAGATTTATTTGAGAAATACAGAACCCTGGAGAGAAACTGAGTCATTCAGATGATAGCATTAAATCTTTTATATAGAGAAAATATATTTCTGATGTGCTTGATGTTCTTCTCCACAAAAACTACTTAATCAATCATTTCAAAATTCACATTTAGATAGCTAAATATCTAGTTTAATCTTTATGTTATCCAAAATATTTCAAAATTTGTCTGATGTAATTTCAAAAGAGGCCAAGTGTGTGTCAGTTTAATGTAGTTAGGTAATTTTACCGATAGGAGCGCTAGTGTAATACAGTCAAACAATTTTGCACCTACCCGCGGGAAGTCCGAAGGCCTTGATTTAAGATTAACAGTTAAAATTAACATGTATTTAAAACTAAGTTTTAAAATAAAAATTCAAATACATTGTTTAACCAATAAGATATATATTTGCTTCTTGAATTTATCTATTTTCAAAATTAATCGAAATGCAAATCCATACATTAGATAGGTAAATAATAATGCCTTCAGATATGTAAATGTTGTTGAAATTTTGTGTGTTTAAAATAAGATAAAATAAAAATTCAGAATACAGCGGAGTATCCAGAGGTTATAAAGGGAAAATGTTTATTGGAGGCTTTTTTTTTGTACATGGCTGCACTCAGACACAATAGTAATAATGAAATCATTGCGCTCAAATTCGAGCAAGAATTATAAATGTTTATTTTCATTATTGGTACTGTTTGAGTGGTGTTAACCATATTATTTGGAATAAAATAATCGAAGAATTTGTTTCTCAAATACATTAAAATATAGCGTAAGGGATTATAATTTAGGAATGAATAATCAGGGCCCCCAATAAAGCCCTCGCGAGAGAACATTTCCAATATTTCTTATCATCTTTGTATATGCACTCTATAACAAATATTTTTCGACGCACAAAGAAGGATTTGTGAATTTTTTTTATGTGGATATACATATACAAAGATGTTTCGGCCAAACGTGCAAATGATTGAAATTTGGTGGCCGATTTATGCAAAGCAAGAGCTCCAGCCTATCTGAACTCCTCATCCAGCACAAGTATTCTAGACTCAATATTGGCGCGGCCCAAGCCATCTAAAGTGTGACCGGCACACAAGTGTTCAAAATGACCACAACAGGCAACTGAGAGAGCGTAATCTAAGAGCTCGCCGACCATTATGATGCCTACCTCTCACACCTGTATACCGACAATTCCAACCACGGTGGTGTCGGGAGCGAAAACTTGGAGCGACGCTGACTGAAGACGTATAGTATTTAGTGACGAGTCCCATTTCTTACTGTGTCCTGACCACCGTCGCAAACGTGTCTGGAGACGCCCTGGTAGGCGTATGAATCCTGTCCACAAGTCTACAACAGGGCGTTATAGTCTGGGGTGCAATTTCATTTGATAGCAGGACCCCATTGGTAGTCATTCCTGGCATCCTGACAGCACAACGGTACATAGATGATATTCTATGGCCTGCTTCCTCGCCGTTTCTCTCACATCACCTTGGGTTTACTTTTCAACAAGATAATCTGCGGCCCCACACGGCATGTGTTACTATGGATGTCTTCAACTCTTGCCGAACTCTTTCATGTCTAACAAGATCGCCTGAACTCTCACCCATAGAGCACATCTGGGACAGTTGAAGACAATTTGGCAAGAAATCCCTCAGCACACCATCCCAAATCTTTATTTGACTATGACACGCCGGGTGGCAGCTTGCATCCAGGCCAACGACATATTGATTTTATCAATTTGTGACGATCAAACTCTGGAATAAAATAATTAATTGTTCTGAAATTTTAATCGTCTTCTCCTATACATGCTCTTCACATACACCAATTTCTTTTACAATCGAACAACTCATTTTTGGTTCTTCGAAATTTTTGTTATAGGGTGTACATAAGTATATAATTGCACAGGCGCATATTTACAAAAGTTACCTCTTTCTTTTATGAATGAATTTTTATAACCAGAGTACCATCTTCAGACACTTTCATAATAAATAATTATTATTATAAGTACACACATTGTACAGAACATGGGTGAAATACTGTAAGTCCACATGTCGACATGTGTAAAAGCAGCTCGACCTTGTACACACAAGATGCCATAATGTCAGACTTTTGAGAGAATCAAAGGCCATTGAAAGAATTTGGTATTTGAAAAGATTGCCTCAATGGGGTTTCGAAGTAAGGTCCTTGTTAATGACAGTGTTTAGAAGAACAATAAAAAATATATAATGCACTAGTGAATATAATAATACATTATTGTGAGTTCTATAGGAGTCCCCTATCTCTATAAAGCCAGAGAAGTTGACAAACAGAGAATGGACGGTCACAAAGAAAGGTGCTAGCATTCCGCGCCAAATGACTCCCAATTACATGATAGCGCCACAGGTCCTGGAGGAAGCGCTGGGGTCATCTTGCTCATAACGGCGCTCAAATGAGCGATTAGGAAGGGAAATGAATTCACGCTATTTTGGTGGCGTTGCCAACGAACTTGGCTTTCTGAGAACTCATTTACACCGACCGAGGTTAGTTCCTGCCCAGGTTCCCAGAACAGCCGTCTCTTTTCCTGCAGAGAAGGTTTCCTTGGTGACTTGGACTGACTTCAGGCTGGTTAAAGATTCTATAACTATTTGGTTATTTGACAATTGTAAGCTATATAGTACGTATATCGACACAAAATTTAACAAATAAATTACCACAAGTTTTAAAATATATTGTCATGAGTCATCAGCGAAAAAAAAATAGAACTTATCATCATCACAAAAAAAAAAAAAAGCAGAAGAGGAAAACAACAAGAAAGAAAAGAAACAACGGAAAGTAGGACTTTTTGTTATTTAAAAATTTTAGATATTTGTTTGTAAAAATAGTAATAATCTTATGTTATAATAATCTGTTTTAAATAAAAATATGCTGATTAAAATGAGTATGTAGGTTTTGATATTTTAAATACATAAGACAATCGTAATTTTGGTAAAATAATACAATGCAAAAATATTAAATACGTGAAAATATATTTATTGGAAGCTTGTGGGTCTTGCGCTTTCTCAAACTTTAGGTAAAATAAATAGAAGTTACATTGTATAATTGAATATATTGAAGGTTTAAAGAGGCGAACATATAAAATTCTCCAATGTACCTTCTATTAATTTTGCCAAAATATTGAGAAAGGGGAAGATCTGAAAATCCCAATAAATATATTTTTGGTTATTACTATAACCCGACTTTTCATTCTCATTTTTATTTATATATATGCAATATGTTTTTATAATGTCTTCCTTATACTCAAATATTATATAATATATTTTTTACACTCATAAGATTTACTTTTAAAAACAACTCTGCCCTTGCCGGCCCCAAGTCCGGATGAAAAAGGAGGAGGGGGAGCAGTAACAAGCTCGCTAAAAAATCTGGGCTCAGCTGGCCCGGTTGATAGTACCCTGTAAGGGCTCCTAATCCAGGGATACAGGATGAGCAGAGTTTGTACTCCATGTTAGGAGCGGCTGCACATGGCGTCTGTTCCTCATGTCAGAGGTGAGAAGTTTTTTTTTTTTTTAGCTAAGTCGGCCTGCCACTGAGTAGTGCTCGAGGTCTTGATGACAAAGGCAGACGCATTCTACTTCACCCAGTGTGGAGATAAGAATGAAGAGAGACTTTTAAAAACTTATCAAATATTTGTGTCACTACAGCCTATGTCTTGACCTATCAATGTGTGCCTGATAAATATAGGCAGAACGTATTCAAAGAATTTAATGGAAAAATAAAAACATTTTCGAAATGCCTCAAATGCGATTCCCAGCCTGCCAGTCCTGAACATCTATTGAATTGTATCAAATCCTCCAAAAAAGACCTCTGGGAAAACCCCAGGACAATAATAGAAAAGCTGAGACAACGGAACCTAATGGAGATCGTTTAAACGACTTGAGAAATAAGCAGCAACAACAACAACGTATTCAAAGATGAAGTAAAACCCCAATTTAAAGCCTTATATACCGAGAGAGCGAAGAATTTATATAATATTCGAAAAAATCTTTGTTGAATTTACCATTCTCTAAATATTTTGATTTCTATATATTATTTATAAAAAAATGAAAATATTAAGACGCTAAATGTTACTATTCACAAATAAATCAAAATTCTACTGTCCTTACTGCGCTGAAAAAATATTGGAAGGGCTTGGCTCATCAGTGGTGAACCCTCCCAGCGGTTTCACCAATTTAATCTATCAGACCGCTTCTTTAGAGCTTTAATACTGTATTCGGTCAATTTGATTTTATATGCTAAAAGGTTGGAATCTTAGAAATGGTATTTGTGAAAACTGTGTACATAAGCTTAAGGGCATTAGAATGTGTAGAATGGTACAGCACCCTGAGAAGGAGCTCTCACTATCAGCCGTGCCAGCCCACAGGTCAGGATTTATAAAGTGTTCTGTTCCATCTTCCCTCAATCAGAATTGAAACCGCCTTTGGCAGAATCTAAGTTTTTATTCAATTAACACTAAAATACATTTAAATAACTATACTGTCAAATAGGCAGCTTGGTATTTGACGATTTTGTTTATTATTCTTTGAAATATTTTCGAAATATTTGAATTTAGACATAGAGGTTAATAGCCGTTACAATCTTTATAATCTGATTTACCTGGTTTTGGAATAATCAAAGCCTCTTCTCTTTTCCATTAATCAGGAAAGTGCCTTATATCCAGACACTTCATAGGCAGCTTAGGTAACTGACATTCTGGAATCCCAAAGTCACATTGCTTTGCCTGTCAATGCGCTTCTATATCCCACGGAATTACCGTGGCCTGATACTATAGACATTGTGGCGGCTATCGACCTCTATGTCTGAATTCAAATCTTTCGAAAATATTACAAAGATACTTATAAACAACATAGTGTTTATGTTTAATTAAAATAGACCTTATATATGTCATGATCGAATGGAAGGGTGCAACCGTTATGCTTATAATCCCCAAGAATTAGCTCCAGCCAAGTGAGCAGCGCACCCGCGACGTGCCGTAGTATTCGCCCGCGATGTCTGCCACGTTTATTTTTGTAGTTTTTAATAGATGGTTGAATTTGCATATTTACATTTTAACACAAGCTTAACATATTTAAATACTTATTTTGGCGAAAAGAAATTATATATATATCTCTTGATATTATAAAAATTATGACATATATATATACTTTTATTTAGAACAAAGAAAGCATATCCTGACCACGAGCACCTGTACTTTTTAGATGGCAGAGCGCCAAATATCAGGGAACAGGCTAAATCAACGTTTAGTTGATTTCTGTTCCACTAGATGGCGTTCTGCCATCTAAAAAGCAAGTGTGTTCGTGGTCAGGAGATGCCTTCTTTGTTTTTAATATCTCAACACCTGACCTTTTTATATATATATTTTTAATATTATTTTTTGACATATATACTATTATATATTTTTTTACCTCGACATTTTAAAACTTATTTCAGGAGTGGAAACTAATTTTAAAAAAGCTCGTAATGAATTTAGATAAGCTTGAAAGGCAGATTTTACACCTAAGGGGTAGTGTGGGGGTAGAGTTTTATGGATAATCAAAATAATGATGTAGCAGTGAATCTCTAGCCTTGACGTGCTATTTTAGGGGTCATTAAAAGTCTTAAACTCAAGCATTTAAAGTATTTTGTTAATTGTAAGTGTTTTAAGTACGTGTCAACACTATCGTAAAGTGTCCTTTATGGTCATTTTATTGAACTTTCCTAGGTAGATTATGTATATTACGGCAAAGGATTTGAGGAAGTTTCAGAAGATGCGACTTAACGAAAGAAATCCTAGTTCAAAATAGGTTAGAGCCGTCTTTATATCCGACACTGTATGGTAGAATCTTGGTTGTGGCTTTTAAACAAACTATGGGCATTAGCTTTGAGGTCAGTAGAATTACACGCAAATTTGTGCATAGAGCAATGCTCTTCCTCAAACAATCACAATAAGGTCAGTTAGGCCTAAATTATTGTAGTTTCTTTTCGAGCAAGTGACCTATCTGCTTAATTTTGACAAACTTTATTAAGGCTTGATGAGGACTCGGATATAGAAATAAAAAATAAATGAAACAATTCAAAAAACGATGAAAAGGGGGAACAAGTATATAAATTTTAGTATTTAAGATACATTCATGGACAAAACTTAAGGAAAATTTAACTTTTAGCATGTTTATCGGGATCCAGACAATAACTCTGAAATATTTTACAGTGACCTTTATTGAAGACACACGAGATAACCAAGTGTGAAGAAAATTGCCCCTGTTTCCTTAAAAAAAAAAAAACAGACGACCGGCTATTTCAAAGACTTTTCACTTCCTTAAGTTTTATCCATGAGTGTATATACACACAAACAGGATATAGCAACAATTTAAGCAAATATATATATAACAAAAAGGAAAATCTTTAAAGGATATGCTTTAAGAATATCATGAGTAAAAAGGTAACGAATGCCAATTATGAAGAATTGCAGAAAATCTTATTACATTGAGATGTTGAACTTAAAAAAAAATTGAAAAAAGGTGCTAAAATTTCAGAAATCAGTGTAAAATCACGCGCTGTCAAAAAATGGAAAGACCTTGCTAAGAATTCCTAGTACTCCGTGATGTAACGCTACATGGCTGACAGTATTAGAACGAGAGAAGTTCGGTGACTCCCCGGGGGTGAGATCTAACTCTGGAAGTTCATCTAGATGGTCAAATATTGAGGAAAACTACAGGGAACAAACAATCCCACATTTATTTCTAGAGATTCATCAACCTGTTTCTACTACTGAATCGTCAACATAAGTTTTCCGTCGTCACATAGCTTCATTCTTAAAAGAAAACAACCTAACTTTCTGTTGTTGGTCAAAACTGTGAATTTTTTTTTTTACAATTCGGATCTGGGTTCGAAACCCGCATCGAACCATTTTTTTTAAATATTAAATTGTGTCAATACACCACCTCTTGATTTCTGAACAAGAGAAGTCGGTGGACGAGTGGGTAACCCCCTCGATTCCCGACAGTCATGAACCGGGATTGAATCCCGCGTTTAAATTTTGTTTAATATGTGAATAACCTTCACATATTATTCATTGTTCAATTATCATGAACTAGGTTGCTCTTGCTGAGCGGTACCTATTTATGTGATTTGAACCAGGTTCTGAACAAGTCCAAACTCCACCAGTGAGTAAAAATAACCAAATTGAGCTATCATACCTTTCAAGTGCAAAAGTCGATATCGCTAGTGTGATATGTTATAAGTATGGGTAAACCTTTCACCATCCCGACCTTTACTCTGTGGAGAGAGAGAGAGAGTACAAATAAAGACCTAATATGTAAATAAAACTTACAAAAAACATTCTAAATTATTTCTCAAGCACAACACGACAACCACTGTTTTAAACATTTTTATATTCAATAAAAGGTTATATAAATACATTATATTCGATCTAAACAAACTATTTTAATATCAGATTTCAAAAAGAGATTACTCCTATTTTTATTCTCTATTTAAACAATTTTCTACAGCCCTTACTGCATAGTGAAATATTTGGGAGAGCCTGGCTCAGCAGTGATGACTCCATTTACCGAGGGTTTGACTAATTTTCTGCCCCCAGACCGTTCCATTTTTGTATTTGGCTGTGATAAGAGGAATGTCTTAATTCAGGCTTTTGTGTTCGTGTATTTGGCTGTATTGCTTATATAGCTGACAATTCTTGAATTTCTTGTTGAATGTATTCAAGGAGAATATGGATAAGATCTTTGGGAACAGTAAAAATGTATACAAAATAGCTCGAAAGAGTCTTTAAACGTGCAAAGGTAAGGTGAAAGGTTCTCGGCCTGACCCATAGATGGCATTCCAATCGTCAAAAAATTACGTTTGCTCCCTGCTCTTCTGGAGTGGTGAGATTTTTTCCTTCAAGATTTCCTCCAAAGTCTAATAATGAGCATGGAATTCCGATGAGAGAATTTTGCACTTCTGGAGGTTACCATACCACCTATTGACCCCGTTATTTGGATCCGTTATTTCTATGTACAGTAGAACCTCCCTGTAAAGGGCACCTAATTGCAGAGTCAAAGTGTCCTTTAGAGAGAGGTGTCCTCTTACCGGATAGTTGCTAAATTGTAAAAATGGTAATTTGCGAATGAAAACTGTTCTTTGTGGAGAAGCGTCCACTAGTGGAGTGTCCACTAAAAGGATATTCTACTGTATATATCATACACGAGTAAAATAGAAATATATATTTTTAGTTTATTCTAAATTAATTTTTATAGTATTAGATTGATTACCCGTAGAATAAACTATTTGGGCTGCAAATTTTACACATGCATAAAATAGTTCTATTAAAGTTTTTGTTTTGTTAATCTAAATTTAGTGTTTGTTCATTTAACTTTGGACACCAACTGCATGTACTATATACTTTAACATATCTTCATCATTATATATATACTTCATGCCTGAAAAATAAAGCACCCACATAATAATAGAAATTATATACGTTTATATACGCAAATTTGCGAGAGGATGGAATCAATATGCTAAAAACGCTCGATTCCTTTTCAAAATATAAATACGAGCAAGCATAGTACAAGTACTTGTACATTTTCTATAATTTCTGCTTAGAGAAGAATCTTTAGAGCAAAGAATATTCTATAAAGTCGCTTTGTAAAATTTTCAAAATTTCAGCTATATATCAGATAAAAATCTGTGTAACACTAAATAATCATCTACTTGTTTGAAAATATACCGAGCTATGATTGCTACCTCCCTTTAAGATATGGAGGCAAGCTGATATATAACTTGTATCGACAAAGTAGCGTAGACCAACTACGGTAATGCTAACGCGGTGCTGTAATAGTAATCCTCTTATATTATGATACATTAACGCGCCATCTGTTGTGAAAATTCGAAACTATTATCGACGCATATGATTCTTTTGAAAATTGAACAAAATTAAACGCGTCTATAATAGAGAAGAGAGAGAGTTTCGAATTTTCATTATAATACTCTCTCCTAAATATATTATAAACCTAAATACTATACAAGCAGGTTTTATTTACCTGGGTAGATGGAGGTCCCCTCAGATAGAACTAGCAGCTCATATAGAAAGACGAAAGTTTTTCAAAACCAACGGTAGATGGGGCTCTTTATAGCCCTGATTGGTATTTTGTTTAAAAGAGACCATTTGAGCCAAATATATGTTTTATTAAAGTATCGCAAAGTTGTGGAGAGTGAAATGGTAGCTCGTGATATCTTACTTCTTCTATATTGGAGAAGGCACTGTAATATAAAATATATTATAAAAATTCACTCGAATATTTGATATTCACTTGTAAATCCAGACTCTCTATATAGGGGAAAATACACAGATAGTAGTTATTCTACAAATAAAATGATAAAGCACAATTTGGATTATAGATTATAGCTACAAGAAAATAAGACCTAATCCAAATAAATTAATAGTGTGGGACGTTTCGATAGCAGCATTGTTACCATTATCAGACAAAATAATAAATGAGAAAAAATGGAAATATCTTTAGTTACGGGGCTGCTAACCAAAATAGATGATTTTTGAGCCCCAATGACCGCATAAAGCTGAAAGAGGAATATATACAAAGCACTATGACCAGGCTGGGAATGAGAAAAAAATATCACAGCATGTTCTTAAATAGTACTGTTATCAAGTGTGTAAACAAGATAACAGATAAGAAAATTTTCTTTCTGATGATGGTAACAATGCTGTTACCGAAAACGTCACAAACTATTAATTTATTTGGATTAGGTCTTATTTTCTTGTAGCAATAAGATGAAAATAGAAAAGATGTTGATTTTTTAAAAAAATAAGAAAATGATTTTATCATGTGAGATTGAAAGAAGTTAGAGAACAATCGAATAGGTCATCACCATGACGGACATCACTGCAGATGTGCCTCGATAGAGAGACGCGGAAATGGACTTTGATGGCGTTATCGGTCCCATACAGATGATACCTGGAATTAGCAAGTGCCTAATGTGCCATGGCGTTGGTTTGACATGTGCCGGAGTAAGATGGCTTGTTGCTGGTGGTAGAACCTGTTCTGCCATGTCACTCTCGCCAGCTTGAATTGATATATCCCTGTTTATGTTAGCCCTTTATTTGTTTATTGAATCGATCATTTCAAATATTTATTGTTGTATAATTATAACCAAGATAACATTTTGCCATAAATGAAACTTTTTTCACACTTTCTATGCTACATGCAATGCACTAAATGCCAGTATTCTACTTAAACGGACATTATTTAAGTGTGTTATAACCGCAACCTTTTGCATTATAATACACTTTTTGTAATTTCTCTCCAAACTTATTGAAAAATTAGGTAAAATATTAAAATATATTTTATAAAAACTCTCAATAAAGAATTAACAATGAGTATCTTTGTGCATATTTTACTTTATTGTTAAGTTGGAAGAATCATTTTCCACATTTTGAGAACAAGCGGTTCAACATTATGTTCACCTATTCGAAACATGCTTCTTTTAGGCCACAATTTTTGTATATAATGATTATGTTTGTCTCTGCTGTACCATTTCATATAACTAAGTATTCATTTGCAAGCACAATGAAAATATTTACAATAAAATAGTCACAAACTTTACAACAATGAAGGTATAATTAACCAATTTCAAGATTTTCTTTAGAGAGCCAAATACACGTTTTTAAAATATTTTTGTTAAATAGAGAGTAAGTGTATGGAAAATTTATTAAAATTCCATTTAGAGGAATCGATATTTTATATTGGAAAGCACTTTCATATATTCATTTTCAGAGTTGACAAGCTTCTCTAAAGCATTGCCGTACAATATTTAGTTCTCTCCCATCAAATAGACGGAATCCAGTAGACTCAGGTTGGTGACAAAGCCACAACGCCAGCTTTGACAAACTTAAAACGCTCTCCTGGAGACCAGGGTTTTAATAAATGATCAAATTCAGGATAGACTTTGATTTCTTGAGATACACAAGAGATAAGGGCCATAAGAATTAAACATCGCAGTAAGGAGAGTAGGAGTTTGTTTTATATTTAAAAATATATATTCGTCTTATGGTGCTTCTATTTCTTATAGCGACCTATTTTTAGCACTTTATGAGCTACCCATGTCGGGTCATTACTTATTGAGCCACACGCCAAATTCTGACTCTTCTTCATTTCCCTAGGTATAATCGCTTCATGAGACACGCCTAGTCTTGCAAGAAGAATCATAATTATTTACATAACCTTATATATCAATGATTTATGTTGCCATTTATGCTGCCTCTTCTTCATTGCTTCAAGTCCAGCCGCTTCACGATCCCCAAACACGGGACGTTGAGGCAGATCTATCATAGATTATTAATCCATATGGCAATTTCTTCTTTACTGCTTTAGGTACAGTCGTTCGAGGGACATGAGCCAAACCATTGAGGCAAAACAATAATCATTTCTTGAGTTGTCCTGAAATGTTCTGATTTTTTCCCTCCTCTTCAGACTCAGTCACTTCAGAAGATGCTCCTGACCATGTTGATAAAACCATTGTCGCTTCCCCAACCTCATGTTTGAAATCATCTTTTTAATAACATATAGCGATTATAACAATTCCTATTTTAAAGGTGTATGTATATACGTCCATATGACATATAAATTCAATTTTGTTATTTTTAATCTTCTAATGTAATAATTTCCAATTGAAAGCTGAAATATAAATCGAGTAAAATATCATCAAACATTATAAGTTTTAATGTATTGTTGGTCAAAAAATAAATAAAAAAACTATAATTTGCCCTAAAACAAAAAAAATCCCTTGACATGATTAATAGACACAGGTTTCTACTATTTTTACTAATTTTACAAAATAGTTATTACCCATCGAGAACACATATAGCACATCCATATAACCCGTGAAGGAAGAATGATGCAGAGGAAATGAAGCAAGAGCTAACAACATCACCATCATTTAAGGGAGGCAAAGTCAAACAACAGCAGGAAGATGAGATTGAGTGAAATTCCTTCCTCTGACATGTGGAAATTGATTGGAAATCTCCGGGTGGTTTGTAACTCCCATTTCCACCTGGCGTTGACCCAGCTTCCAGCATATGACTGCTGCTTGTCTAGCTTCCGTGGAAACTTCGCGTCGTCCTGGGGTCTTACAAAGCGCATGATTAGAGACATTATGTTATATAACGATACTCAAATAGACATTTGGGGATTTGGATAAGAAGAAAGAAACCCAATGCAATAAGCACGGTATCATTATACGCGGAAGCCTTAGAAGGAAATTTTACTGTATATATACGATTATACATAGAAAGATTACCATGGTGTTCTTATTCCGTTGTGACATGTACGGCGGTTGACTATTGAATCCTGCCTAATGGGGAAGATAGAGAAGGATTTCCGTGTTTTCCTACTGTTTACAGATACTGATTCCCAAATATAAATCTAGTTTAAAAGATGTTTTGGTTAATTTTATACACGACAATTTCGTGAAGGTGCTGTTTAAGATCAAGTTGGAATCTCGTTGAGCTCCTATTACTGTGAACAGCCTGTCCTTGGTCGTCAGCTACTCAGTTCAGAATCCCATGGACATTTACAAGCTAAAGTGAACCTTGTAAATTACTATACTTATATATACTATATTGAATATAAACATGGTACATTCCCCCTTTCGACGACTAACCGGCAAGCACTAGTCACAAAATATGCAACAAAATTATACCACGTTACCTGAGATCGCTCTAAAACCTTAAAATACAGCCTGCCAGGATTCGAACGTCGAATCGTATGATCCATATAACTAGACGCCATTTAACCACGGTTTAAATTATTCATATAAAATTATGAATAATATGATTAATTTATGTAAATAAACTTTTCTCCTTGTTTGGTGAAGTATCCCTTGCGGGATATAGCGCTTTGGAAATAAAATAATTGCAATTGTAATATAAAATTATTAATTCATTCATCCAATATATATTGAAAATTATCAACTCTTTTTGAAGAAACATATATTTAAAAATAATTGATAATATTGATTTAATATAGCTCTTTTAAAATGCAATTATTCAAATGAATTCACTCTAGAATCCTAATTCACATAATAAATCGACCAGCAGCATTTACAAGAAGTATCCAGGAGATATGAAACATGAGAATTTATCTTCATCACTATTGATAATTATTCGCTCTATTTTTGAAGACAAATTTCCGAAACCACTAAAGGAAGATGAAGAGGGGCATCAGAGGTGAAGCTTCCATTCTGTCAATTTGATCTACCGCTGAGAGGGAGCACTACTGATGAGCCGAACCACCCCCCAATATTTTCCTCCTCCGTTTAATGGTTGCTGAAATTTGTTCTCAACAAATTGAACAAATAATTAGCGCTAATGATGACGATAAATCCACAATTTCCCATCTAGATGGCGTTATGTTCTAATACAAGAGGCTTACAAGAAATCTAGGGGAATTCTAGCAAGGCATGTTTCATACCCGCAGTACATTGTAGATATACTGGGGTCCAGGTCTCTTGCCATGGAGCAGGCCCGAGGTCTATACGGCCTACCAACCTTTCTATTATAATGCTGGTCTTGTCCTATCCAATAATTTATGCCACCATCATAATCTAAGCACCCACACATATCTATATACAGGGTGTCCCAAAATAACGGAGTTAAACATTTTAAATATTAATTTGATTAAAAAATAAATTAAAAATCAACAATCGAAAACAATAATTTGAATACCAACTAAGAAATTATTCAGCCGGTTTCAAACTAGCTGCCTTAGCAACGATACACAGGTCCAAACGTGACTTGAAATTTTCGGCTATGGGCCGCGAGTCCTCCGGCGATAATTCTCGGCGCAGGGATTGCTTCAGCGACTTCAAACTTTTATGGCGTGTAGCACAGACTATGGTCTGCAAAATGGACTACACATTCATCGGGTTGACGAATTTCGGAAAATAGGCCCTGCACTAGTCCTGAGTCAATTTCGCCTTGTGAGCCGGCGCGGAGTCTTGCTCGGCAATCTTCAGTTTTTCTTCCCTAATCTACACAGCATCTCCGCAAAAATGTAACGTAGAAAATTAGGAAAGGCAAACCTCATAATTACAGCAATTTATTTAATCTATATATATATAGATCTATATATCTATATATATATATATATATGTAATGAGTTGAAGCTCTGGTAAGCCTTGTAGAGAACCCTGTCGATTAACTTTGTGATGATGAAGTGTCGACTCTCGCTATACTGTGTTAACCGAGAGGAACAGTCAGGATGTAGAGTTTTCCAGTACCTCTCTGCACCTTGGAAGATCTTTAAAAGTTCTCACAAAATACAGGCAGTCGTGGTCGAGGCAGAGTGGAAAGCTTGGGAATGTCCACACAAAAAACGAAGACACAGTTGCACTAAGAAAGTTCCGTAAACAGATAAAAGTTGAGCTAGGAGCGAAAGATGGGGACATAGAAGTTTCCTACTCGTCTACATGATGGATGAGATCGACATGAGGTACGACCGACGCGGGCTTGCACTGAGGGTGAACTAACCTGTGAAGTGACTGTAAAGGGACTGTATTTATAGGTTAAAGACGGGGGGGGGCCTTATGTGACAGGGGGCCGTTTCTGAGAAAGGGGGCTTTGCATGTCACCAGGTGTGAGAGGGGGCTCTGCATTCCACCACATGTGAACAGTGTGGGTGGTCTGGTCCATTTTTAGACCTTGTTGTGGGCATTCTAAATCTATCTCGATTTTGACGTTATGACTTCTATCTCTTGCTTAGCTCAACTTTTAATCTATTACAGATTTTATTTATTTATCCTCAGTTTGTACAAATTACATTACATATGATGATGTAAAGACACATGTCAATAATACGTATAATCATTTACAGATGTGTTTCTATTATACAACATTAAATCTTATTATAAGTTATATACACAATATGGGGTTGTTGGTTTAAATTACCATATATATATATATAGTCAAAGTTAGTTTTATCATTTATCTACAACATATATATTGGGAGAATAGATAAAATGATGATTTTGTAATGTAGAAAATTAGGAAAGACAAAATTCAGAATGACACAGCAATTTATTAAAAGCAAGAACAAACTATAATTGATGTAAGATAAGCAAAGAAGGAAGTTTACAGAGTAACAAAATATAAATATCAAAATTGATACTCTGTTAATAAATAATAAATGCTACATATTTTGGTGGAGATGCTGGGTAATTGAGGACAATTCTGGTATGTTATCTTCGTTGGATTGGGGGAGAGGATTTCTTGAGAGGCAATCCGCATCTTGGTGCCTTTTACCATTCTTATACACAATAGATATGTCGAACTCTTGAAGTCGCAAGGCCCATCTGGCTAGCCTTCCCGATGGATCCTTTACATTAGCTAGCCAACACAGGGAATGATGGTCGGAGACGACGGTGAAGTATTTTCCAAACAAATATGGTCTGAACTTGGGAATGGCCCAAACTACAGCTAGGCATTCCCTCTCCGTTGTGGAATAATTTCTTTCTGCGGCGTTAAGTGTTCTTGATGCATTTACTATAATGTGTTGACTATTTTATTGCTTCTACTAATATTCAAGTCTAGCGGTAAAGGTGCCTTTACATCTTTACTACTCTAGCAATATTACCTAAGTTATAGTGCCATTTTTCAATAATACGCTCTCTCTATTTAGCAATTAAAGGATATTAGCAATTAAATACCCCTAATAAAAAAGAAAAAAATTGCAAAGAGTTTCTTTTTATTATTAGAAAGAGCTTTCCCGCGGACGAGCTTCATCAGAATAATGGATCTACAGAGGAGTGCCATAAATGTTAGACTTTCGGATATATATTAATCCATCTATGTATGCTGTTATTGTCTTTGGGGCTTTCAGAACGAGTTCTTTGTATTTAGAGGTGTCGCGGAAATTACATCATCATCAGTATTTTGCGCCATTAATCGTTGAAAATTGATGCAAATTTTTAACACTTAAAAACAAATTATTATAAAATTTTAAAATATATCATCATTAATTTAGCCCCATCTATTGATGAGATTTATAAACATTTTTAAACGCTATTTTTTTTCTTTTAAAACAAAAACTAAGCCTCAACTACGAACCGTTTTCGAGTTGAAACCGTGCATCACTGAGAGACAGAAGGACAGACATTGCATACATGTGTGGTGCAGTCCGATGTGCATGATTTATCATGTGTAATATACGTTCACATATACCAACGATCAAGTAGGAGAAGAGCCACGTATTTCATATAACCAACCTTCCATATATCTACAATATTATATTTCTATTACTAGCTTCTAGCATAAAATTTGATTCAAATAATAAAGATTTAACGATTGTTTTTAATAACGTTTTGACCTCACACGCGAAATTATTTCTACAAAATCCTCCACGCTGGCCCACAATTCAGAAGGTTTATTTTTTATATGGAAATATGTAAATATTATCGTTCGAGATTACACATTTATGCAACTAATTATATGTGTAATTATATATATATGAAATATTGGTAAATACATTATATTTTGATCCAATATATGCCTTTTTAATAAAAAAAAAAAATATATATATATATACAGTTTTCAAAATAGAATTTTAAATATTTAAAAAATATAAATAGAATTACACTTAAAATATACAAACGGAGTTTTGCAAATAGAAGAAAAAGGAATATAATACAAGAACTATAAGTATATCTCGACTTAGAAAGGATGCATAATAAAGAAGTGGTACATGACTCTTGAATGGAGGAATATATTTTTCTTTATTATCTCTATAAAATCTCATGTTGAAACCCACGTGCGTAAATAGTTATAAAAGACCACATTAGGAGGTTGGAATTTGGGAATGAGCCTAGGTAAAAAAAGAAGAAAATACGTCGTTTATGAAATTATGGCAATAAATAGGCATTTAAGGGGTCTAGGAACATGGCACTTAATGGTTATCAAGCAAAGTTCTGAATATCTAACACCACTTAAGGTATTTTATGGAGTCGTGTTGATAGAGGCTAAGGGCCTCACGTAACTAGAGGCCTTAAATCACCCAAATCGTCGCTAAGTATAGCCTTAGAATGGCTAAGCGCTGGTGATTGCCGACTTTTGCCATGAAAATGCGTCCACAGTTTCCCGCTTAGAGCAAACCGCACCTCAATTAGTATTCATTAAAGAGCTAATTAAAATGCCACTTGAAGCGAGTTGAAAAAATGATGAAAATGAGTAATGAGGTCTTGGAATTGATCCCGCGCAAATTAGCGAGTTTTTGGACCCGGCCGTAACGAGGACGCACCATTTGGGGCTGCTGGTGTTGTTGAGATGGAATGCTGATGGATCAATTGAGCTCTGTGATAACGTTAGTTTAGGGTTGGTAAAGTAATCATCCATTTAATACATGGACAATGACTAGTAGCAGTTTTAGATTGATGGGGCTACACATATATAGTCTAAATTTATTCAAAGAATCTTCATAATGTCTGTTAAAATGGCCTCAATATTTGTACGTCTTTGTTTATATGTACACAACACATAAAAACACACAAAGAATTATCAATTTTTGATTTTTCGTTCCATAATTTGTAAACATATACTATATTGTCTACAAAATTTGTAACTTTGTTAAAATAGTTACTGAATTGCGGTCACATATCATCCAATTTTATTCAACTGGACACAAAAAGAATCTAGACAAATAGAGCGCATCGAAATTTATCCAAATGGTCACAGAATAAGATAAATTTGTTTAGATGATCACATACCTACTCAACTTTTTTAGATGGCCACAAAAACTTTCGCGACATTCTGAAGGAATCCAGATGAATTAGCTTGATTCACATTTGGAAGATCAAGATTTTCTGAGCTATACTTATGTGATTGATAATTTTCAAAATTCGAATTTTTGAAATATCATTGTAGTTTCATGAAAACTTGATAAATGTTGATACTTTATATTTATAGAAAGTTTTGTTTTCAGAGTTGGTAATTATTAATAATAGGGAAATATTTGAAATTTATAATAAAGTGTGCAATTAGAAATTTAAAAATGATTTTTTTTAATCTAGATTTTACACGGTAACTATTGTTATCTAGCTAATTGTTGAAAGTTAATCTACGCCAGAAACAAACATGCTATTACTTTGATGTAGTCAGAGAGATCCGCAGTTTCAATTTAACATTCGAAGATTTCGAAAACTCAGAAGTTTTCAAGAAAATAAAATTAATTCAAAAACCATTTTTATCACAGAGTAAATTGTAGAATTAATAAATCCTTGAAATCCCATCCTCCCCAATATAGAATACATTGTATTTAGAAAGCCTTATATATATGAAAATATTTTGCTATTTCTCTTGGCTCTCATTTGGTAATTTAAAAAAATACGATTTCATGTTTACATTGCAAAAGAAAATCGTGGTATTTTATTGTCATAGATCTTGTGAACAGAATGTCTCCTTTTAATACATGGACAATGACTAGTAGCAGTTTTAGATTGATGGGGCTACACATATATAGTCTAAATTTATTCAAAGAATCTTCATAATGTCTGTTAAAATGGCCTCAATATTTGTACGTCTTTGTTTATATGTACACAACACATAAAAACACACAAAGAATTATCAATTTTTGATTTTTCGTTCCATAATTTGTAAACATATACTATATTGTCTACAAAATTTGTAACTTTGTTAAAATAGTTACTGAATTGCGGTCACATATCATCCAATTTTATTCAACTGGACACAAAAAGAATCTAGACAAATAGAGCGCATCGAAATTTATCCAAATGGTCACAGAATAAGATAAATTTGTTTAGATGATCACATACCTACTCAACTTTTTTAGATGGCCACAAAAACTTTCGCGACATTCTGAAGGAATCCAGATGAATTAGCTTGATTCACATTTGGAAGATCAAGATTTTCTGAGCTATACTTATGTGATTGATAATTTTCAAAATTCGAATTTTTGAAATATCATTGTAGTTTCATGAAAACTTGATAAATGTTGATACTTTATATTTATAGAAAGTTTTGTTTTCAGAGTTGGTAATTATTAATAATAGGGAAATATTTGAAATTTATAATAAAGTGTGCAATTAGAAATTTAAAAATGATTTTTTTTAATCTAGATTTTACACGGTAACTATTGTTATCTAGCTAATTGTTGAAAGTTAATCTACGCCAGAAACAAACATGCTATTACTTTGATGTAGTCAGAGAGATCCGCAGTTTCAATTTAACATTCGAAGATTTCGAAAACTCAGAAGTTTTCAAGAAAATAAAATTAATTCAAAAACCATTTTTATCACAGAGTAAATTGTAGAATTAATAAATCCTTGAAATCCCATCCTCCCCAATATAGAATACATTGTATTTAGAAAGCCTTATATATATGAAAATATTTTGCTATTTCTCTTGGCTCTCATTTGGTAATTTAAAAAAATACGATTTCATGTTTACATTGCAAAAGAAAATCGTGGTATTTTATTGTCATAGATCTTGTGAACAGAATGTCTCCTGGATTAAAAGTTTATTCTTAATTTTCTTTTCCTACTTATAAAATATCTTCTTTCTGAAAATATGGTTATCATCAATTTTTATAATTTTGCTCTTACGTGTATGTGTGTGAATAGGAAATAAGAAAAAGACCATTATATTGTAGCAAAATATTTGATATTTTATTAACAGATTATCTCAATTTCCTTATGTTTATTTGCGACTCTTCCCTCATAGCTTCTCTTGTATTATATAATTTTCACATTGTTTTGTATTATAAATAAATTATCTTTCCTAATTCTCTACGTGACAATATATACCTTCATTTTATGTGTGTCATATATATACATGTCGTTTGGATGGAGACGTCATTAGAAAGATTCCCTTTTAAGTAAAGGAAACATTTTATGAGGAGGTGTTAATTATGCCTGGGAGAGGTGCCAAGTCGGCGGCTTAATTGGTTCTTCTCTTGCAGGAAAGTCCTTGCAATCTGGAGTAGGATCGTGTCACCAGACTTCTGGACGGACTTTAATCCAGAACTCAGTGTCTCTTTCCAAGATAGTTGGAGGTGGAGTCGCTTGGCATCCAGCAGAATATTCTAGGATAGCTCTTCTTTCGAGAAAAGAGAAGATTGCATTCAGCTGTATTAACCTAGGCCAGTGGTCGGTAATCTTTTGAGTCGGAAGAGTCAAAAATTGCAATTGACAAAATTTCAATTTTTTAAAGAGCTACAAAATGTGTATTTTTTCCAACATTAAATAATATTAGTAGATTAAATTTAATTGCCATCTATCGTTAAAATTTTACACAAATAAATTTACTGGCAATGCGTTTCTTTTAAATATCATCAAATATTATCTCTACAATTCAATAACTTATATCATTGCAGTAAGGTCTGTAGAGATAATATTTGATGATATTTAAAAGAAACGCATTGCCAGTAAATTTATTTGTGTAAAATTTTAACATTAAATAATATATTCTCACATAAATAATATTTGCGTATGGAACTAAAGAGCCGCAGATTCACATCCAAAGAGCCGCATGTGACGCGAACCGCAGTTTTCCGAATCCTGACCTAGGCAGTTTGCTGAAAGAAACAACATTTCCCATTTCCGTCATCACCATTAATTAATCAGAAGCTCTGAAACGATGTGAATAGCATTTTTTTTTTAAAAAGCTGCAGCTTAGTCTTCTTGTCTTTTCACGTGACAAGGTTGGTTTCAACATCTGATCTCCATCACAATACCTTACGTGAACGGCCCGATTCACATTTGTTGTTTGTTGATATGTAATAGCTCACTGTTCACTCTGTGCGTGAAATATTAATTGCTAATAGATCTACAAATTGAACGGGAGAAATATTTGTAGAGCGACAAAAATACTTGGGACTATGACATATAATGAAAATACGGAGAAATAGGTTTGAATAAGATTATACTGTGAATGTAGAACCACTTTCAAGTAACAAAAATGTAAACTTGTGTTGTATTATTTTTATTTTTTCTAAAATTGAACTTGAAATTAACTAAACATAAATATATACTACGTGACATTTAATTTTCAACACCAAGAATTAGTGGACAAAATATTTTGAAAATCTGCATAAAGAGAGCACCAATAACGAACACAATAAATGATCTTCATTAGAACATAATACATCTATACACTGAGTGACATCGCCGTCCACTCAATATGTTGTGGGAACACCGCGGGTGGTGGCTATGTCAACATGTCTTGGTACTGACTCAATGGTGTCCGGAGGGATGGCTGCACATTCCTTGTCAACCATCAGCCACAGTTCATCTTCTGAACGTGGCTGTGGCAGCGAACACAAAATACGTCCAATTAAGTGCCAGATGTGTTCTGTAGGCGAGAGATGAGAAAGGTGAAAAGCAATTGAAGCACTAAAGTTTCATGCAGGACATGTTGACTGATGCGTGCTAGGCGAGGTCGGGAGTTATCCTACTGACATTTGGTACCCCTTGAAGGAAGGGAAGCGTCACTGTCCGCAGCACGTCATACACGTTTCGTTGGGCCGTCATAGTGTTCTCAAAACGAACCAGAGACGGTTTGGTATCATAGACAATGGATTCCTAAACCATAATGCTGCGTTGTCGAGAGGTGCAGCGTTCCATAGATACGACCGGATTGTCACAAAGACGGCGCCAATTCTTACTCGGTGACTGTCATTGCTAAAAGAAGCGAGATTCATATGATATGATATATGGCCCAATGGGCCATTTAGCTGTCCATGTGGCTCTATCCCGACAAAATTAAAAATGTGCTTATTAGTTAAGGGTAGGTTGGGTCCTCTATTTTACCGATTCTTCTCGAAAGCGCATTGATCCAAGTATGGTCAGTCACTAGACCTACTGCACAGTGAGAATAAGGGTAAAGGAAATTGTTTTTCTTTAAAGGTAATGGCGAAAGGCCAAACCTGTAAACATTATTTTCTTCTTGTAATTCAAGTTTTTTTTCTTATATATATTGCATTTAACTTGTATGGCAAAGTCAATCTAGTTAAAGATAATAACGATGCAGTGACAGTGATCCTGAAAGCTCTGTACATTTTAATCAGACATATCCTTTGTGTACTGCGTAATATATTTTCGGACCACTGGTTGAAATTAGAGAACCAAAATGGACTGACGTATGAAATGCACAAGGAAAGACTACTTGGTATACAATGTTCCGATAGCCTTAAACCCCAAACCAAAGTTAGCACTAACAACAGCTCAAGCCTAGGGGTGAGTGCCCTGATGCGGTTGCATGTTTCCTTCATATGTTGTGCAAATTTTAATTTCTGAACGACAACAACTCCGTGGATACTTTCTTGCCATTCAAGTGGAGTGTTATTTATTGTGAATTACCGAGTTGGTGAAGGGATTATACATCTAGGGCTGTAGACAATCATTTCCTTGCATTTAGCAGCATCTTTTTCGAATGAGTTTTCATCGCACCATTGTGAAATCAAACCTATGTACTTCTGAGCCCAATGAAGTTTCTTGTTTCTGGGACCGCCCACTAATAGCAATAAATCATCGGCTTAGGTCTGTAATAACACGAATAATACAGTTTTAGGATAAGCAAGTCGTTGAAGGCTATGTTCCAAAGGAAAGGTCCAAGTACAGATCCTTGAGGACATCCTCTCTATCTACATTATTGTGCCCGACACATCCATTCTCTTCCATATAGACTTTCCCCTGAAACTCAGGAAGGATTAAATTAAGTTAAAGAGGTTTTCTGGATAGCTTGTATTGCTCATCCCTTTTAGGATACTCAAGTGCAAGACATTGCCACACAAATTCTCTTTTTATATAATATTAATGATGAATGTCTATATTTGTCTAAGGATTTCAAAAGGCTTTCCTCAAAGTAAAGAAGTGCTGATGTGGTTGAGCGGTTTGGGGTTTAAACCCGAATTGAAAATGCGATAATAGTCAAGTCTCTACGCCCTCCATTATAGCCTAGCCAATATAAATATTTCTAAAGGTTTGCCAAATCCCGAAGGCAAGGTTATAATTAGACGATAGGATGATAAGTAGTTTTCGTCAGTTAGTTTTGGAATGAGTTTTACAAGACTTCTTTCCAGAGACTTGGGAAACATTATAGCTTTAGGCAATAAGTAGAGTTTTAAAAACAGTTTTTCAAAATTGCTAGCGAGTTTCCCAATATAAATGATGGAATTGCCGTCCATACCTGGGCTCGACGAGATTCGTATTTTAGACAAGGCTCTCTGCAGCTCGCTGCTGGTAAAACTAGGCTCGGACTTGGTCGCGGGTGGGGGATGCATCTTTTTTAGCATTTGGTAGAATGGGACCATAGTAAGCATCAAGTGTTCGCGCGAGAGTATCCCTCGGATTTTCAGTAAATCTATCACCATCTGGGAGAGATGTGAGGCATGTTTTCCTGATTAGAACTTTCAAAAACCTATATACAATACCCCAAGGTGAAGCATCACAGTTTGAGAAAACTCGACGCCTCCAGTTGAGACGTTTGTATAAAATCTCTAATACTCTTGTAAGAGGGTATCTCGCTTTCTTATTCGCACGACGTGCTCTAACTGTAGCCATCTTCAGTACGTTCAAATTCGGTTTCTACCAAGATATTGTTCAGTATATATGGGTTTTTGGTCGAGAGAAGGAATCGTTCGTATGCGCGTCTGGAATGTTGCTTTATTGATGACTGGGATGACATAATCAATATCATTCTCGCCTTTAATGTTGTCCAGTAGTTTTCAATAAGCTCTTCGCTCGATTTAAAGTCACCAACATCTTAACGCTTGTAAAGAGATTTTGGAACGTCATAATATTGAGGATAAAGGTTTTCTTGATAGAATAGTGGCTGTAGATGCGTCATGGATTCACCATCACATTCCTGACTCTAAAAGATCAAGTGCAGTAAGCATCACAAGGGTTCACCAAATAAACCAAGGACAACAGCTTCTGCTGAAAAATTACTCTTGACTATTTTAGAAGATTGTCTTCCTAAAGGCCAAACAGTTAATAGCATAGTTTATTCTGAGCTCCTTGAAAAAAAAATTAAAGCCAAAAATTTGTTCTAGAAGGCGTGGTTTGCTGAGAAAAGGTGTTTGCCCACCGCATGATAATGCTCGGCCCCACGTGGCAAATCCCACCATTGAAACCATTAATAAACTAAATTTTGAAGTTATAATCCATCTCCCTTAATCTGCTGATTTAGCCCCGAGTGATTATTTTTTATTTGGACACTTAAAAATATTTTTAAGGGGCATGGCTTTCAAGCCTGATGAAGAGGTTAAAAATGCGGTGCATGGATGGCTTGCCCAACACTCACAAGATTTTTTCTTAAAGGGAATTTACAAGCTACCTGACCTTTGGAAGAAGTGTATAGAAAAAGGAGGGGGTTATGTAGAGGATTAAAAAATTAAGTTGTATTTTAGTTTGCACTTTAAAAAAAAAACTTTTATCGTTTTTTATTGATCCACCCCTGTAAATACCTCATCGATATAATTGTTGCCTATAAGTAGTCTATATCATTATTTAGAATATTTATATTACAATTTCATTCTTTCAATGAAGAAAACCTAAAGCAAGAAAAGGCGTGTGCGAAATTATTTCTTTTTTTAGATTCCGCCCATATTTATTTAGAGTTCGAGAGAGAAGGTAGAAAGAAGGTATTTCACACACAAAGCAGATTTAGAATCGTATCGAAATTCTCACCATAATCTCATGACTCTCCCTAAGTTAAAATTAAAGAAAATGTTTTCTCTTTGTTTAAAATTATAGAAATAGAACTTCATATAATATGTTTATAAGGACTCCATAAGATGATAAAACATAATATCGATGAAACTTGAGCTTTATATAAAATTTTAAAATAAACTTGAGAATATAAATATTATAATAAAGAGCAGCTCCTAATCATGGAATTAATATTGCTGATATCTTAATGCCATCTATCGAGAAAATCCAAATTAACGTTAATTATTATTACCTCAAATTGGCCAGTACCTTTTCTTGAATTATCAGGAAAGTTCCACCACGTAGGTGTTTCGATCAGGCTGTTGGTCCCCGTGGTGCAGGTCAGAGACCCCCCAAGGGGATCTTCGCTGTTTCTTTATAATTCAAATAAAGGTATTTTGGCGAAGAAATAATTTATTATTTAATTTAATATTATTCAATGAAAATATTCAACAGATTATAAAAATATATATTACTCTGTATTTTTGTAAAGTTAGCTTAAAAATATTTCTTTGCTTGCTTGTTCAAGATTCCCTAGCTGTAGATAGTGGGGGTTGATTTGTTAATATTTGTCGACTGGTCGTGGTGACGTTATCAATAAATATCTTCACATCTCCAGATATACAAAGACTTGATTTATATGCTTCAGTATTTAACTCCCAATGAGGCTAAAACATGCTTGAAAATAGTAAAAGATATTAAATAAGTAGATCAGGGTGTTAAATAATGAAAACCCACGCCTTGATCGCGCTATTAAAAATTGTTGTTGGCCAATTGCCATCTATTCAAAAAAGAGCCAACTGAAGATTAATGTTTTAGTCCTGCCCAAATTGGTCAGTACCTAAATTTCATGTTAATGTTCAACTACGCCTTTACCAGTACCAAGCCCAGATGAAAAAGGAGGAGAGGGAGCAGTAACAAGATGGCTAAAAAACCTGAGTTCAGCTGGCCCTGCTAATAGTACCCTGTAAGGGCTCCTGGTCCAGGGATACAAGATGAGCAGCGTTTGTACTCCATGTTAGGAGTGGCTGCACATAGCATCTGTTCGTCATCTCGGAGACCGCCATTTCTTTTGGAGCTAAGTCGACCTGCCACTGAGTAGTGCTCTCAGTCTTAATTACAAAGGCAGACGCATTCTACTTCACCCAGTCATGATGGTTGCCAATTCTTTCTGCTATGCTGCATCGGCTGTCGCGCAGAATAATCAGGGCCGCGTCTGGAGTTTAGGCAGAGGGCTTCATCAGGGAAATTCCCCACAGTCTCCCATTGCCAAAGTGAATGTTCTACAGTGAAACATCAATTGCATTTCTACAAATAAGAGCAATATCAATCTGGACGAGATATTATCACTGGCGGATTCCAAAGGTGCTAATATCATTTGTCTACAAGAACCCAAGCTTAAGCTCAACTACCTTTTTAAGGTAAAGGGCTTCAAAATACTGAGAAAAGACATACCTTCATCAGATAGATGAGGAGGGCTCCTAACCTTCATCAAAGACCTTTCTTTTGAAGAAATTGTCACTCCTTCAACAACCCACACTGAACTACAGGCCTTCAAAATACACAAACCTAATCAAAGACCCTTAACAATTATAAACACCACACAATGCCGAACATAAAACTTACTACTCTCCACACAAGACTCACAACAAACTCACCTGTATCCCTCATCTCCTAGCCAACCCTCACAGACATGAAACTCAGGCAGAATTACTCAAAGCTCTTGGCCTCCAAATCTTTGAGGAAAATAGCTCCCTCTTCTCGACATAACAATTTACACTGACGGTAGCCAACTTGGCCAACAGCTCTGTCAGAATGCAATGGCTTCCAGCTCATGTTGAAATTCTTGGAAATGTGCTAGCAGACTCCCTTGCAAAGTCTGGATCTCTTGGCATCCTGAGGCCAGAAAATCTGCCACCCAACTAGACGGAATAGACTTCCTCAGTACTACCAAGACCCAATACCTGCAAAAATGGAAATCTACTGCTGCACCTGACAGGTACAAAGCAGGAGGGACAAGCACCAATTCTGTCCTCCAAAGGGAACAACAGTATTTTATTTCCAGGCTTAAGTCTGGTCATCTACGGACAATGACTTTCCAGAATGGTTTCAAGCATTTCCCACTATGTACTAAAAGAAATTCTCAACCTACAACCCCAAAACACATTATTGACTGTATTGGCTCATCCATTGATGAACTATACTCATCCCCCCAGCAGACACCATCAAAAGTCTCAAGCTTCACAAGCTTGATACCCTGATATGATTGAGTGTCAACAAGAAAGAAGATGTTAAGGTTCAATCTTCTTCAGTATTCAGAATCATTTCTGAAAATAATGAGTGTATCGATAACGAATTCTATATAAATAATTATTTAAAAGTCACTCTGCTATTGTTCAAAAAATCCTGTTTGAACATAATATTTCACAATATTTCGCTTCAAAATAGTAAGAAGCAATCATTTATTTTTCAAATGCAAGTGTAAATTATTCAGCCAACAATATAAAAAGCCAAAGTAATTAAGAAATAAATAGGCCTTAAAAGCAACATTGACATAACAGATCAATTAAGGTGTCAATAGCTCATCAAGAATGGTTTTTAAAAAACCACACACACAAGGGCAAGAACCAGTCGCCGCTAAATAGGATATTTTGACATGGTGGCGAAAGAGTGTAATTAAAGAATGAAGAGAGAGAGCCTGTAGAAAACAAACAGATTGTAATTAAAGCAGCACGACCGAGGGAGATAACATTGTGGGCATGAGGGGCGATTCATTACCGAGCTAATAAGGCAATCCTCTACAGCACCTCCCAGTAATGGCCGTCGTTTATTGTTTATCTTGGATCGGGTGGAGCTGGCTGGTTGTTAATTTATTGAATCTCGGCGCGGAGCATCAATTAATCCGTGCTCCATCATGTGCTGATGAAGGAATGCTCCTGATGAAAGTTGGTTTTACGCCGAACTTCATTAATGAGGAACTGCCCATGCCTAGCCCCTTGCTGACGTTTTTGATCCCTTCTTTAATGGCTTTATGGGTGGAATTTATTGTATGAAATGATCGCTTTTAGAAAATGTATTATAAAATATTAAATATATAGAGTGGGTTTAAAACCGCAACGTCTTTGGTTAATTTATTCGTCTTTTGAGTCTTGTCTTTCTCGTCCTAAAGATATGATGAAATTGAAACTCGCAAACCTCTACTTTTAACATCACATCTTTTAACATTTAGAACTTTATCGGTGCGTAGGTTCCAAATAAGTATTTATGATTTTGCTGTTTTAAATGACGCCCCAATACCTGACTAGTAATAAGGAGACATGGACTAATGAGAAGTAGAGGATCACAATCTCTATAAGTTATACGTTAGATGGTGCCGAAGAAAATCGATCAGGTCATGGAATAACCTTGATTTGAATGTTCAGAAAGCGTATGAAAAGATAAATATAAAGTAAATGCTGATAGACATAACTGGAACAGAGGAGGAATGGTCTTTGAGATTTCTGCAAGATTAGTTAAGTTTGATCTAAATATTTTTTCGTTATCTATTATCAGAAGATAGGGCATACTGAGGAGTAAGGCCATGACGTCAAATGAGCCCATAATGCAACCTGTTTTTGGCTTATAACTTCTCCACTCATTTATATAATCCGTTATACAGGTTTTTGAATATCTATTTGTTGAACGGATGACAGGAGTTAGGTATGTTGATAGGAATCGGGAAGATCCAAACATTGTTCTGGGCTGTAGTAGCCACTACAAAATAGTAAATCCAAGTTTCATCACCTGTTATGATTCTATTGATAAAAAGATATGATACATTATCAAACTTTTGAGCATCTCTTGGCACCATGGAACAGCCATCTGCTCATCAGTTAACTAATGGGGAAACCCTTAGGGAACAAAATTTGCTGACTTTTAGATGGTCGTGCAGAATAGAATGAATTTCTGATGAAGGAAATTTTAAAATCTCCTCTATCTGGAGATTAGTTATATGTCGACCAGCCTCCAATAATTTCTTGACAGCAGCGTTATTTACCTCATTAACTGACAAAGCTGGACGTCCTGATCTTGGCACGTCTCTAAGGCCATATTTTCCTCGCTGAAACTCACGATACTACTTGAATATGGTAGTAAGATATGGGCAATCATTTACCAGTACAGAAGTATTTTCTTGCAAGCATTCTTCAATGCCCAAACCACGTTCAAAGTTATATCACAAAATGACTCTGTATTCAATTTTGCGCCAGGTACGCATTTTTAATATTTTATCACTCCATAGTTCAAAGAATACTAACATATAGCAAATGAAATTTTTAGTGCATTATTTTATTGCATTGTTTATAAACAGGGCTCAAAAAGTTTGAACTCATGCCTGCATGGGTGCACGGATTAGAGCGTATTGCAAATCTTTCGTAGTGCCCTTTGTATATATATATTTATAGAGCTTAGCATATACGAGCATATAAGAGTAGTGTATATCTATAATATATGAAAAATAATTATGGTATAATGAAAGGAGTTCAGATAGTTAAAAAAAGTAGATAAATATTACTATTAAGGTATCAAAAAGGTTTTGTATTTTTTGTAACAAAATATGGCTATAACAAGTTCACCCTGTAGCTTCGGCAGTTACGCGTCATATGAGCGGATACATAGAGGAAAAAAGGGAGAATTGAAAATATTAAGATAAGAAAAAGAGAAAAGACAAAACATATTAACCTTTTATCAAACTTTTAAAAGTAAACAGAAATATAATGTAATTTTTATGTATTTTTTGAAAATGTTTATGATTTTTTTTTTGTTAATATAACTTTTGTTAGAATTGCTAGTGAAAATTGGAGTCAAATTTGTTTCTGTTTCGTGTTAATGGAAACCATGATATAGAAATATTTTTTTTACAAAATATAATAAATATTCCATTAGTGTATATGTATTAAATGTTTCCTGTAGGAAAAGTCATAAGTAATGGTTTCAACATTTTGTCCAAAAAATAAACCTTTTCAAAAATGCCTTTTTTAACCTCAACAGACGCTTTTCCAAATTTCAGTTACATGGTAGCATGAATGGCGCCATTTGGCAATCAATATATTGAAATTTTCATTTTCAAAAAACGTGAGTAAAGTAATTTCCTGAATCTTCTCGATCCACGCTGATTTTAGTCATTTTTTGAAGTTCCAATTTCTAATTCATATTTTAGGTACGATCAAAATTGATATTCGCTTAGGGATGAGTAACTTTTCAATACATTTTAAAAATCATGTTTTCATTAAAATTTCACTTTTATCCCCATAATCAATTAATATTATAAATATTATATATTTAGTTTCTCAACAAAATGGTGCAACAAAGCACTTTTTATGATGTAGATTAGCAACTTGAATTACATACCACGACAGTTTCTACCCAAGTAGACTTGACAGATCACTAGCGTCTAGGGGGGATACTGGTTGTTGTTATTGTTGCTAGGAGCTTTTTCTCTTCCCTGAGCGGAATAGTTTTAAAATACCTAAATTATAGAATATCAATATATATATTTTTGAAAATATAACAATCATATTTAAATCATTAGATAATAAAAAGGCATATATTGGATTGAAAATAAGATTTATTTGCCAATATTATACAAAAATGTAATGCCTTGATAAAGGTTGGCGTTCAGCCAACCGAAATATTGGCAAATATATATTTTATTCAATCCAATATATGCCTTTTTATCATTTAATATCTATATATATATATGGTTTAACGATTTTCTTGAAAAATATTTTCTCTTTCTCCCATTCGCCGAATTTTATTTGATTCATTTTATCAACCAACCTGATGAATTCCCATCGTGAATCTCCCAAAGATCTAATTTTATTTTAATATCTTGGATTTAGAAAACTCTGAAAATCTTTAATCAAACTCAAAGCTAATAAATCATATTTGAAATAGAGAAAAGGTATACCTGACTATTTTTAATGAGATAGAACAAATCTGGGATTTACTATATCATAAAGAAGATATCTTGACAATTGATATATCCCGATCACGAAAGGTTTCAAATATATTTCTATTTTTAAAATAAAACTACATCCTTTCGCAATAAGTTTCTTTTATTTGAATAAAAGAAACTTATTGCGAAAGGTTGTAGTTTTATTTTAAAATTTGTAGCGCAATTTTTTTCGTATACTTCAAATATTTCTATTACCATCAATAAATTAAATCTAAGTTAAATGATGAAAATAATTTCCCGAAGATTAAAAATACCTAAATGTATTTTTATGATACACACAAGTATGTTTGGAGAATCTAACTTTTAACCAAATGTATATTGATAAAGAATATAGGATGAAACTTTAGATTGACCAACACAGGAAAAGAAAACGATGTAAAACTCTTGGATAATTAGTGGTGAGTCTTTCCATCGTTTTTACCAATTTCTTTACCAGACCCTTAAAAATCAACATTTGTTTTTTTTTTTATTTTAAAATAATAATCCGTTCTATAATATCCTTTAAGAAAAAAATTCATATAGAAAAATGCCAAGCTTTAATTCTAAAAATGTGTGTGTAATTTTTACTAGATATTAACAAATTGTTATATTTTGATTGTACACTGCGTGACATTGAAAATGGAACACCAAGAAATGTTGAAAACCGAAATAAATTACAACCGATTTGACTCTTCAAGTAGGAATATAATTTCTAATTATATAAGGGAAAAAATGCAGAAATACTATGAGAAGACTAATACCATTTTCAAGTCCTTCTTCACTGACTCCCAAATACCCAAATATGTCAAGCCAAATTTTTGCAGTGTCCAATTTTTTACTGGACACGGTAACTTTAGATCATATTTGTACAAAGTCAGAAAGACGGATTCGCCTAAATGCTCATGTGGTGCAGAAGAAGAAAATCCTGTACATATTCTAACGGACTGTCGACTTGTAGAGGACTTGAGAGTCAAAAATCAAATAAATATAAATTGTCTAAATCAAATAGTTAATAATAGATATATGTATATAAATTTTAATAGATTTTGTAGAATGTTTTTTAGTAATAGATAGCCTGGGCTGTAATAACTGATATATAGTTATATGCTGTAAATAGCTCTAAATTTCTGTTCTTATCTGTGATGTTCACTAATATTCATTATAGGGTAATTAAATCGTTAACTAACTGACAAATATGTTAATAATTTCTATTATAATAACTAAAATCATATTAATAATTACTGTAAATAAGCTCCCAAACTTGTGTATGCATGCAAATATCCAAGACGGATATCGCGTGCTTTGTAAATGATAATAAAAATAATAAAGAAATAGTGGCCAGAAAGTGATGAAACTCGGCAGACAGAGAGAGACAGGGACGAACAATAAGTGATCTTTATTTCAAAATGATAGTCATAATACAGAGCGAGAACGGCGTCGGCTTAGTAGCAAGTAGGACCACCGCGGACGGCGATGAACACGTCTAGGTAGAGAGTCAAACAGAGTACGGATGGCGTCCTGAGGGATGGCTCTCCATTCCCTCTCAACCATTTGCCACAGTTCGTCTTCTGAACGCGGCTGTGGCAAGGCATGCAAACGGCGTCCAATGATGTCCCAGACGTGCTCGATTGGTGAGAGATCAGGAGAGTACGGTGGCCAGGGAAGCATCTGTACATCTTGCAGAGCTTGTTGGCTAATGCGAGCAGTGTGCGGTCGGGCGTTATCCTGCTGATAAAGGGCATTGGGTACCCCCTGAAGGTAGGGGGTGTCACCGGTCGCAGCACATCATCAACGTATCGTTGGGCCGTCATAGTGCCCTGAATACGAAGTAAAGGTGACCTGGAATCATACGCGATTGCGCCCCAAACCATGATTCCACGTTGTCGCACGGTGGGGCGTTCCACAATTGCTGCCGGATTGGACCTTTCTCCACGTCGACGCCACACGCGTACACGGCGACTATCACTGGACAAGCAGAAACGCGACTCATCTGAGAACACGACCCTGTGCCATTCCGTCATCCACGTCGATCTAGCCCGGCACCATTCCAAACGTTGGCGCCTATTCGGTGAGGTCAATGGCAGTCTTCTTAGCGGACGGCATGAGTGCAAGCCATTAGCAACCAATCGACGGGAAATGGTTCTGGTCGAGATGGAATGATCTAGGGTGTCTTGCACATGTTGCAGGATGGCGGTACAAGTGGCTTGTGGGGCCGCCACTGCTTGTCGAAGGATACGCCGATCCACACGTGCTGACGTCACTCTGGTTGCACCGACATTCCTATAAATTGCCACATTTCCTTGTTCCAACCATCTTCTCCACAGTCGGTGCACCGTGGACGCACCAAGGTGTGTATCAGCTGCGATTTGACGTATGGACCAACCTGCCCTTTTCAGTCCGATCACCATGCCCCTCGTAAAAGCGTCTGTCTGCTTGAACTGCCTCCGTTTACGATGACCTGGCATTCTCTGTTATTACACGTGTCTTTTGACACAAGAAAAAAATTTCTACAATGATTTTCCTTGAAGAAATAACGACACGAATACTGTCCTTTCTGCAAGTTCCTTCCCTTATATCTTACTCCATGTGCGCACGAGAGCTGCGCATTTCACATCATTTGCATAACTCGGTTAGGCGCGTCTACCCTGAAATTTGCATAATATTCTGGCCACTATTTCTTGGTGTTCCATTTTCAATGTCACGCAGTGTATATTCCTCAGAAAGTATTTACATTTTTTTTATATCAACACACAAAACACGATATCCCGGCTAGGGATAATTGCGTCGATTTACATTTTTTAAAACAGAAACAGTTATAAACATATTATACAAGAAAAAGTAATCTAAATTAAAAGAGAAACAATAATATATATTAGGAACCTGAACCTTTCAGGTTTGAAAGATAATCATAAATATATCTACAAAAATATTTAAACCTATGGTAATTTTTTCTGCTATTTACAAATTGATAGTACATACATAGATTGAACAAAAATGGCTCAGCTAAAGTACAGAAGATTGTGGCTGAGAAAGGAGAATCCTATAATTAAGTTGGCCCCAACAGGGTGGTCCCTACAGCCAACCTTTAATTAACTTGAAAACATCAAATTACTTAACGTGATCCAGTTCAAAATTAGTTTAATAGTTATGGTGGAGAATATATAATCTAACTTTATATTCAAGATGTGTGTTACAATAATTGTGTTATTTAAAAACCTTTTTAAAATTTCAAGATTCAATAAATTCTGCCATATATAAAATTCTACAAATCCATACATGCAACTTAATTATAAGCGCTTATGTAGGTGCTATTGCAATATTGTGTTTAGATTGCTGTATCCGTGAGGCGTTAATATATTTGAACATATCTTTAAACTTTATAAATTCACAATTGCCATCTATCGATAAAATGTGCAACAAATAAGTTTACTGACAATGTGTTTCTTTACAATAATTGCCACAAAATTATATCTCTACCGAGAACACTATCTCCGTAGAGATTATATTTGATGATATTGTAAGGTAGTAAAATAAATGATATAAATATCAACATCAATAATCCATATATAAAATAGGATAAATATTTTGCTACAATATTATTGAAAAGAAACACACTGTCAGTAAACTTATTTGTTACAAACAATATCTCTAAACGTTAGTGGAATTGCCTGAAAGGAGTTTAAACTGTTGCACTCATTTCTAACCAAGTATAACAATTTGCTACGTGTTTCTATAGTTTTCATAATAAGGATCATCAAAAGTTCAAATTCTATCAGAAGTTAGGTGCAGGCTTAAACAGCTGAAATTCGAAGCTACACCTCGTGAGTTTCAGAATTGTTTAAGACACCCAAATCACTAGTCAAACAAAAATATATATATAATTTCAGAATTTCTATTTATATTTAAAATAAAGATTACGCTTATTTAACATTTTAAAAACATTTTTTGATCCAATATATGCCTTCTCAATTAACGATCTATTTATAGATTGCTCTATTTTCAAAAATATCTATATATATCCCAAAAGAAGCACCTCTCCCTTTAAAATGCATTAAAACGGTACAGTATGTTCATCATCCCAGCTCAGAACGTAATGGTAGATATAAGGAATGTGCCACAACATCAGGTTTGGTAAACTCAGACAAAGGGAGAAGTGCCTCATTTGGTACAGGGCTAAGTTTCTTGTATATCTTTTTATTTTCAAGCTTTCGGACTTTTCAGTCCTTCAACAGGATTATCACGTTAACAAATTAATAATAAACACTATTTTTTCATCTAAATATTTAGGTAATAAAAAGGCTCGTATTGGATTGAATAAAAAGATTTATATGCAAATAGTTCGGTAGGCTGAACGCCAACCTTGTCAAGACATTACATCTTGCATAAACAATTATAATATGATACATTAGCGCGTATGCTCCCGCAACTATGTCATATCTATAGATGTTCAGAAAAAAATAGAGCAATCCATATTTAAATCTTTAGATAATAAAAAGGAATATATTGGATTGAATAAGAATATTCATTTCACAATATATTTTTATTCGTGATAAAATTGTAAAAAAAAAAAACATTTAAAATTACAAAATATTTTCTCACAATGAGTTTCTTTTTATTTTAAATTGCTAGCTTTCAAGTGATAATCGCTCTTCAACGGGCTTAAAAGCTAGATCGCTTCAAAGCTAGCAATTTAAAATAAAAAAGAAACTCAATATTTTTTATACTTGTTTATAAGAATTCGAAACTATTATAGACGCGTGTGATTCTTTTAGAATTAAAATAATTTTCTATTGCCCTTACGCCTCATTGAATATAAGATTCATACGCGTCTATAATAGTTTCGACGCGCTAATGTATCATATTATAATTGTTTATGCAAGATGTAATGTCTTGACAAGGTTGGCGTTCAGCCAACCGAACTATTTGCATATAAATCTTTTTATTCAATCCAATACGAGCCTTTTTATTACCTAAATATTTAGATGAAAAATAGTATTTATTATTAATTTGTTAACGTGATAATCCTGTTGAAGGACTGAAAAGTCCGAAAGCTTGAAAATAAAAAGATATACAAGAAACTTAGCCCTGTAAACTTTATTTATTTTATAATATATAGATGTCTTGAGGAATATGGAGCGATCCATTATTTGAATTTAGTCAATAATACGGGGTATTTGATTGACAGGTTTTTAAAAAGTAAAATAAGCCTGATAATTCGAGATATTTTCTCCATGCAAATCTGGCCAGTCAGGTGCATGCTTTTTTTTTGTTCCGCTTATATGACGCAGAACCGCCAAAGTTTCGGCGTGAACTTGTTATAGCCCTAAATATGTGTAACCAAAAATTTAAAAATATTTTTGAAAACTTAAAAATAGTCTTATTCCTCTTTCCTTTCTGTATATATCGTATATTTTTAAACTGTATAATAATGACACTTTTAGTATATGTCACATATCTCCCAATTAGTTAGAGCCGATGCCTTAAAATATCCTACCTTCTATTAAAATGTACACTGTTTCTATTTGCTACCACCCCCATATTTTGTATATATGCTATATCTTTATTAATAATACCTGTAAACCCCTATTTGTATATAAAACTAAAAATGTCGACGTCAAAATAAAGATCCAAAGAGTGTTCTGTCAGCTGGTAGCAGGGACAGAGGGGAGGAAAAGGCAACGCCCAGCCATGTGGGGCCCCCAGGGACTCTTTATAGACGACCCCTGAAAACAGGACAGGTTTTGGCAGGGGGTCAGCAGCAGATGGTTCTAGGGGGTGTTTCTCGGCAGGCCGCTTCAGTATGGCTCTCCATGTCTCGGTGATAAGCAGCCAAGTTTGTGTCATGGCCTCTACCTCTGTCCCGTGGGCTGTCCCCGATCATTCTCGGTGTTAACATCCAGCCTTGCCTCTGCTTCTTGTTGTCCGCGTGTGGGAAGAACATCAGCACTCGCCTCACGTACACGACTGCCAGCTTATCCATACGTCGGCATACGTCGACATTTGCAACAATATTACATATATATGCATAATACTTATTCAAAAATGGATGTTATTCATCAAAATAGTTTTTCTCCCTGTTTATTCTTAAATTAATAAATTTGAAAGTGAAGGAATGAATTCCAAATTGTGTATTGTCTTATATATTTCTAAAATTTTGTTTGGAATAGTAGCAACTTCATGCCTTTAAATTTATATTTGTAAAACCCATTTCTCTTCTTCATACCAAAAAGAGAGGGAATCGTACACAAATTAAACAAATTCTTCAGGCAAAGAGTCATTAATTAGGTAACAAACATTTGGGCTAACATTAATGAGTTAGCACATTTAGCCCATTAAAGTCAAGGATTCTTCATGTAACAAGCAGTCATGCTAGGTGCCATTTATTCTCTGGGCTGGTGAGGCTAATTTTTATTTATGACTTCCTACATCCCTTTTTATTCTTTTTTTCTTTGAATGCGTAATGAAGGAACACATCTTCAGATACGTTCTCTGTGGTTTAAAGAATTATCTATGGGAACGCTTTGTTTGTACAAAAGTGATTTAAATTTTCGTATATTTTCAACCACGAAGCTCCTTAGTTTATCTCGGAGAATCAAAAGTCTATTTCAAAACCAAGATCAGATGGGGTTCATTATATCCTTGGTCAAACACTCATCTACTTGAGACAACTTAGATCACAATCCTGGTGCTGGCAGCCTTCATGCAACATCAGTTCCCAAGTGACCTGATGGAAAGTTGTATTGTTCTATATGTAAAAATATATTTCCCGTTGATCAACATCAATATCTAAGATGTCAATTTACAATTATGATAGTTTAAGTTATTTAAATAATCTTATTAATTATTTCCTAAGGAAGAGATTTTACATAGGCAAGTAATACAACCCTGTGACTTACACCTGGTTAGAGGGTAAAATAATCCCGACAGACACCATCAAAAGTCTCAAGCTTTACAAGCTTGACACCCTAATATGATTGAGTGGAGATAAGAAAGAAGAAGAAGGGGTAAATCATAAGTTACACCAATGGTGAGGTGGTATATTGCCACAAGTACCATATCATTTATCTCTCTCTTGAAATAATCCTGTAACTCTCCTGGAACCAAGTACACAAAATCGACAGCTATAAGGTCGAACGACTTGTCGTCTCTTGTTGATGTGTGCGCTCAGTTGATCAATGCCACCTGATGTGTAGGTTTCTTAGGTCTGCAGGGATAACATCTGATGCCGAGAAGGATGGCTGCTTGGTTCTAAGAAATACCAGATGTTTCCGTGTACAAGGTGTTCCAAAATTCAAGAAAGAAATAATTTTGATAGAAAACACAAGTGAATATAATTAAAAATAAGTAAATAGTTAATACAATTTTACATAAAGACGGTGCCCCATGCCATAAAGTCCAAGAAATAATTCAATTACTGCAGTCATTTCCTGGTCGTATAATTTCTTAATTAGGTGACCAGAATTGGCCGCCAAGATCATATTGTAGCGAACTATTTATTATTTTACAAGCATTTATTATTTTACACTACTATTAACAGACTATCATTTTTATGTTTATATTTTACTAATCTGTAAACTTCCCTCATCCTTATCTTTTGTGTATCCTTCATAGTCTGTTCTTGCCTTAAATGAATTGCTGTCTCATCCTGAAGTTTGTCTTCCCTAATTTTCCACGTGGCAATATGATTTAACGCCGTTTGACTTTTTCTTTGAGGTCTTTTTGAAGTCTAAGGTTTATTCCAAAGGTCTAAGACTATAAGTAAAAGATTTGAAGCGAACGAGGATACTTTTCTTTTGAACTTTAATAAAGATTCGAGCTTTCGGGCCTATAACCCTTCTACAGGACTACACTCCAACAAATAATTGTGCATCTTATATATGTATCAGAAAACTAGGAAAATTAGCATATATGTAAGAAAAATAATTATAAGATATATCTATAAGTTTTGAGTATGCAAAGTAGGGACATCAAAAGTGGATTCTGGACGATGATACATTCATTAAATCTGCAAAGTTGAAACTTTCCGCAATAAAACAAACTGGCAGTGGGCAACTATGGTACACTATTTATGGAAATATTGCTTTATATGCGTCAGGGATCTCTATGTGTCGGTTAATACTATTGTGTTTTAAAGAGAGCAACGCCTCGACGACTAATCTTTTGAATTTGCTGTTGATATTAGAGTAATATGCATGTGGGTGGGATGTATTAAAAGAATGTCCTGTTTGTCTGATATGTTGTACGATGAGGGACTTGGGTTCATTATTTCTGATGTTTCTGTAATGTTCGTCCATCCTGTCCTTGATTCGTCTGCCTGTTTCTCCTATGTAAATGCTGTTACAGTTTGAGCATTTCAATGAATATGCGGAGTTTGTGAAAAAAGGTAGGGTAACGGGAAAACTATTCCTGGTAATGGGATTTCTAACTATTGTTTCTAATTTAAGGGTGTTGGTGTAAAAGGTACGGATACCATAGTTATTTTTTAGGAATCTAGAAATGTTGACACTATGAGTAGAGAATGGGATGGTGCATGTGGATCTATAAATTTGGCTATTAAGGTGCTGTTGGGGATTATAAAAGTGTCTGAGTATGAAATTTTTGGGGTAACCGGAGTTCAGCAGGTGATCGATTACGTTTTGGGTTTCTGTTTGTTTGAATTCTTGCGAAGAACAGTGAGTGAAAATGCGTTTCGACAAGGTTTTTACGGTGTTAATCTTATGGCTAAGGGGGCAGTATGATGTGTAGTGTATATAGGAGGGATAGAAAGAGGGCTTATAGTAAACGTTGGTCATGTATCTGCAATTCTGTTTTGTAATCTGAATGTCTAAATAGGCTAGTGAACTATTGTTTTCTTTTTCTACTGTGAAAAGTATGTCTGGGTATAGTGAATTTAATTTGGCATGAATTTTGTCTAAGGAATCAGTTTTAACTATACAAAATATGTCATCTATATATGGAAGGAAATTGAGCATTGTTGTTGTGTGTCCAATGAAGAGCCTCAGATGTCCCCATGCATCTCTATCACAGCAGTCGCAATGTCCACTATCTTGGGTGTGTAAAGCTGCTGCTCTGGGTTCATATCAATTTTATGAAAGGCTGCGGCCATTGCTGGGCATGAGAATATGTGGGTAGGTGTTGAATTGAGCATTGTATCAACGAAATTCAGCCGCATTTAGGGAAAACGGTCGGGGAATGATAAACAAAAAAGAACGTATTTTCCAGAAATTCCATGGAGTCCATTTACCCGATATACTATTCCATACATAACCTATACTATATACTCAATTAGTCATTTTAAGAATTATATTTTGAATTATAATTTATTTTGTGAATTTTGGGACATCCTATAGTATAGGAAAGTCTCTCATGTCAAATTATAGTACGTAATCTATTCGATTATTATTTTTTAATTATAAGATATCAAAAAATCAAACTATTCGAGGTCAAAAGTTAATCAAGATAACTTTGAGAAGTCATTTATATATAATATGGGGGGGAAATATAATTTAAAAGATTATATCAATTAGTTTTTAAATCTATTAGCTTGAGAGAGATCGTGTGGAAGGTAATTAATGAAGATGGGATCTAAGTAAATAGAATTGAAGCAGCCATTTCTGTGTAAATAATATTCATAGAGGGTGAGCGAATCTTAATGGAAGTTATCATCATCATTTTGATATTCACTCAGAGGGGCTGATGGGGTCAGTGAGGTTAACAGCATCACGTCTTCGTGAGTTACCAGATTCCCTAATTGATTAGAAGCTCTGTCCCTCGCTAATACGGTCCAATACACATGTTGGCATTTCGCTGCATGTACTAAATCACAACACGATGAATTAACCTTTATTAGACTATAGACAATGACAATTAAAATAATTTTATTGACATCTTGCCAATACATGCCAAAGTGCACAGTCTGTACTATTTTATAAAGATATATATATATATACATGATACTATGTTCAATGAATATAGCGCCTCTGCCACCGCTGCAGAGTTTGGTGGAGAATCGCCAGTGGGTCTCCAGCGACACCACGTATTTCGTGATCTACGAAGAATACGTAGATTGCGTGCTTCGCCACTGAAGAGATGGTGATGGCGTGGTCCTCGAGATGGGATAGTTGTAATTGTCTGGAGGTTAAATACTGGAAAAACTACTAGGGGAACCAAACCTTCCAATTCTTCTTTTCATATTCCGTTTTCTAAATGTATAAATTTTTCACATAGAATTTTTTAAAATTAGCGCAGAAATGACACCATCTTTGAAATTTAGAATAAGCCATGAGACTACGCTATTACATATTATCGTCTTATTGAATACGAGTACGAATAAGAGTACAGTTGGCATTTTACAGAAAATACCATGAAAAATTCTTAGAATAGAGTTTGGAAAATATACCTCTAGACGATATATTCTATATATATTGTAAAAAGAATATCAATTTATAATCTTACATACGCTTTAAATTCATACCTTAATGTCCTTCGTTCACAGTTGAGAATGAGTCCCATCAGGGTTTATCATATTTAACATTTTCTTCATTAGAACCATTGAGAGAGAGAGATTTTGAAATTGAAACTTCTTTATTACATCGTTCATATAAAGTTACATAAGGTTGAATACAAAATAAATGCAATATCTATATACTATATAAAAATGATTGTATGTGTGTGTGTGTCCTTTATGCCTGACCAAACCACTCATTGGAACGCCATGAAACTTTGGGAAGTTATTTAGTATAGTACTGGGAAGGTTTCTATAGCAAATAAAATTTTTGAAATAACTTTTAGTCTAAAAATAATCAAGATAAATATTCTAATTTATCTGTTATAATTCAACAATCTGCTCTAAATATTATCATGATAATACGATGATTTTGTAATGTAGAAAATAAGGAAAGACAAAATTCAGGATGACACGGCAATTTATTTGAGACAAGAATAATGATACAATTCCAAGGCAAGATACTATTCCTTTAACTTCCAATTACCGAGGGAACCAATTAATATTGATTTTATTCAACTTATCGAGTATTTTTCAAGGGACCGGGAAAAAATGTTCACTTTATCGAGAGATTCGTTAGACAAACCTTTACTCGGGTAAAACCCGGGCGAAGCCGGGTACATCCGCTAGTATATGAATAAATGAGAATATATAATGATAAATATATGAATAAATAAATGTAAATAAATAAAATAATTGCTAAATATACACATACGTATATAAAATATATACAAGTCGTCATTGATGACGCCCACCGAGAGAGAGAGAATCCTATCATACTGCAGTTTATTACAAAAAAGACATAAATATTCCTATCTCCCTTTGGAATCTTATAACCCAATAAGCTACAAAATCACAGTCATTAGGACTCTTACAAAAAGAGCCCATACACATTGCCCCACCCCAGCTCCCAGCAGATTAGAAAGACAAAACATTTCCCTAAACCCGGTGTGAAGAAGCTGCTCACTCTTCTTCATCCACCCACATCTTTCCAAGAAGACCAAGCCAATCGAACAACGTATGGTGTCTCTCAATCTGTTCACTTAGTTCCCTCACTTAGTTCTTTTTTTATACTAATCAAGAAGGAAACGTTTTTGTAACTGAAGCGCATATGTCTTTCAAGAGAGAGAAAATATGGTTTTACAGGTTACTGACCAAAGTGGAAAAAGTGAGCCGGAAGTGATGCGAACACAATATCTTCTAAAGAGAGAGAAAAAGTGTAAAAAGACAGGTTTTCCAGCTCATATAGAGAACAAAACTCTTCATTAAATAAAAGTGTAATATCACAAAAATGAAAATAAAGTCCACTTCTCCATAAGAATTCAGATTTTTAAATGTCCATACTTATCAAATATTTGAAATTATTCGATTTATTGTTTAAGGAGTACATGGAATAGCTTTAGGGAGAAGGGGCATGATCATTTATTTACACTAATAGAACTCTTTTTTACACTAAAAGCGATTTTATTCTTCGATTTGAAACTCTCACTTTTGAAAAATAAAAAACAATACTCTTTAATTATTAGTAAATTAAATTTTAATTGCCATCTATCGTTAAAATTTTACAAAAATATATTTACTGGCAATGCGTTTCTTTTAAATATCACCAAATATTATCTCTACAGACCTTACTGCAATTATATGAGTTATTGAATGAGAGGGCTTGGCTCATCAGTAGTGAACCCTCTCAGCGGTTTCGCCAAATTATATTATATATTATACATAAGATTAATTATAAGGCGATAAAGTGCCATCTATATATAAGACATGGAAACATCAAAGCACGAATGTTGCTTTTAAACATAAAACAAAAACTTCTACTGTCCTTACTGCGATGAAAATATATATTGAGAGAGCTTGGCTCATCAGTGGTAAACCTTCCTAGCAGTTTCACCAATTTAATCTACCAGACCGCTTCTTAGAGCTCTAATACTGATTTTGACGATTCTGCTTATATATGCTACACTGAAGGGTGGAATACTAGAATAGTAATCAAGTAAACTATGGACACAGGCTTTTAAGAATTAGACAGTAGGGTTTGTTTTGCTTAAAAAAAAAGAAACACTCGTGATTTATAATGCTTCCATTTCTTATAAAAATTATTTGAAAAAAATGGTATAAAATTTAAATTTGTATAGGGGAAAAAAGGCATCTTATGGTGTAAGCCATCAGCAAATTTTAGTTTCACGATCAGATGTATTTTTCTCAATAATAATTATTGTCCTTTTACTAATATTGAAATGTGATTTTTTAATGTTATGAAATTTACTTACCTATATATGTGTTATACATTACATCTTAGATAAAAATAAGAAGAATACAAAGCAATTTAAATGTAATTCTACTGTCCTAAAAGCTTATGTCCATAGTTTGCTTAAATACCATTTCTAAGATGCCCCCCTTCAGTGGAGCATATAAAAGCAGAATGATCCAATACAGAATTAGAACTCTAAATAAGCGGTCTAGTAGATTAAAAATTGGCGAAAGCGCTGAGAGGGTTCACCACTGATGAGCCAAGCTCTCCCAATATTTTTTCATCGCAGTAAGGTCAGTAGAGAAGTTTAATTTATTTGTAAAAAGAAACATTTTCGCGTCTAAATGTCTTCATTCTTTAAAAATAAGATTATTTATAAAACCCTCCAATATTTCGAGTGGCTGGTTGCTCATCTCCTTCCAAGGTGACTTCGCCATCTCTCTCTATATCCTCGGTAGGTGGGTGAAGCCAAGTTATCCTGGATGACCAGCTACATCAGAGTATTGGGAGATTCAATAAATAATCTTTTTGCGATCCACACATACACAAAATAGGCGTTTCATAAGTGGTTAAACTCATATAGGTAACCTATATATGCAACTTTATATGTAACCTTCACAAGATAATCACATTTGAATATCAGTAAATCGTATTAGCATGTTTTGTATTTTATGGAAAAAGATTCTATCTTCAATTTTATATTCCAGTCCTGAGAAAGAGAATAGAGAAAGGAGTCTTGGGAGCAGAATATGAAAAACATCATTAGAGGCACCAAGGCCACAGCGTTATCTCCCCATAGGTTGTAATTAATCAGTCCAAGGCCCCAGAATTTCTCCCATGGCACCAAACAATGTGATAATTAAGTCTACAATGGAGGTCCCTCATATCTCCTTCCCCGCTGCCCATCATTTACAAATATGGAGGAGACAAATTGGGAGACAACACGATGAGATCATTACTTCTGGATATAAGTAAATAGATGATTTTATTTCTGTGAAAAATAGACACTTCGGCCAGTTAGTTATAATTGCCCGAAGTGTATTTTTTCACAGAAATATGAATGCCGGCCAGGCAGCCTCTATCTTCAGGATAAATGATTTTAGGAATCTGATCCCCTTCAGTCCGTGCGGCAGAACTCCACAAATACCTAGCACAAAGCATTTATACAGCAGTTTGAATTATCTGAGCAGAAAGGACTCAAGAAGAAGGTAAAACATAGAGACTTCCATACAGCAGTGGAATAATTTCCTAGTTTTCAAAATCATAAATTATATATTAATACTTTATATGAGATCCTTTTATTATCAGAATATATTAGAGTGAAATAATATTCTTTATTTTCATACCTAGATATTAATAACGGACTACTCGATGAGGAAAGAGTATCTTTTAAAAGATACTCTTCCCTCATCGAGTAGTCCGTTATTAAAGTCTAGTGAAGGGATTATTGATTCAATATACCTAGATATACAAATAGTTTTCAAGCAGATCAGTAAATAGATTTGTTTAAACTTTACACCCAATTCTCACATTTATAGGCTGCGCCAAGTTGATGGTAGATTGGCAGGCAGTATTTGCTTCTTGGCCTAAATTGTTGACCTTATATCCACCTCGTGAACATGTTCCTAGCCATCAAAAACGGTTACTCGTTAGCTCCCATTTTGATGAAACAAGTGGAAAGGATCCTGCCTCTTCTCAGCAATCTGAAACATGACTCTTTTGGCATGCTGAGGTTATTCTATGATGAAGATAACTTTTATCAGGACCAACGGGTTTTTATTATCATTATTAGTACACGCGATACAGACATTGATAATCATGGTAGGTAGAAGTTGGCGACTGCTTTTACTCTAAGTGCACCACATGTCTACCAGGTCTATTAGTATGAAACGCGAAAATGGGCGCCAGAGGCCGCTGTGCAACTTTATTTTAGCCGACGGTGGCGCTGTTGTAGGCGTTTTGTTCTTTGACTCACGTGGCTTCAGCATGCGTGCAGTTTTAGAAAAATTCAAATCGTGAAAAATTTCTGGAGCCTGTGGAAAATGGCGATTTCCGAGCCAAAAAGTGCCCATTAGCGGGAAGTTTTGTTGTTCGCCTTCAACTGGAAGAAAAGTGCCACTGAAGCCCACCGAATGCTCGAGGAAGTTTACAGCGACCACGCTCTGAGCAAATCGCAGTGTTACAGGTGGTTTAAAAAATTCCAAAGTGGTGATTTTGAACTTGATAATGAACCACATGGAAAACCACCCCAAAAGTTCGAGAACGCTGAACTGCAAGCTTTGTTGGATGAGGACAGTACCCAAATGCAGGAGAAACTCGCAAACCAGCTCCAGGTGTCTCAAGGTGCTGTTTCTTTACGTTTAAACAGCCTCGGAATGACCCAAAAGCTTTCCAGATGGGTCCCCCACGAGTTGAACGAAAGGCAGCAATAACGGCGTCTGGTAACCTGCGAAGGGCTGCTCGCCAGGCATGAAAAGAAGTCATTTTTGCACCGAATCGTAACTTCTGATGAGAAATGGATCCACTTCAGCAATCCTACGCGTCAAAAGTCGAAGGGCCTCCCCGGCCAATTTCCAAAACAGACGCCTAGGCCCAATCGCTTCGGAAAAAAGGCAATGCTTTGCATATGGTGGAACCGGACCGGCGAAGCATATTTCGAGCTCCTGAAACCTGGCAAAATGGTCAATACTAGTCGCTACGAACAACAAATGCACAGTTTGAGAGAGGCGTTGAATGAAAAAGACCGGAATGGCTTGAAAAGCACAACAACCTGATACTGCAGCATGACAACGCTCCATCCCACAACGCTACGGTGGTCAAAAACATCATAAAAGACTTGGGCTGGGAACTCTTACCCCACCCGCCGTACTCACCAGACTTAGCGCCGTCGAACTACCACCTTTTCACATTTTTAGGACACGCCCTAAAAAACCAGGAATTTTCGAACTCAGACATACTCCGAAAATGACTTGTTGACTGGTTCGACTCAAAAGGAATAGAAATTTTCAGACAAGGAATTCGAAATTGCTTGAAAAGTGGTCCGAGTGTATAGCTAATCAGGGCAGTTACTTTGAATAAAAAATATTTTGTTGTATGGAATTGGTGAACTTTTGAATTCACTGAAAATTTTCGCGTTTCATACTAATAGACCTCGTACACATCTAAAAATAAGTTTCACTTTTGCACTTATGTCTCAGAGCCCCGTTTGATTACATTTTCTCTTTGGTAAAGTTAAAATTTTGCAAGAATCTGAGGCCATTGAAGCATCGACCAGAAGGCGAATCCCAAGAATGATAGTTTGATCTGCGAAGACTTCTCTGAAGTATACTTTTCGTGATACATGCGAGTTTTCTGCTTCTCTAATGGTCTACAGCGCCATCAGCAGTAAAGGTAGTGTAATGCGTCCAAACTTATTCGTGTAGCCTCGGGAAGATCGCTTAGGCTTACATCAATGTCCTGGAGACAGAGTAAAGCTTTGGAGGAATATGGTGGCCGCATGAAGGAATTATGTCTTCCAACAAGACACAGGCCACAAGGCAAAAGAGAAACATTCCTAACTGACATAACGTCCTCAGCTACTAAATCCAGATATTTGGCCCCTGACGCTGCAACCTCCTGGACTACATTGTATGGACGTTGTTGAGAGAGATGTAAATAAATCTCCCCGCAGCACCATTCAATCTCTAATGGATGAGGTTTACACTGTGACCTGTGAACTTGCCCCGTTTATCTTAGCTCTAATAATGGGAAGAGAGAACATAAAAAAGCTTTTTTAAAAAAACAAACTTCCACCAAGAAAATAATTTTAAATATTTAAATGATTTCACTTGCTATACTGTGCAATTTTTCATTTCAATATATTAATTTTAACTTGCAATAAAATTCAATTTAAAATTTAATTAATTTCCCAATTTCAATGATGACCCTTGTATCAGACTGTATGTATTATGTGAAAAAATGTTTATATTTCAAAGTATCATTCACCTTGTTTTTGTCTTGTAAATCTGTTATCGTACCAATATATTGAGAGATTCAAGTTGCTAGGCATTCCCGCCTGCGGAAATATAAATAAAATAAAGAAATGTCGTCATTTCGATTCATCTACATAAAGAAAAGAAGTCGGCGGACGAGTAGGTAACACCCTCGATTCCCGACAGCCATGAACCGGGATTGTATCCCGCGTTAACATTTTGTTTAATATGTGAATAACCTTCACATATTATTCATTGTTGCAATTATCATAGACTAAGTTGTTCTTGTTGAGCGGTACCTAATAAAGTGATTTTGGAACAGGAACAGGATTCATCTACAGTCTTTCGCTCTGCCAACTGAGCTATTAAGAGGGTTATTGTTGTTGTGATCCATCATATTTGCCCTTTCAATCATAATTTCATGTGGACTGCTCACTGTTTTCAAAAAGGTGTATTATTGTATTGTTATCTTAGTTTAATATATGCTGATATATTGTTATATATTCAATATTTTTACATTACACATAGTCCTGATGTTCATGGAAATATAGTGTATTGCAATGCTATTTCAATGCGAGAAGTTCTAAACATTCCATTTTTCCACCATGCATAGTTCGCTTTAATAGAGACGTGAAGAATGTTTTGTTGTAGTTTGGGAAATAAATGATGGTGATACGACCTGGATATTGCCAACTGATCAATAACTATACTGTTAGCCGTTTGCCAATAGCGTTTGGCATTGCTCACAGAATCTGGATTTTTTATGGCAGAATAACTCCTGAAATGAAAGTACATATATTAATGTAGGAAAATAATTTATATTCCTATGTGTAAAATTGTACTTCTTTCTTGTATCAAATAAATATTGTCTGAAAGAAATAGCATTAATAGAAAATCTGAATTTATCTTTACATACTTTACGGCATTGGAGCAATTTAGTTTAACAATTGTATATATACATGATACGACAGCTATTTGATAACAAAATGATGTCCATGGAAAAAATAAAAAAGACATAGGAAAAAGAGTATTTATTACACATTAAAGTTTTGTGCAGATGAATACATACCTAAAGGACGACACCATTCAATGAACCCGCCATCAGCGGCAATAACAGCTTCTATACGCTGTCGAAACCGACTGCAGGCAGTAATGAGATAGGCCTTGGGAATGTTTGCCATGGCATCCAATATAGAATCTCTGAGAGCTGCAACAGTGTTGTGGGAATGACTATTGGAGTCCCTCTCAACTACGACCCATACGTAATAGTCCAGCGGATTGAGATATGATGAACTGGGGGCCAAAGGTTAGGTGTGACATGGTCGTGAAGATTCTCGGTCATCCATTCTTGGGTTGTTCTGACTGACTGTATGGAATGGTGCTGGTCCTTGTTTAAAAACATACGGCCTCCCACATGCTACAGTAGCGATCCAAGGCTTGACAACTGTGGCTTACACCTCGGTGTAGACAACGGTATTGACTCCGGCACCCGGAGTAAAAATATACGGAGGCTTCACATCATATTTACTACTAACAACACCAAGAACCATCAATGATGCTGGAAATTTGGTATGCATGACCGTAGGTACCTCATCAGGGCTTTTACACATTCACCGATCTTTTTTGCGGTTCACCTTCTGGTCCTGAACAAAGTTCTTCTCGTCTGAGGAAAACCAGATCATTCCTGGCTCCTCGGAATGTTTGAGCTTGTTCAGAAGGCGCTTGGCTCTGGTCAGGCTGTTCACCTCGGTAAATTCGGACATGAACTGTCCTAACCCATCACATAGGATTTGTAACGGAGATCCTTATGAATCATACTTTGAATGGTAGCCTAATCAAGCTGCAGCTCTAATACTGTATTGGCCGATTCTGCTTATATATGCTGTATTGAAGGATGTATTCAAAACTGATCCAAACTGATTCAAATGCCAATCAGTTATTTAACGATCTAAACCAACGATGAACTTCAACTTTTAACAGGTTTTTCAGATTTGGCGACACGCTGTTGCACTCTTTTCAAATGCTAAATTTTATTCCTATTCAAATTTTGATGTACTCAGCTTTCTGGGTGTTATGGATTAGATAAATATAAAATCTTCGGTATTATGTTTATATAGGGAGAAAAGAAGGACAGTAGGCTGACAAAACGTCGGAATAAAAATGTGAAAGACAAATGTGTTTGCTAAATTCTCATTCTATAATTAGAGCTTTAGATTTGAGGCTAGGTCATAGACTAGATTTCCTCATATTCTTGACATTCGATCAAAATTTCGATCATTTTTGAATCAGGATCTGTAAACATATAACCCTCTACGATATCAACATCGAGTCCATCACATTCTAAACGTTCGTTCAGGAAATCAATCAGATCTTAATAAGGCTCGTTAAAGAGTTCTACTCAACGGTGCTGATAATTTCTTGTTTTTCAGGGGCAAATGGTCCCCTGGGGGAGCGGTTATCGGAGCATTCATCGCCGGGAAGATGGATGGGGCCCCGCTACCTGGCTTAATGGAACACTTCCTTCGCATCTGTTGGCGAATAAATCACCAAACAAAGGGAGGATGAGATGCCAATTTGTTATCTCCTCTAATGAGTCCATGAATTTATTAGCACAGAAATGGATTACAATAGCTGAGGGAGAAAATTCCCAGCTATTTCGACCTTGAATCTTATAATTATCTGTCAATTTTTATGCCATCAATTAATCTGTGTTTTTTAATGAATTCTCCATCATCGTTTTTTGTGATAACTCTATTTGTTCTGCGAATTAGTTCGAAAAATAAATTATATTTGACCATTATTTATCTGAGGGATTTGTAAGTGTTTTTTTCTTTCTTTCTTCAGTTATTTATCAGCATTTAGAGGTTAACTGAGTGGTTAGAGATAAAGTGCTTTCTAAACGAACCAAAATGTTTAACTCTGAGGCTTTGTCCAGCAGATTGAATTGGTTTCGTTCGTTTTTCTTCCTCTATGAGACTCGAATGTATATCGTTGAATTATTAACCTATTTATCCACAGGAAATATTATAAATTATCGTTTCCTTACATCTATATATTTATTTGAATTGTAATTTCTCTCTCTGACAGGGGAGCTTCTTCGAGATTTCGTTAATATTTTTGAAGGATTGAGATGTCTAGCGATATAGGGCTCAGTTCTCCAGATATCTATAGGATGTTGAAAGTAAATCTTGAACCCGACATGCAGACCCCAAAACTGAAAGGTATTTTAGAATATAAACGTGATCTTTGTCAGTATATCGCAAAATTTTGTATCTAATCGAATCTAATATTCTCTTATCAAACTTCAAAATGTGAACAAATCTATAAAAAGCTCACTTCCACAGCGAAAGTACACATTAAAGCCTGTAATGATATCATAAAATCGATTTTTATTTCAATAATTTATTTCTGTTTAAATAAATAGAAACATTATCATTCGCTCTTAAACTTTTCGTGTTATATATATCTATACATATATGTATATTTGAAAATAGAGAAATTCATAAATATATCTTTATTTAAAAAGGCATATATTGAATCAAAATATAATTTATTTTACAAATATTTCAATTGGCTGAATGCCAACTTTTTTCAAGGTATTAATATGTGTCAACAACAAATTTAGCGCTGAGTTTGTTGTTGATAAACATTAATATGTTATAATACCTTGAAAAAGGTTGGTGTTCAGCCAACTGAAAAATTGGTAAAATATATTATATTTTTATCCAATATATGCCTTTTTATTAAAGATCTATTTATGGATTGCTCTCTATTTCCAAAACATATGTATATAAACATGCCGTTTAATTAATATATTCTATATTTATATATATCTATTGTGTTCTAAGCTTATGTTCATATATTTTCCAATTCCCTAACCAAGAACTGGATATATATATTGTTGCATCATGATTAATGCGCGTATTTTAAAAATTATTTATAATATTATTTTTAAGATATTTAAAATTTAAATTATATATTTATTTATTTTTATTTAAAACAGAATATTTAGATTATCATTCCTTTTTATAGTTTCATTCCTTTTGTAATATTTTATTGTACATATATTTTTATTGCTTATTGGAAGAGGGGGGATCGGGACGGAGGAGCAAGACAAGAATAAATAAAGACAATAACTTGAAAAGGTAATTTATTTTTATTTAATTTTATTTATTTACTTTTATTCATTTGATTTGAATATGGAAACCCGTTCGGGAAACGTGTATAAAACCAAGAAGGAAGAAACCAAGGTCGACGACCCTGCAAAGCTGCCACTTGGTGCAACAATTGGTAGAGATGCTGGTTTCGAACCAGTTGCTTTGAACCCCAATATAGAAATTCCTAAATATGGCGGGACAGAAGACCCTCGCCCATGGATAGAATCCCTCGAAGAGATTGGTTTCCTCTATCATTGGGCAGACTACATAATTGCCCGTTATTCCGCCATGAACATGACGGGAAGCGCTAAAACCTGGTTGAATTTACACTAAGCGAGTTTCATGAGCTGGGAAAATATTAAAATCCGCCTCATTCAGGATTTTTCTCTGGACGCCAATAAAGAAGAACTAAGAATGAAGCTCAACAGAATGCAACACTGGAATGAACCAGCAATCAGGTTCGCGGAAGACATCCTAGTGTTGTGCAACAAGGTTGACCCCGCAATGGAAGAAGAAACAAAAATCGATCATGTTATTGGAGGACTGAAAAAAGAGTACTCATTCGCGCTCTACCTGAACCCTCCTAAAACGACCGATGAACTTCTTGTCGTGTGCAAGAAAATGGATTCTTTTGAAAAGAAGTATCGTGAACGTGTGGAGAAATCCAGAAACCTATATAACGGTCCACGCTATTCTAGACCCCAACAGCAGTCGAGGTACGTGCCGCCGACTGCCACACGAAACTACCAGACCCCTTCCAGGCCCCAAGCCCCTGTTTCCAATAATTACAAGAACGACTTCCCTCCTACTCCCAGGCAGTATCGAAACAACTTGACCCAGCCCTTTACCCCGAGACGTCCTTATAATCCAAACTTTGTGCCTAAACCAAACCTCCAGAGAAACACCTACAATAAAAGTCAAGAAGTGAGCAAAAATAGGACGGAAGATGGAAGACCAATCTGCTTCAAGTGTAACAAGCCAGGGCACGTGGCCCGTTATTGTAGGGTCAAGTTTATAAGAATCCTAGAAGAGGATCCAACAGCTACCCAAGAGAAATGCCAAATTAATGAAATATCAGATAAATCAGGACCTCGGCTTTATGCTGATGTATGTCATAGCACACAGACAAATATTCCTACCCGGAATATATATTCCGTGTTGGAAGATTTAAACTAAGCGTCGCGCCTGAATATGTCAATCAAAGCAAGTCGACCATAAATGGAATCAAAAAGTTGGACCCTAAATACAAATTAAAAATTCATGTGGACAAGATAGGAACTTTTGAAGCTTTGGTTGATACAGGCGCTGACCTCTCAGTGGTCGACCTCAGAACGGCCCTCGATACAGGCCATGGTATAAGTAAACTCGCAAAAACTTGTGCAGGACCCGATGGAAAAAAATTAGACATAGTAGGAAGTATATTGTTAAATATAAAAATTGATGACAAAGCATTATCGCACAAATTTGTGATTTTGAAAACGCATTTACGGACATTAATTTTGGAAGAGATTTCCTTAAGAAAATGAATGCGAAAATAGATTGCAAAAAAGAAATAATAAAATACGATCTGACGAATAATCATGACATAAGCAATTATGAACTGAAAAAAATAAAAAGCGTTGAAGATACTGTTATACCTGAACTGTCTATTAGATTAATTAAGGCCTCAATAGAAGAAGAGGATGGCGAATATGTCATCGAAGAGAACAACAGAATGATTCAAACAAATGGCCTTCGATTGGCAAGAAGTTTGCTTACTGTCACGGATAGGAAAACTCATATCTGGATAACGAACCCTTATCCTCGACCTTTAAAAATCATGAAAGACCAAACATTGGCTCATGGAAGCCTTCCTGCAGAGGTAAAGTTCATAGAGAAGTTAGAGCAAATTAATAATGACGAAACCCAATTTCAGATAAACAAAAATCTATCACCTAAAGAACAAGAGGATTTGAAACAAATTTTGATTAAGTATGCTGATTTGTTTTCGCCGAGGTTAGGCAGGACCAATTTGGCAAAACACCGGATCGATACAGAAGATGCAAAACCGATAAAGCACAAGCCATATAGGGTGAGCCCCAAAGAACGGGACATTATAAAAGATCAAATTGATGAAATGCTCAAAGAAGGCATAATTAGACCATCTTCAAGTCCCTGGTCTTTCCCTGTAATACTGGTCAAGAAGAGAGATAGAAAGTTCAGATTTTGTGTAGACTATAGAAAATTGAATGAGGTAACAGTAAAGGATGTTTATCCAATCCCAAGAATTGATGACGTAATGGATTCTCTCCAAGGATCGAAGTACTTCTCAGCAATAGACCTTAGATCGGGATATTGGCAAGTCGAAATTCAAGAGAAAGACAAGGAGAAGACAGCTTTCACTACGACCCACGGTTTATATGAATTCAACGTCATGCCCTTTGGAATATGCAACGCCCCTGCTACTTTCGAGAGGAATATGGACAATGTGCTTGGAAATCTAAGATGGCAGATTTGCCTTTGTTATCTGGACGACGTTATTATATACAGCTCAGACTTTCCAACCCACCTTAAAAGACTTGAAGCTGTCTTAAAATGTTTTAGTGAATCTAATTTGAAACTGAACGACAAGAAATGCAGATTTGCTTTTGAAGAACTTGAGATCCTTGGTCATATAACCAACCAACAGGGTATAAAACCGGCCGAATATAATATCAAAGCCGTTAGGGATTTTCCTCAGCCCAAGAAGGTTGAAGAAGTACAATCATTCCTAGGAATGTGTTCCTATTATAGAAAATTCATTAAAGATTTCTCATTAATTGCTGACCCATTGACAGGACTCATCAGGAAAAATGCGCAATTTACCTGGACAGAAAATCAAGAGGAAGCATTTCAAAACCTTAAAAAAGCTCTGATAAATCCGCCAATTTTAGGTCACTTTGATCAAATGCAGCCACCTACATTCACACAGACGCCTCTAACATCGGCTTAGGTGCAACACTGGTCCAAATTATCTGTGGGGAAGAGAAGGTGATATCATATTTGAGTCGAACTCTAAGTAAATCTGAGCAAAACTACTCAACCACCGAAAAGGAGTGTTTGGCTGTGGTGTGGGCGATATCAAAATTACGACCCTACCTATATGGAAGACACTTCAAGATAATTACAGACCATCACGCATTGTGCTGGCTGAAAAATCTTAAAGATCCAACAGGTAGACTTGCAAGGTGGGCACTGAAAATTCAGGAATACGATTTTGACATAATACACAAATCGGGTAAAAGACATATGGATGCTGATGGCTTATCTAGAGGACCCCTACCTGAAACGGATTGGGTCGAAGATTATGAACGACTATTTTTGAATCAGATAATAAATGAAGAGGATGAATTCATAGAAAATGTTAAGAAAAGCCTTAAAGGAAGCAAACGAGCAATCACACAGAATTTTAAAGAGGAAAATGGATGTCTATATAAGAAGAACCCAAACCCTGAAGGCAGAGCATGGTTGCTGATAGTGCCGAAGAAGAGAAGGAAAGAAATCATGAGTGAATTCCACAACCATATGCTGAATGGCCATCTAGGCGTCGCCAGAACCACATACCGTTTGAAGAATAAATATCATTGGCCTTCCATGCTGAAAGATGTTTCAGAATTTGTAAAGACGTGCCATCTTTGCCAAAGTCGGAAAGGTTCAAATCAGTCGCCCTCTGGACTTTTGCAACCCATTTCCCCAGCTAACTACCCTTTTGAAAGAATCGGGATTAACTTTGTTGGTCCCTTGCCATCAACGAAAAGAAGAAGGAAGTGGATAATTGTGTTGACTGATTATTATACCAGGTACGCTGAAACAAAGGCAGTATCAGAAGCAACAGTGAAAGAAGTCTCTACATTTTTAATCGAACAAATTTTTTACGTCACGGGGCCCCAAGGTTTCTTATTAGTGACAGAGGTTCACAGTTCACTAGCAATTTGATGAAGGAGGTTATGAAAATGTGCAAAGTTAAACACTGCTTCACGACGAGCTACCACCCCCAGACTAATGGACTAACGGAACGGCTAAATAGAACTCTAATCAACATGATAAGCATGTATGTAAATACAGATCAGAAGAACTGGGACGAAATCCTCCCTTTCGTCACCCACGCGTACAATACCACGATTCAAGAAACCACAGGCTACTCTCCATTTTTCCTGTTATTTGGGAGGGAACCCATGTCCCTCTTAGACGACGATAATATCCCAATTGACAGTAACATGAACGATTATGACGAATATATAGAAAATTACTTAGATAAAATAGCAAGGACGAAACAGGTAGTCATTAACAACACAGAGAAGACTCAGGAAAGAATGAAAAGAAACTATGACAAAAAACACAACGAGAGAATCTATGAACCAGGACATTTAGTGGCAGTTTGGACACCAGTCAGGAAAATCGGAAAATGTGAAAAACTATTGAGAAAATATTTTGGTCCATATCGAATATTAAAGAAGCTGTCCAACGTAAATTACTTAATTGAACCGAAAGATAATCCTGGCCAAGACCCATTGATTGTCCATGTCTCAAGACTCAAACCTTATTTTGAAAGAATTGATGAGGTCACTCACGAGGACGTGACGACCTCTGGAGAGGGGGAAGTGTTGCATCATGATTAATGCGCGTATTTTAAAAATTATTTATAATATTATTTTCAAGATATTTAAAATTTAAATTATATATTTATTTATTTTTATTTAAAACAGAATATTTAGATTATCATTCCTTTTTATAGTTTCATTCCTTTTGTAATATTTTATTGTACATATATTTTTATTGCTTATTGGAAGAGGGGGGATCGGGACGGAGGAGCAAGACAAGAATAAATAAAGACAATAACTTGAAAAGGTAATTTATTTTTATTTAATTTTATTTATTTACTTTTATTCATTTGATTTGAATATGGAAACCCGTTCGGGAAACGTGTATAACACCAAGAAGGAAGAAACCAAGGTCGAACCCCCTGCAAAGCTGCCACTTGGTGCAACAATATAGGGACAGAATAGCCCGTTAAAACACTAGAGCGGTCTGGTGGATTAAATTGAAGAAACCTCTGGATGGGTTCCTAACTTGAGCCAACATTTTATGTTCATCGCAGTAAGGCAAAATAGAATGCTGTTATATTTTTTAAAATAAAAAAAATCAGGGTAAAATATTTTATTTCTTCTACTTAGATGACGCGATAATGTTGGGATTCAGTATTTATGCTTGTGACTTTTTAATTGATAAATGAGCATGAGGGCATTATATGGAATACTAACCTTGGCAGGTTGTAGTTTTCATGTGAATGGCTGAAGTCCTCTTTTAGTTCAATCTGGCAGGGCTCGTGGATTGAATGGTTTCTACTAGAGTACTTAGCTACTAGGTCTACGTATCATCATGTGCCGTCTCAGATCCCAACGCTGGCAGACATGGAGCCCTCTTTATATCCGGTCCTTTCTTGTTAGCAGAACATGTTCACGTCACTCCAATCCTTGAGGTAATTAGGTTATTTTATATAAATCCTCTCTTAGTATTCTTCCAAGGTGAATAATATCCTGAAGAGCCTCTCCGAACATGACCTAGACTCCCTGAGAAAATATGGTGCCACGAAAAATCAAAGGTTCCTAGCGAGTATCAACGCTTCAAATAATTTGAGTTTCGAGACTTGAATAAATATTCATTTCTATATATAGGGAGTAGTTTCTAAGTCTATTTCAAGATAAAAAATGTCACTTTCTTTTTTTTTCTTTTTATCAATTTCCTCCCAGCAAAATTTCATCTATATTTTGGTCTGAGAATTGCCCCCTAGCCGTTTTACCTAATATTTAATTAGATGAGTAGAGTAAAATCTTGAAATTATGTTAACTATACTAAAATTCGGAAATATGGCGAACAGTACTGCAATCCTAAATCTTCAAAATACTCTAGTATCCGCCGTAATAGGTGGCAAATATTTTAAAATTTGTTTCCTACTTTTTTAATGTTCATTGAATTAGTTTTCTCAAAAGATCTTAATTTATTTACATATCTTTAATTTTAATGCATTATATACAAATATATTAGAGTATAAATTAATATATCTATGTATATATTTCTATTACAAGCTGTTTATCATGGCCATAACTGCAACTATATGAAGGTAGCACACTTTTGCTACATTTCACGAAAATAGAAATCAAACTTGTGTATATATACACAATAATTTGTTTAAATATAGGAATTATTAAATGTTATCCATTATTTTAAAAATATTTTTAAACAATTCCAATATTTATTTTATTTATAGTCAGTCGTAAATATTTCTACCTTACTGGCCATTGAAATTGTTCCACCAAGAAGGCGACACGCTACAGACGCGAAATTTACACGATAAGAAGAAGATGCCGTGGTATCCAAATGATTGCATTTCCACGAATTTACGTAAAATAGTCGCTGCGATAACGGAACCTACAATGTGTTGAAAAGAAGAGGTTGTACAGAAGGTTTATCATACAGAAATTGCATTTGAAACGTTTTTCTATTGTAAAAATGTGTCGTAATGTCTCGTATGAGAAGGAGAAATACTTGACAACACTTTTCTGAGTTTGATATAATTGTGGCCTACCGGGATTGGAGTTTATCGTACCGCAGTATTGCTGCTCGCGTCAGTCGAGATCCCATGGCAGTTATCAGAATATAGAATCGATAGGTTCAGGACGGTCATACAGAACGACGTACAGGATCTCAGTGGCCCGCTTTCACTAACAGCCGAGAAGACAGACTTGTTACCTGCATGGTCTTAATAGATCGTATAGCCACGTCAAGAGACCTGACTCAAGAAATGGGGTCGTTTTCAAGTCAAAAAGTGCCTGCATGAACAATTCACATCGTTTTCAGCAGCGTGAACACTGTCAACTCGGCGACCATGGTTTCGGCTACCCTTGACACTACATCACTGACAAGAGTGCTTTCAATGGTGTAATCTACGACGAACCTGAACGCAAGAATGGCGTAATGTCGTGTTTTCAAATGAATTCAGGTTCTGATTACAGCACCATGATGGCCGCATGGAGTGATGGTATGGGGTGTCATTCCAATAAATGTCTCGGTCACCTCTTGTTTTCATTCCCGGCATTTTGAACAGCTTCCGTTAAATTTCTGATGTGTTAAGGCCCGTGGCAGTACCCTTTATTCGAGGCCTGGGAGACGCTACGTTTCAGTAGGATAATGCATGACCGCACGTTGCCTGAATTGCACGGACCTCCCTACATACAGAAAACGTTCTCCTGATCTGTCACCAATAGAAAACGTCTGGTTGCAAATAGACTGAATTGTCACCACACGCAGGTCACTACTTTCTATGAACTGTGGCATCGTATTGAAGCTGCATGAGAAGCTGTACCTAAATATATGTCATCCAATTTCTGTTTGACTCAATTCCCAGACGTATAGGTACTGTTTTTGCTGACAGAAGTGGTTCTTCTGGGTACTGATTTCACAGGATCCATAACTCCAAATGTCTTGAAAATATAATCATTTGTTTTTTCATTATAATGCTTTCGTATAATAAATATCATTTTGTTATTTGAAAATTTTCTGGTGTTTTAATGGTAATTTTTCACAATAAGACCACTATAATTCCAAATTAATGAATATCTTATTGCATTCTTAATTGTGATTTAAATAGATATTCAAAAATTCCGCGAAATTGTTTGAACTGTTTCGATGCCATCCTAGAGGACATCCCTAAACACATATATACACATCAAGCGTTCAGTTTTCTGCTGTTACCATATTTTATTTATATACCAGAAGGCCTCTATAACTAGTACGGCAAACGTCCTAAACGGTATTAAATTATCTAATATTACAAGAATATTATCGAATATATTTTGTACCGCTCCTAATGTAAATCAACGGAAAGAAACTGATTACAAAGTTACTTGGTATGGTCAATAAGTAAGTTTAGTACCCCACCATCGTATTTCTACAATCTCTATTCAGACGCATGAAACCTTATCTCTCTACATTTTGAAAAATTTAATACTAATAAGAGTTGTTTTTATGTAAAATTCCATCGTCTGAACAGGTGTGCCTCATCATTATTCCGCACAAAGGACTCACAGGAGAGGATTTTTTTGTAGTTAATAAGTTTAATAACACATCACGAGAGAGAGAATGAAATAATATTTAATTAAATATAATCGCCGCTAGCAGTGTAACATATTATTATACAATCTGAAAAAGAGTCTTTATTCCCCGGCATTGAAGAAAAAGCTTGACCATGAATGCAGACTATCTCCATAAGCCTCATTCATACAATTGTTTGATGTTAAAAGTGACATCGCCTTCTCTTCTTTAACGGCCTGAACCGTAGTAAAGTAAATGACAGTCACAGGGACTTAAGTCGGAGCTGTAAGGTGGATGTGTTGTAAGCTCTCAAACAAGTAATAAGTTAATTCAAAGCAATAACGCGCCATCTGTATATAAAAAACTGAAAACATTAAAACGCGAATGTTTCTTTTCACAAATAAATCAAATTTCTACTATCCTTACTGCGATAAAAAAAATATTGGTAGGGTTTAGATAATCAGTGGTGAACCCTCCCAGCGGTTTCACCAATTTAATCTACCAGATCGCTTCTTTAGAGCTCTAATACTGTATTGGATCATTCTGCTTATATATGCTACACTGAAGGATGGGATCTTGGAAATGGTATTTAAGCAAACTATGGACATAAGCTTCGTTGAGTAATAAATTGCATCGTAACTGTGAAGTCTAGCAATGTCCTGCAACAGCACCTCTCTTGAAGAGAGAAATCCTGGACGCTTGCTTTCTTCCGTCGTTTCAGGTCTTTGCTACACACCATTTAGAAACATGAACAGCATATGCTCTAGGCTGCAGTGAAATGAAACGATTTCCTTTGTGATGACCTCCAACATGCGCTTCTGCTTAATGGTATCAACCACGGCTCTATGTGCTGTAGACAGATTAACGCTATGACACATCATTTTTAACGAAGGAATCTTACATAAAATAACTATTATTAGCATAAGATATTTTAATTAGAAGTAAAAATTGCTATAAAGTTTAAAATAAGAACATAGACAGTGGCAATGGGTTTCTTTATTCGTGCAAAGTGCAAGTTTTCGGATCTTATATATCTTATATTTAATTTAATTTTTTATAATATATAAATCTTTTTCAAATTTGACCATAAACAAAAAGTTTTTAAATTATTATTTTTGTTCTGTTGTATATAGATTTGTTTTTTCTTTTTGGTTGGTTAAATGTGTTTTTTTTTAATAAACTCATTTGCCAAAATATAATATTATATAGTTAAATTTGTTTAAAATAAAATAAGCATATTTGCTAATAATTGACATTTCATTCTTCTATTTTTTTATTTTTTTTTGTAAGTAAAATTTGCATTCGAAAATCTAAATATTACTTAATAATTAATTACATTTTTTTTTATTCTCTCCCCCCGAATATAAGATATGTATGTAAATAATATTGTATGTTTATATATCCTCATTTTCTCAACTTATAGCTATGTCTGTGGAAGGATTATAAAGATCCGAAAGCTTGTACTTTGCACGAATAAAGAAACGTATTTCTCCTGTTTATATTCCTATTTTATAAGATATCAACTCTAAAAATAGTTTTAAACATTGCCCTTCTAATTATGTCCTCTGCTCATGGAGGCTAGAGAGGCGGGCTATTGAACTTCCTTATTGACCGTACCAAGTACTTCTTTCACTCTTCATGAATTTCGAACTGAAGCAATTGGTTAGCAGGTTTTCATGTTTCGATTATTTTTACCTATTTACACATACAAGGTATGTCCCATAAGTTCCCGGACTGGGTCCATAAAAAAAAAAAATGAAAAATGTAAATAAATTTGACTGTTTATTATAGAAAAAATATCTGGCAACACGGTGATACCAATATCGAGGCAGTACGTGCGCGCGCGCCAAGGTCATTTTAATTTATTTAAAGGTTACACCTAGCGCTGCGGCGATTTTACGATGGAACAAAAATTGAAGCTGAGGATTTGCATAGAATTTTGTGTGAAACTTCAAATATCAGCAACCGAAATTTTTGAAATGCTTAATAAAGCATTCCCCAATGACGCCCCAAAGAGAACAACTGTTTTTGAATGGCATTCTAGATTTAAAGCTGGCAGAATTTCCATTGAAGATGATCCTCGTCAAGGACGCCTAAAATTTCAAAGGACTGATGAAAATGCGCAAAAAAATCACCTATTTGATAAAAGAAAATCCTCGAAACACTTTGCTGGAGCTAGAGCAAGACACAGGCATCTCTAAAACAACGATTGGAAAGATCGTAACCGAAGATTTGAAGCTCAAAAAGACTCCTGCAAAATTCATTCCAAGATTCCTCACTAATGAGCAAAAACTGTGTCAGCTTGCAACCTGTGAGGACATGTTGGAAATGACAAGAACGGATCCGGAATGGAAAGACAAGATAATCACAGGCGACGAGACATGGCTATGACCCTGAAACCAAGCGTCAATCTGCCGAGTGGAGAGGTCAGGGTGAGCCTAGACCCAAAAAATCCAGGATATTGAAATTCAGAAACAAGGTGTTGCTGGTCGCTTTTTTGGATAACAAGGGCATTGTTCATCACGAGTATCTTCCTGCAGGCCAAACAGTTATTAAGTAAATGCATTTGGGCATTCTGAGGGAAGCGATTCGAAAAAAAGGCCAGAAAAATGGACTAATGGTGACGGGATCCTACACCATGACAATGCCCGCCCTTACACAGCGAACTTGGTGACGAGTTTTTTTGGCGAAAAACGGGACACAAATCCTACCTCAACCACCCTATTCCCCAGACATCGTACCAATCGACACCAGGGATGACATAATAGAAAAATCGCTGTTGGCATTGAAGAGTATTCCAAAAGAGGCCTATAAAAACTGTTTCGACAATTGGGAGAAACGATGGCGCTGGTGCGTTGAAGCAAGGGGGGATTACTTTGAGAAGTTTTAATATATATATTTTAAATATCTTACCTTTTTTTATGGACCCATTCCGGAAACTTATGGGACATACCTTGTATATATTAACTGATCCCCCCTTCCGTTTCTTTTTTAGTCATATAAATCGAATTGATTAATTGTGTGCCTGTGGTAGAAATTGAAAAATTATTGTCTTCATTTTCGTGATTTTTAAAAATAAATTCGCTTCTTTACAAATGGTCTTATTGAATTGGTTTTCCTCTTTTCGTCTTATATCTTAATTTTTCCATTTCTTTGTGACTTAATGCTAATACAAGCATCTTAGTTTGGTTTGATATAATTAAAGGATGTAAGGAGACTTTATAATAGCTAAATCCTATGTTCCATGCTCTGCTTGTGCTCGCCCTATGGGGCATTAAGGTGCTGGAAGTGAAGTTTCTCCACACTCACTCACTTTAGATTTTCAGCATCCACACAATTATCTTAATGCACCTCATCGTCAAATTACAGACCGTTCAGGGGGTTCTTCAATCATCCAAACACATGAGACACATCATGATTATATTTACGGATTAGAAAGAAACAATAGCAGAGAGGGTGTTTATAGATAAAAGTTCTTCCATTTTTTTGCTTTCATTTTAGATTTTTTAAATTTATTTATTTATTTCAATTCAAAACGCTATGTCCCCCTAGGGACACTTGCGCTAAATGTACATACAAATATAACAAAGAAAATATTCAACAAGGAAAGATACACAGAAAGCGACTTAGAAAGATTCATAAATATTATTTACATATAGAGATATTCTTTGAATTTTATTTACAGTTACATCATTAAATTTAAAAATATATACATATATACACACATATACACGCATACACCTATATATTGTTTACAACCACAAGATATGTCCAATATTTCCTTGAGATCGTTACATCAAAGACCATTTTTCTTAATGAAATCCAAAATATATTTACAAAGGAAATTAAATTTTATATATGTGTCCTTACTTGAAATTAAATCACTAGGGCCTAAAGCTATTAAACCGTTGTTGACTCTGTAATCGTGTAAAAGGATCACACTTCGCTTGTGAAAATACTCAATTTTTAATAATTTCCATGCCATATTTAATTCAAGAAAAATACCACTTCTAACATAAAGATAAAAAAAAAACACCGAACAAGGTAATAGAAAAATAAGAGAACAAAAATAAAATCATAATTTTTCTCTATTTTATATATAAACTCTACTTTTTTCAGCATTTATAATGCCATCCATTTAAAAACCATTAAAAACAATCGCATCTGGTATTTTGAATATGTCTTGGAATGTGTATGTGTATGCATCAAAATCAAATAAATTATTTCTTTCATTATATATAAAATCTCACATTTTAAGTTTCAGATTTAGATGAAAAGATAACAAGAACAAATTTAACTGAGGTATTTAATCTCATCAGACTCTAGAGGCAGTTACACTCTGAAAATATAAGTTACAATTATATAATGAATATTAATTAGAAAACAATGTTAATATATACTTTAAAAACTATATTTATGAATATTCTTTCACGTAGGATAAGAATACGAGAAGGTCGAGGTGAAAGAACCTGTCCTAATGGGAGTAAAAGATGACGAGTGTCCCACGTGTGGTTGACACGCCAGGTGAGCACCACTCCAGCATACAAATAGGATCCGGGGAGATTTTATCTTAATTAAAGGAAGACACACGGCGTGTAGATCTCCATTTAGATAAAACAAACATCTACGGGCTAATTACATTCTCATTAGGGCGAGGATGCCCCTCATTTGTTACCTGGGTGACGGATTCCGCACATCGCCAGCACCGGCATTCCATGCTGGTGGAATCTTTGTGCTCTGTATATGGCCCAGCCGATGAATGAAGAGGCATTACATGGCCTATTTACCAGGCTGTTGAGAATTTTGGCACTAAAGAGATTTTACATGGGCTATTTACCATAACGTTGGGAATTTTGGCACTAAAGAGACTTTACATGGGCTATTTACCATAACATTGGGAATTTTGGCGCTGAAGAGGCTTTACTTGGGCTATTTACCAGACTGTTGGGTATTTTGGCGCTGAAGAGGTATTACATGGGCTATTTAACAGACTGTTGGGAATTGTGGCGCTGAAGAGGTATTACATGGGCTATTTACCAGACTGTTGGGTATTTTGGCGCTGAAGAGGTATTACATGAGCTATTTATCAGACTGTTGGGAATTGTGGCGCTGAAGAGGCATTACATGGGCTATTTACCAGACTCTTGGGAATTGTGGCGCTGTAGAGGTATTACATGGGCTATTTACCAGACTGTTGGGAATTGTGGCGCTGAAGAGGTATTACATGGGCTATTTAACAGACTGTTGGGAATTGTGGCGCTGAAGAGGTATTACATGGGCTATTTAACAGACTGTTAGGAATTGTGGCGCTGAAGAGGTATTACATGGGCTATTTACCAGACTGTTGGGAATTGTGGCGCTGAAGAGGTATTACATGGGCTATTTAACAGACTGTTGGGAATTGTGGCGCTGAAGAGGTATTACATGGGCTATTTACCAGACTGTTGGGTATTTTGGCGCTGAAGAGGTATTACATGAGCTATTTATCAGACTGTTGGGAATTGTGGCGCTGAAGAGGCATTACATGGGCTATTTACCAGACTCTTGGGAATTGTGGCGCTGTAGAGGTATTACATGGGCTATTTATCAGACTGTTGGGAATTGTGGCGCTGAAGAGGTATTACATGGGCTATTTAACCGACTGTTGGGAATTGTGGCGCTGAAGAGGTATTATATGAGCTATTTACCAGACTGTTGGGTATTTTGGCGCTGAAGAGGTATTACATGGGCTATTTAACCGACTGTTGGGAATTGTGGCGCTGAAGAGGTGTTACATGGTCTATTTACCAGACTGTTGGGAATTGTGACGCTGAAGAGGTATTACATGGGCTATTTACCAGACTGTTGGGTATTTTGGCGCTTAAGAGGTATTACATGGGCTATTTAACAGACTGTTGGGTATTTTGGCGCTGAAGAGGTATTACATGGGCTTTTTACCAGACGGTTGGGAATTGTGGCGCTGAAGGGGTTTTACATGGGCTATTTACCAGATTGTTGGAGATTTGGCGCTGAAGAGGTATAAAATGGGCTATTTAACAGACCGTTGGGGATGGTGACGCTGAAGAGGCGTTACATGGGCTATTTACCAGACTGTTGGGGATTTTTGGGAATGTAGAGTCTTGGGTTAGGTACCTGGCTGGCTAAAGATTTGAGTCTTCAGCGTTATTCCATAGGCTATCTATTCGACTATTCGACTGGCGAGGTTTATAAACCTGTAGCGGCATTCCTTGGATTGATAGCTGCCGCAGCATTCCATGGACTATGAACCCAGCTAGTGACGACTGACCACTGCAACGACGTTGGAAATGTTACATGCCCAGTCTGGGTGGTCTTTGTGCCACTATTTCTTCGTAAACCTAGTCGGCATCTTATTTAGGTACAGTGTCGGCACTGCTTCGTGTATAAACCTGACCAGCTTTATCTCTGGGAACTGTATATGACATGTATAACCAGCAAACATGATCATTGGGCTCTGTGGTGGTGGCACATTTCCCAAGTACGCCATGATAATCATGTTGTAAGAAACTGCTTTCACTTTAAGTGCATCACATTTCTACACGTGTAGAAAACAGTTGAAATTTACCCTTACAAGTGTCCCAGATCCCTGTGTGGCTACTTGCGCTCAATTGTGGTGTTGGATTTCTTCAAGAAACGGGATCAATTGAAGCATTTTATTTTCAGAAAAAAAATATATTGAGCATAAGCCCAGCCAACATTATCTGTGGGCACTGTTGCGAGAGTTTATAGGGAATAGAACCTTTTAAAATGGTTTGTAGGTTCCGTAATATAAATGTATAGGAGATATAATTCAGCCAACATGGGCTCTACAGCAGAACTGTATAAGGCATGTACACATCCAACGTGGTCTGTGGGCACTCTAGAGCTACTGCCTGCACTAGCCAAGGCTATTTTTCAGATCTTCAGCTGCATTACATATATAGTTTAATACAAATTCATTTATTCTTCAATGCACTGTAGATGCACTGCATGTCTACATACTCAACAAACGAAATAATGATTTCACAGAACGCTGTAGGTTCAAATCTACTCTCTGTTGGAGTTGAACCGATTTGGCGAAATGAAAAGCGTCCTACTGGAGACCATAGTTTCAGACTAATGGGTCTCTTCAGCCCAGGGCGAAGTTTATTTCATTAGATCCACAAAGGATCAAATGAAATATTCACAATCTTCCAAAGTCTTTAGCTGGTAGAGTGGCTGGGCCAAATCCTTGGCCAAAATACAGATGGATTTTTTTTGCCGGAAGGAAATTTATCTTTATAAATAATGGTTACCTCCCGTAAAAATAGAGTGGCTAGGCCAAATCTGCTGGGGTAGTCGAGTGGGAGGCCGCCCAGAGTCAAGACAGATTCCAGGGGCACCTCAGAAGCCAAGAGCAAAGAACGAGCGGTGCGGTGCTACGACATGTTGCAAGGAAGACGAGACAAAACCAAAAGGCCTTATTGCTAGGGCGTAAACCTTAAAGATCTTAAAGTCTGCTCGCAGAGGATTGGTTAATTCCTTATACAGAGTAGTAGTGATGGAAGCAAAATCCGTTACTAACTGAAATCTTGATCTCTTTGCTTTTGGCTAGGGACCCTATATTTATTGAATTACCATACAGAGTTACAAACACACCGGAATGGTTAATACATAAGTTAAATTACGATTAATTAATGGGATTAATTAGTTAAATATAAAAATTGAAGATTAATTGAGAATAGAGGGAACTATTTACAACGGTGTCATTAAATGGGTGGTCTTATATTACCACACTCATATATATATGTATGAAAAACAATAAAAAATATATAAAAAATTGGGTTGGCCAAATATCACGTAACAAGTTAAATAAACGTTTTGTTTATTTTTGTTCTACTAGATGGCGCTCTGCCATCTAGAAATGCTCATGTGAGCCTGGTGAGGATATGCCTCTTTTGTTTTTACAAATATATTATAATACAATATAATACGGCTTATGATTGTAAAACGACGTTTGACAAGTTTTATCGCAAATGTTTCTTTTGAACGAAAAACGGTAATTTATTTTGAGGAGAAATAACGACTATTTCAATCCTTAGGGATGAAGTATGAAAGAATGAATTGTGAAGAGTAAAGATTAACGGGAAAAATAAAAGTGTCCAGGGATGAGAAATCCTGAGAAATCAAGAAATTGGTATTTAGGGTTAATTTGCATAATTACGCTTTTTTTCTTTTAAACATCAACACCTGACCTTTTTCTAATTTTTACATATTATCAGCGTAATTACGCAAATTTGGCTTTAAATACCCATTTCTTGTTTTATCAGGAAGCCTCTTGGATAGAATTTTTGACCTGTTGAGGTACAGCTTACACCACGCTGACGAGGGTCAACAGCCCGAAATGCGTTCGTGATTAGCGTCTCTTGATTTATAAAATTGAAAATGGGTTTGCCAAGTATTATGGAACAAGCCTATATCAACGTTTAGTTGATATTTGTTCTACTAGATGGCGCTCTACCATCTAACATGGTCATGTGAGTGGTCTGAAAGAGAAAGAGACAATATGCCTTTTTATTTTTAATATAAAGACCTGACCTTGTTCTATTTTCCCTACTTTTTCACACATACATATATCAATCAAATTAAACTAGTATATTTAAATGAGGGATTCTAAATTTATTTCGCACCTGTGATACCTAACAAAGGTAACTCTACCGACACCTATACCAATTGATAATCGTTTTAAAAAGAACTTGATGTCTGGGAGTTTGTTTTAGTAATTTCGAGCTACAACTTACATACAATATTTACATGCAATATTTCATATTGAAGTCAATTTAGTAAAGGAGAATACAAGTGTCTCCCACCTTTCTAAATTCAAATTTGAAATGATTTGAAAATGTCTTCATTAAGGCTAAAGTTTTGGTGGTAAAAGATCTCCCCAAATTGCTTACTGTTGGCAGTTGCACATCAACAATTTTATCCTTAGTTTTGCTTTATTGCTTAGTTATTTAGCTTTAGGTTAGCACAACCTAATGAAGCCATATAAAACATCACTACAAACATTAAAATTTAACTTTAAAATGAGTAGAAACCAACTTAGTGTTGCTCACTTAACACTGAAGTGATTACTAAGCACATTATGAACCAGCAGGTTCTGTCCTGTACATCACACAACTGCTCTTGATTTATTTACTTCCCGACGTTCAGTTACACATGTCGAAGAGGAATGAGTGTTGAATTCTAGCTTCTTATTCTAAAGAAAATTGTTATTATAATTAGAATCTAGAATTCAAGAACTTGTTCACCCTCTAAGTAACAGGGAGTCACCAAAACGTCAGCAAGTAAATAAAACAAGAGCGATTAATGTAGCAATATTTTTTAAAAAATAAATTGATATCGTTATACTCTGATTTGAGGTACCAATATATTTATATCATGAAGATAGAGGCTGCCTGGCCGGAATTCATAGTTCTTAGAATTAAAGATACTTCGGTCAGTAAATATTTTTATTATCTCGACGTTTCAACAAAAATCGTTTGTCCTCGTCAGGAGCAAATAAAAATAGGCGTATTTACGGCCTTGCTAAATGCTTTAATTTTTATTTGCTCCTGACGAGGACAAAAGATTTTTGTTCGAAACGTCGATAAAATAAAAAGATTTACTGACCGAAGTATCTTTAATTTCAATAAATATATTTATATGAAAATTCGAAACTATTGCAGACGCGTATGATTCTTTTAAAAATTAAACGATTTTACTGCCCTTAGTGCAATGGAAAAATGAATGGCAGGGTACATCACTGATGAGCCAGGCCCTCCCATTAATTTTTCCATTGCAGTAAGGGCAGTATAAATTGTTTAATTTGTAAAAGAATCATACGTGTCTATAATAGTTTCTAATTTTTATAACAGATGGCGCGTTAATGCATCATAATATATTTATAGTTAGAAAACATTTGAAAATGATTTTCCACCGTTTTAAATATTATAGATCGTATTTCTAACGAATATTTGAGGTGTTTTTAATCCCCCCGGCACACACCGGTGCACCTGCCCATCTGAACTTGTAGCAAAAAAAACTAAGGAAGGTGTTTCAGAATTCCAACCATCATCTAGACGATAGTATGAAAGGAGACGATAACATTTTTATTAATTTCCCAATAAACGTTCTGCGATAACACATTATTAAGTATCAATTAAAAATAACAACAACACAACAATGTGTTGACAGTTGGGGACATGTTTTATTGTCCGGAACGCTCTTATCTCAAGTCCCGTCCCACCGCATCATTACATACGGCCCAGTTGTTTATCAGCAGGGCTGGCCTGGATAGTGGAATGTTTCCCTGATGAAGACAGAATTATATCCCATTAAAATTATACTCTCTTGTTAGCAGCTCTTCTTTAGTATGGTCAAAATTTGTTTAGAAAGATATTTTAAGATAGCCTTGAATACACCAAGGAATGTTATGGAAGCAAAATTGAGCATATTTGGAAAGCATCATTGAGAAAATATGATAGGATGCTTAATATATTTGGTCATATATTCATAAAAAGGATCTATTCTTCTTTTTTTTCTCATATTATCCTATATAATAGTAAAATTATCTAAAGATATAGGTAGTTAAACACAGATCTTATTGTCTTCAATACTATCCGAGAGTTCTAATATTCCCGTTGTATATCCTTACTTATTCGAGGTCTGACATTTCTGTTCAAATAATATTGAGATATCGTTCTACTTTAGAGAGAGAGAGAGGGAAACATATGTATATAATTATTCCTGTTTTTTTAGGGATTCCCTTATCCAGGTTACCCATATATTGCCATTCTTGTGTGTTTAAATAATTCTAAGGTATACTTATATATAACACGCAAATAGTAATCTCCCTGTTTATCATGAGGTATTTTCTTACCTAGAAAACACATATAGAATACTTTGTTTCAATAAACTTAAGGTATTTACTAACCTAAGTAACAAATATATTATCATCCTACTGTTCAATTAATACTGACCTAGCTACTTACCTAGAAAACACTTAGATTACCATTGTTCGCGCCTATTACATAAATCTAGTTACAATATTTCTTCTTATGTAAATTTTGTTAATATTTTAGTTAGATATGTAAATTTTAATTGTATAAAAACAGCTAGCTGGGCAAATAAAGTGTATAAAGTTTTCAATTAGCAACAATCGCGCCTCGGAAGATCCCCATGGGCCACGATATCGCCTCTGCGCAAAGTGTGAAGTAGACATCCAAGTATGTGTGTGTAGTCAGTCAAAAAGTTGTGTGTAGTCAGCAATCGAACGGCTCTAATTCAGGGGTATTAATCAACGGAAGAAGAGGTCTGGCCTATCTAGTTACAGTCCACGCTCTGCCAAACTTAAGGTACTAGCCAGGCCTAGAGACAAAGGGGGTGACAAGGATTCCTAGCTATCGCTGCTAGGCCCGATACCGCCCAATCATCCTTGTTTCAATAAACTTAAGGTATTTACTAACCTAAGTAACTAATATATTACCATCCTTCAATTAATACCGACCTAGCTTTTTCTATCTGAAAAAGACGTAGATTACCATCCCTGTTTAAATAATGCTGAGCTCTTCTCTTACCTAGGAAACATGTATATTATCCCCCTCCTGTTCAACTAATCTTGAAATATTTACCCTAAGTATACATTTATATTACGATCCCTGTGTTTACGACTAATCTCGAATATCTTTACAATAAAATCCATTTATTATCATCCCTGTTCAACTATTCTTGAGTAACATATAGAAAATTGAAACCAGAAATGTTGATAAACATTTATTTATTTCATTCAACCAAACAGATCTGGAATGTGCAAAGTGTGAATATGAGACCTATTTCTTTCCTTTCTTCTAACACCAAATGTTCTATGATAATAGAACCTTCCTCTCTCTTTCTTGAACCTATCAATATCACTTTCAACCAATTCTTGTTGAAGAACTTACACACAGAGTAGATAAAGATTTACAGTAAAACATCTGTTTTAAACAAGCTCTCTGTTTAAAATCCCGATGTGGCTGAAACCACTTAGTACATATGACTGCACAACCTATTGGCTTAAGTGGCAGCAACCAGGGCTATCCCCGGCCATTTGTCTCTTTCCCTGAGTGGCAACTTTTTCAATTTTCCAGGTGTTAGAATGCGTTTTTATTTTTTTAGAAATGCAGAAACCTCTAACAGAACTTTTGACTACTTAAGAGGGAAATAGAATTTCCATTTATTATGGTAGTGCGAGTGTGTAAAAAATTCACGCACACGCTATTGAATGAGACGTTCTACTGAATGCTTGGTAGAATCAAAAATATCTACTTACCTCAAGAGAGGCTTGTACGTATACTATCTAATTCTTGTTTTGACGTATTATTTATCTTTATATTCTTGGTATATTTTCTATTTCTACGCTATAACCCTCTCGAAATTCTCTCTCATAGGTTATTCGTTTTATTGGTCAATTAGTAAATCACCTTTAAAATAATAATAATGTAAGAAATGTGAATTTTATGAGCACCTTTTACATGGATAATAATACCTATAAATTACCCTAAATTATTTTACATTACAGAGGACAATAAAACTACATTTCTTCTAAAATTTCATCTTTATTTGCATTTAACATTTATTTGCATATATGAAGACTTTGTGTGCAACTATAATTTTCTTCCTTAATCTTCGAATATATAATTAGTATTTTGAGAGATATTCATGATACGTATTTATTCTTTTCTGTTTGATATTCTATTTTAAAATGCCCTTCATCTTTTTTTTAGGTATAGTGTTACCTCAATACCTCATTGCGCGTGTCCTCCCTGCTTAATATACATTTTACATACCAAAATAAATATATATAAAATGTCTTCATTATAACATCAAGTCAAACAGGATTTTTAGGGAATGAAGGCCTTTTATAAGCCTTAACAATTTTATCATTTTGTCCTTTAAATCTATCTTTTGGTGAAAAAATCTTAGAAGAGAAAAGCGGGCGTAGACATATCCTTAGTAAAACTTTGAAGCGGTTAGATAAAGAAGCCAATACAGTGAAAGCTGGAGCGAAAATTATCAAGATGTTATAGAGAGAGAGCAAAGAGGAAAATAAGCAAAATTGTCGAAACTAACTTAAGAAGAAACAACAAAACATTATACTTAGCTCAAAGAGATAAGTCCTACGTAATGACAATGCCATCAAATCTAACAATCTCACAAGAAATACAGCTGTCACATCATTTTCCCACTTTATAGATTTTAGTTCTAACAATGGTTAGAGGAAGATAATAGGGCCTGAATGGATGACTACATAGGTCATATTTGGTATTCCAAAGCAGCAATAACAAGAAAATTAATGTCGTCCATGACCTCTAGTTAAAGATGAAATATGGCCAGAACATATATATCTCTGTCCGACCTATGATTGCATTCCGGTATTTGCATAAATGATTGAAATACGTCCCATTGCTGTTTAAACGGCAACATGTCCCACTGATCAAACAAGACGGTCACACTTCTTGATTGCTCCCTCTCACTGTGGAAATATGTTTTTAAGTAAAGATAGGGAGAGAGATTATAAATATATTATAATCAGAATGAAGAATGAATATTTTAAACTTTTCTTTAAGTTATGAAAAAGGCATCTCCTTATCGTGCAACTAAAAGTTGCTGATGGCTTGCGCCATCTATAGGAATAAATATCAACTATTCTCTTTGATTTTTAATTATCCCAGAATTGGCCAAATACCCATTCTTGATTAATCAAGAAAAGCTAACCACGGACGCGTTTCGGGCTGTTGGCCCTCATCAGCGTGGTGCAAGCTGTACCTCAACGACTAAAAAACTGGTCATTCAGGTATCCTGAAAAATCATGAAACGGGTAGTTAAGGCAATAATTGCGTGAGACCGCGACACAATGTGAAAAAATAGTAGAAATGTGATATTGTACTGGGTTAAGGTGCATATATTATGAAAAAGGCATCTCCAAAGGCAAGCCATCAGCAACTTTTAGTTGCACGATAAGGAGATGCCTTTTTCATAATTTATGCACCTTATCCCAGTACAATATCACATTTGTACTATTTTTCACATTTTCTTTAAGTGTTGGCAAAGTTTTCATATGCGAGCTTTGTATGTTTTGAACACTTTTAGGATACATGGCACAGCGTGGCAGCATATATGGCTTGTCTATTATGCTAAATATTTCCGATTGACGAACATCTATGAAGTAATTTATTTTTTCAAATATGAATTATTGGAATTGTGAGAGGCTACCTGGCTAGCATTCATAGTTCTTAAAATTAAAGATACCTTGGCCAGTATAAATCTTTTTATTATCTAAACGTTTCGACAAAAATATTTTGTTCTTGTCAGGAGCGAACAAAAATGAAGACATTTGTCAAGGCGTTAAAAAAATGTCTAGAATAAACGTCGAGATAATAAAAAGATTTACTGGCCGAAGTATCTTTAATTTTAAGACTATTGGGATAGTTTTGCGGTGAGGTATTGGGCATTGAATTGTTTGATGAGATATTTCAATAACTATGGTAAAAATTTTGAAAATAAAGATATTTCTGCTTTATCTAAGGAGTTAAGAAAGTAGTTCTCCAAACATTTTACGAACTTTAAATGAAGCTTATATTTTTTCAAATATGTGACAAGGATAATTATAATAAATTAGCTTAATTGCATATATTTAATGTGAATTATATGAGAATATTCACAAAAATGAATTCTACAATTATAGGAAGTTTTTAAAGCCAAATCTAGTGACGTCTATGGATCACATTCGACGGTGCATGTTATTCTTGTAAACCACATCGGCTGATACATGCGCTGGACTGGCGATATTCCGGTCAACTCTGCCACAGAGCCGCTGTTGGATCGTTTCGAGGACAACTCTCAGATTTATAAAATTAATTTATTAAACTTTAAACCTTTTTAGATATAGAGAGATAAACGAGTTGATTACCTCGTATTTAAGGCAACAAAAGATTATCTTACATACAACATCAATCTAACCAGATCAAATTTATGTAAAACAAACGAAAAAGAAAATTAAACAAATTAATGGTAGAGGGTAAGTTCCTATTTTTACAAGCTTTCACACTCAAAGAATAATCAAATTCTTGCTTCATCCGCTCTACATGTGGAGATATTCCAGGTATACTTTCTCAAAATGATCATTGTAATAAAATCATTAAAAAAAACAATAAATGATTAACATCTTCCCCGTATATTGACTCAACAGATGTCAAAGGTTTACTAGTTTTATGTATGATAATAGTGAATAAAACTATTTTCTGAGACCACCTTTGAAGAGCGTCCTTTTCAAGAGCGCAGAAAATAAAATCAAATCCTCTCAGATGCTTCGCCAGTTTAATCTCTCAGACCCATACCTCATGTATCGGCTTGTACTCAAGCACAAATTTACCTTTTAAAAATAGTTTTAAATGGACTAGAGAATTGGTTGTGGACATTCTCTCTTGGCTTATGATCCAACTATTGAAACTTTCAGGGCCTACACAAAAATATCGTTGTTGTTACCTAATCGGTGGGCCAAAATGATCCTTCACTGTTTTCAAGAAAGTTTGATGAGATATACCGTGTACTGGGCCCAAATCTTGTGCGTGATTGTCTTTTTTGATTATATCTCGCGAAATATATAAATGGTGTATGCATTAATATATAAACATACATATACTGTACAGTGTGATCCAAAAGCCTTGCACTACTTTAAAAATTAATTAATCCGCGAATATTGGCGCTAGAGCAATGCGGTAAACACCATTGTGTTCAGGATGCAATGGGAATATTTAGGGAAAATAATGAAAAATTCAAAATTGAGTTTAGTTACAATTTTATTCGCTAGATGGCGCTCTATCAGAATAAGATATTAAGCAGCCAAATTGTTTGATAAATTGAAAAATATAACTGATCGACACGTATTTTTCCTTTTTGAATACCAGGAAAGAACAATAATAATATCAAATGATAAATTAATAAAACACCATTTCGCCAAAAGTAGAAGAATTGGATGACGATTTTTAAATGCAATCCGAGATATGCAAAATAGGTAAATACAAATTAAAACATGTAACAAAAAAAAAAGATATTGTAGATGCGGTTTTCTGGAATTCTCATAGAGATTTAAATTTCGAAGATAATAAACTTCTAATTTTTTAAATTCAACTCTCTCTCAGTATCGATTATATTTATTTTAATTCATTTGAAAAATATTTATCTATCTCTGATAATTTATTTTACTCTGGAATGCCGTCACTACAGGATAAATCACTCTTGGTGAAATATTTTTATTGCCATTCAGAATCTGCCACTGAAGCTTAACGAGCGTTTCGTGCCTTTAAAGGTATTCGAAGTGGTAAAGAACCCATGAGTTGCTACTCTCTAAGGCGAATGATAAAAAATTATTAATAATAATAAAACAATAAGGTCACTGTAATATCTTTCAGAGTTATTGTCTGAATTCCGATATACATTTTAGAAGGTACAACTTGGTTATCTCGTATGTCTTCAATAAGGTCACTGTAATATCTTTCAGAATTATTGTCTGAATTCCGATATATATTTTAGAAGGTACAACTTGGTTATCTCGGATGTCTTCAATAAAATCAATGTAATATCTTTCAGAGTTATTGTCTGAATACCGATATACATGCTAAAAGGTACAACTTGGTTATCTCGTATGTCTTCAATAAAGGTCACTCTAATATCTTTCAGAGTTATTGTCTGAATCTCGATATACCTGCTAAAAGGTACAACTTCCTTAAGTTTTGTCCATGAGTGTATTTCTGTTTATATGGATATTCGTATAGATCCACGATGCGACTATTTTATTGAAATTTTACAGCCCGAAACGCGTTCTTGGTTGGCTATTCTTGATTTAACATGAAATAGGGTGGTCAATAATCATTGAACAAGTTTATATTAACCTGTAGTTGATTTTTGTTCCATTAGATGGCACTCTGCCATCTATAATGCTCAAATGACAGGTCACGATGTGCTTTTTTTATAATTCAAAGTGTAAATTAACCTACTGTAAATTTTCAATATTGGTACAGTAACTTTGCATTAGAGTACAATCTGATGATCTATGTACTATCAAAACTCCAAAGTTCGGGAACCAAACCAAAGTTCGATAAACTCCAACAGAGAGAATAGATGTTTCTTGTTCTCAGGGGAATTACTATTCTACACAGACTTTCAAATCTCTTTATAACAACAGTTAGATAGGCATGGACCCCATATCCGCATTAACAGGCAGACCGACAGCCAGCCAGACAGACAGACAGACGGACGGACAGACATACAGACAGCCAGCCAGACAGACAGGCAGTGAGCCAGCCAGACAGACAGACAAATGGATAGACATACAGACAGGCAGACAGACAGACGGACAGGCATACAGACAGACAGACAGGCAGTCAGCCAGACAGACAGACAGACAGATGGACAGACATACAGACAGGCAGCCAGACAGACAGACAGGCAGTCAGACATAGTATATATATATATACTCGTATATAGATGATTATAACAGTATATATATTCTTCTCAACCAGAGATATTGTAAGAGAATCAGAGGCTGGATCTCAGAAAGTATGTTTTATTAACAATAATATTATATTAAGATGACAAGGAACAAAGAGAGTCAAAAAAGGCAAGCGTAGGGGCAGACAACAAAAGGCAAAACTGAAACTTAAAATTACAGGTACAACCGGCGCCAGGTCACATGATGTCTGGTAGGAAGCTGGCGTTGCTATGGCAACAGCCGATGTGCGAGTTAACTCTCTCCAACACTCCCACCTAACGAGCACTTTGTTGTTTCAAACAGTCCAAGTTGGCTTCTTAGTCTTCTATACTTTTCTGGAGGTAGAGCTTTCGTAAATATGTCTGCAGCTTGATCATTGGAGCAGACATAAAGAAGGTCAATTGCATGTTTTTGAAAATGATCTCTGATAAAGTGATACGAAATATCAATATGTTTAGTTCTTTTGTGGTATTCTGGGTTGTGAACAAGTCTTATGCAGCTTTGATTGTCGCAAAAAAATTTTGTAGGCTTTACTTGTTCTTGATGTAGCTCGCGTAGAAGTTGTCTCAGCCAAATTGCTTCTTTCGTTACTTTGGAAGCCGCAATATATTCAGATTATGTTGTTGACAGCGACACACAATTCTGTTTTTGACTGCACCAAGAAATAGGTCCATTATTCAACATGAACACATATCCGGTGGTTGATTTTCTTGTGTCTAGGTCTCCAGCAAAATCAGCATCGGAAAAAACCTATCAGAGATGTAGTGCAGGAACTCCCACCAAAACAAATACCGATGTTTTTCGTAGCTTTTAAGTATCCAAATATTTTCTTTACTGCGGTCCAATGTGAAGGTCCTGGGTTGTTCATAAATTGGCTAACCCTGCTGACTGCGTAGGCAATATCAGGTCTAGTTCCAGTCATGAGGTACATTAAACTACCAATTGTCTGTCTGTATGGAATCTTGTTCATTTCTTCAATTTCCTGATTATCCTTTGGGCACATATCTTTTGTTAGTTTTGAGTAAGGATCAGAAGGTACAGATTTTACATCTAATTGAATCATTTCCATATCAAGTGATGCACAAAGTGATAAGATTGTTCTAATTGAATCGAATTTTACTACTGGAGAAAAAGTTTCACCATAATCAAGTCCTGATTTTTGTGAATAACCTTTCGCAACTAGTCTAGCCTTAAACATTTTATTTGATCCATCTGCATTTTGCTTTATTTTGTATACCCACTTGCATGCAATAGCTTTTCTGTCTGATGGGAGTGTCACATAAGTCCATGTTAGATTTTTCATCAAGGAATTGAATTCATCGTCCATAGCTAGTTTCCACTTTTTTGAGTTTTGTCCTACAATTGCACTTCATAGTTCAATGGTTCTTGGTCATGGACATAACAAGCATATGAAATAGCTCTTGTACAGCTGGTTGATGATTGTTCCTTTTCTCTGATTCTATTCCTGAGAGGGTATCGACATGATTCTTCTGGTTTGGATCTGGTATTTGTGCTATCAACACTTTCTTCACTATATATAGTTACCTGCTCTTGTTGGTTATCCTGAATATTTTCTGATGTATTAGCTTCAGTAAATATTACATCTCTGCTTATGATAATCTTTCTAGCAATAGGATCTCACATTCTATAATTTTTGTTAGTTTCAGTATATCCAACAAAAAATGTACGAATACTCTTTTTGTCTAATTTCTTTCTGTTATCTTTTGGTATATGCACAAAAGCGTTACATCCAAAAGTTTTCAAATGTAAGATGGAGGGTTTTCTCTTGTACCATATTTCATAAGTGTAGAATTTCCCAATACTTTAGTAGTACATATATTTAAGAGATAGACTGCTGTGTTTACGGCTTCAGCCCACAGTTCAAGCGGCATTTTTCTTCCATGTAACAAGCATCTAGCTGATTCAACTATTGTTCTGTTATCTCTTTCAGAAATTCCATTCTGTTCTGGGGTATATGGAGCAGTGAGTTCATGAACAATTCCTAGAGATTTTAGATAATCAGAAAAATTCTTATTTAAGAATTCTGTGCCATTATCTGTTCTGAATCTTTTTATTTTATTTCCAGTGTCAGTCCTAACTCTTTTTACAAATTCTTTAAATTTCTCAAGTACATCTGATTTATGCCTAATGAAGTAGGCCACTCTAAATCTTGAAAAATCATCCTTGAATGATACAAAATATAATGATCCACCTGGTGATCTTTTACTCATTGGTCCACAAACATCTGAATAAATCAGCTCTCCTGGATAGGTCGAATTTGGACTTGTTGACGCGTGAAAAACTTTTCTATTTTGTTTTCCATAGATGCATGCTTCACATAGTAAAGAATCAGGCTTTTCTCTAATTTTAATGTTTTCTTCAAAAACATTATTTTCAAACATTTGGGTTAATTTTATAGGATTTACATGACCCATTTTTTGATGCCATATATCTAGACTTAACTGAGCAACATGAGTTTGTGAAGATTGCTTTGCTTTAATAAAAATTCTATAAAGATTTGAATTGTCCTTTATTCCAGTAACTAGCACTTTCGATTTTTTTGTCAATTTTATCTGATTTCCTTTACAAATGAGCGTCAAACCATGTTTTGTTGCAGTAGATATTGAAAAAAGATTGGTCTCTAATTCAGGTATATAGAAAACATCCAAAAGAGTTGCATTAATTTCCTGACTATCAACATAAGAGAGAATATCAATATTTCCCTTACCTTTTGCAAAGATCTTCTTCCCATCTCCAAGGCACACAGGATGAACACCTTCTGGTATTTCTTCGAACGTAGAGAACCATTCTCTTCTGAAAGTCATGTGATCCGTTGCTCCAGAATCTGCAATCCAGGAATCCTTTGTTTCAGCGAGGAAGGCACTTGTCTCAGCTGAAAAAGCACAGCTATCATCTCTGGCTGAAGAACTAGGCTGTTGTCCTTTTTGTTCTTCCTTTCTTTTATAGCATTCTTTCCACCAATGTCCTTTCTTCTTGCAATATCCACAGTGTGTGTTCTTCTTTTTATCTTTAATGGATTGTTGATGCTGCTGTTGTTTGTTGGAAGCTGTTGAATTTCTGTTGAACTTTGAAAAAGTCATCAAGGCATTATCTGGTTTAAAATTTCCTGAAGAATCCCAATGATCCTGTAAGCTTTCTTCTTTCAGTAATCTTGCCGTCAAGTTTTCTAGTGTATTTTCTTCTGATGAAACTGAATCCCACGCTGTTATGAAATTCTTGTATTTATCAGGCAAGCTGCAAATTATCTTTGTAATTAGGGCAACATCAGAGATTGGCTCACCTAGATCTTTCATTTGTTGTGCCTGAGTTTCAACTTTGGAAATGTGAGAAGCAATGTTATCATTTGGATTCATTTTATATTCGAAAAACCTTTGTTGCAGCAAATATTTGTTTGTTTCAGATTTCAGTTCAATAATTGTTGATAATTTCTTCCACATTTCTGCTGAAGTCTGGCAATTAACAATATGTTGAAGATATTTAAACTTTAGAGCAGTAGTGATCAGCATTTTGGATTTTGCATCTTTCTTTTTCCATTCAGAGAATTTTGCAATATCCTCTATTTCAGGTTTTACTTCAGAGCCATCAGTTATACTGAGAAGATCTTTTGCTTCTAGAATAATCTTCATTTGAAATTTCCATAGATGAAAATTATCGCCGTTGAATTTTTGAATTTGTGGAAGTTCAGTTGTCATCTTGAGCAAGCAAACGAATTTCAGCTTAGATAAACAAAAATATTTGATACAAACCACGCTCTGCTACCACGTAAGAGAATCAGAGGCTGGATCTCAGAAAGTATGTTTTATTAACAATAATATTATATTAAGATGACAAGGAACAAAGAGAGTCAAAAAAGGCAAGCGTAGGGGCAGACAACAAAAGGCAAAACTGAAACTTAAAACTACAGGTACAGCCGGCGCCAGGTCACGTGATGTCTGGTAGGAAGCTGGCGTTGCTATGGCAACAGCCGATGTGCGAGTTAACTCTCTCCAACAGATATTAATTTTGATAGTTTGTTACATATTTTCCTTATTGCCTCTCTATTAGGTTAATAAGTTGGTAATAGTTTAGATCAAAATATATTGTCATCCTCATGCCATGAACAGTACAATTGATAAGTAATCTCTGGTTAGTACATCAATATTTTATATAGTCCGTAATTTTACACCTCCGATATATATAAATTAGCTTTTATTGAACTTAATCTTTATAGCAATTGAACAGTATTTGTTATTAATACACTCACGGACAAAACTAAAGTAAGTTATACCTTTTAGCATGTATATCGGGATTCTGACAATAACTGATATATTCAAAAAGTTTTGTTTATTATATAAAATTGAGTTTAACAACATTTTATAAATATTTATAGACATTTTCTAACCTTATATCTATATATATAAAAATCAATGTTTGTATGTTTGTTTGTTTGTATATATGTCCGGTATACAAATTCGCAGTAGTTCACTAATTCAAACCAAAAGTTCCATACATAGGTAACAAAATACGGGGAAGACGATAGGCTATTTAAAAATATATATAATCAATTATTAAAACTATATATTCAAATTATTCTACCTAGCTCACGAACAGCGCCCTCTATCAAAGATTAGATTAAATTATGCTGATGCAAACAAATAGATAATGCTAATAACAAACAATTATATAAAAAAATCGTATCTAAATATATATCACTCGGGTAGATATGCACACGGGTCAATCCCGGGGCGAAGCCCGGGTCACCCGTCTAGTTAAATATATAAAATAAAAGACTTTAATTTTGTTGTTATTATATAAAAAAATCTGCCCAGAAGTCCTCCTCAACATGGCGGGTGGGAGAAGCAGCACAAGTAAGTAACGGCCCTGTAGTACGGTGTCGTGAGCCGCTACGGTAACCATGAACAGGGAACTCTGAAATTTTATTTTATTTTGTCCTTGGGCGTAGTCACATTTTTAGGTTGTCTCTTATGTGAAACTCCACTGTATATATTCAGTATAATTATTGATTAATATTTGATAACACATTAGATGTGTACTTAGCCTAGATTAACACTGGTTTCAAAGTTCGAAGAAAGTGTCATAAAGGTTCTCAGTAAAAATAAAAGCGTCAAAAAACAATCTCCATTGTTGAAACTGAAAATATTATCGATAGAGCGTTATTAACAATCGGACAAAGGGTTGTCATGCTAATTTAAGGAGAGGTTGGTCGCTGAGAAACTGATGAAGGTCATCAAGAGAGCAATGGAGAAATGTCTATTCATGATTCAACATGAACCTCTCAAACAGCCTTTGTCATAATTAAAAATCGTCGGCTTTAAGGAAGCGGCGGGAGGTGGCCTTCCTACGGAGCGGTCTGCGAGAAAGCGGACAAGGGATGGAGGAAGCGGACAAGTGATCGAGGAAGCGGACAAGTGATGGAGAGATCGGAAAAGTGATCGAGGAAGCGGACAAGCGAGCACGGCGGAAGGTGGTCCTCCTACGGGGCGGTCTTCGAGGAAGCGGACAAGTGATCGAGGAAGCGGACAAGCGAGCAGGGCGGGAGGTGGTCCTCCTACGGGGCGGTCTTCGAGGAAGCGGACAAGTGATCGAGGAAGCGGACAAGTGATGGAGAAAACGGACATGTGATCGAGGAAGCGGACAAGTAATCGAGGAAGTGGACAAGCGAGCACAGCTGGAGGTGGTCCTCCTACGGGGCGGTCTTCGAGGAAGCGGACAAGTGATCGAGGAAGCGGACAAGTGATGGATAGAGCGGAAAAGTGATCGAGGAAGCGGACAAGCGAGCACGGCGGGAGGTGGTCCTCCTACGGGGCGGTCTTCGAGAAAGCGGACAAGTGATCGAGAAAACGGACAAGTGATCGAGGAAGCGGACAAGTAATCGAGGAAGCGGACAAGTGATGGAGAAAACGGACAAGTGATCGAGGAAGCGGACAAGTGATGGAGAAAGCGGACAAGTGATCGTGGAAGCGGACAAGTGATCTAGGAAGCAAACAAGTGATCGAGGAAGCGAACAAGCGAGTAAAGCGGGAGGTGGTTCTCCTAAGGGGCGGTCTTCGAGGAAGCGGACAAGTGATCGAGGAAGCGGATAAGTGATCGAGGAAGCGGATAAGTGATGGAGAAAACGGACAAGTGATCGAGGAAGCGGACAAGTGATCTAGGAAGCGGACAAGTGATCAAGGAAGCGGACAAGAGATCTAGGAAGCGGACAAGTGATCGAGGAAGCAGACAAGTGATTGAGGACGCGGACAAGTGATCGAGGAAGCGGACAAGTGAACAAGGAAGCGAACAAGTGATCAAGGAAGCGGACAAGTGATCGAGGAAGCGGACAAGTGATCTAGGAAGCGGACAAGTGATGGAGAAAGCGGACAAATGATCTAGAAAGCGGACAAGTGATCGAGGAAGCGGACAAGTGATGGAGAAAGCGGACAAATGATCTAGGTAGCGGACAAGTAATCGAGGAAGCGGACAAGTGAACAAGGAAGCGGACAAGTGATCAAGGAAGCGGACAAGTGATCGAGGAAGCGGACAAGTGATCTAGGAAGCGGACAAGTGATGGAGAAAGCGGACAAATGATCTAGGAAGTGGACAAGTGATGGAGAAAGCGGACAAATGATCTAGGAAGCGGACAAGTGATCTAGGAAGCGGACAAGTGATCGAGGAAGCGGACAAGTGATCGAGGAAGCGGACAAGTGATCTAGGAAGCGGACAAGTGATGGAGAAAGCGGACAAGTGATGGAGAAAGCGGACAAGTGATCTAGGGAGCGGACAAGTGATCGAGGAAGCGGACAAGTGATCGAGGAAGCGGACAGGTGATCTAGGAAGCGGACAAGTGATGGAGAAAGCGGACAAATGATCTAGGAAGCGGACAAGTGATGGAGAAAGCGGACAAATGATCTAGGAAGCGGACAAGTGATCTAGGAAGCGGACAAGTGATCGAGGAAGCGGACAAGTGATCGAGGAAGCGGACAAATGATCTAGGAAGCGGACAAGTGATCTAGGAAGCGGACAAGTGATCGAGGAAGCGGACAAGTGATCTAGGAAGCGGACAAGTGATGGAGAAAGCGGACAAATTATATAGGAAGCGGACAAGTGATCTAGGAAGCGGACAAGTGATCTAGGAAGCGGACAAGTGATGGATAAAGCGGACAAATGATCTAGGAAGCGGACAAGTTATCTAGGAAGCGGACAAGTGATGGAGAAAGCGGAAAAATGATCTAGGAAGCGGACAAGTGATCGAGGAAGCGGACAAGTGATGGAGAAAGCGGAAAAGTGATCGAGGAAGCGGACAAGCGAGCACAGCTGGAGGTGGCTCTCCTACGGAGTTGTCTTGGAGAAAGCTAAGAACCAATAAAAGAATTTCAAATTCATCTCCTCTGTAGGCAGTCTTCGAAATCAATTATCAAAATAAATACAGAAGTAGTTTTAAAACATAAACCCGCGCAATATGATGCACTATATAATGACACACATGAAAAAATAACATATTTTGATTTGTTTATAATACAATATTGTAGGGAAGTATTTATTATTTTATTATCAGAGTATCATTTTTGATACTTATATTTTGCTACTCTGTAAACATCCCTCATTGCTTATCTTTTTTCATCAATCGTAGTTTGTTCTTGCCCTGAATAAATTGTTGTGTCATCCTGAATTTTATCTTTCCTAATTTTCCACATGGCATTTTGGTGAAGATGCTGGGTAAATTAGGGAAGACAAACTGAAGATCGCCGAGAAGACCTTGAGGCAATGTGTACTGTGATCTATATTTTCAGAGATTGGCTTCAGGATTCCACCGCCGTGTCAAAGCTAAGACTTCCCTCCAAGATGACGATGTCCCAATAGACGATACGACGACAAAGCCGCTCTTCACGCCGCAAGAAAAAGGACGCAAAGGTACTAGGGACAATGTTCCAAGACTTCGATGGAATCTAGGCAGAAGTAGGTCAGTATGTCAATAACTACAATATTTGCAAGCTGTGGGTCACAGCTCCCATAGGGAAGGAGCTATGTAGCGAAGTATTTATTATTTTATTAACAGAAAATCATTTTTGATGTTTATATTTTGTTACTCTGTAAACATCCCTCATTGCTTATCTTTTTTATCAATCATAGTTTGTTCTTTTCTTAAATAAATTGCTGTGTCATCCTGAAGTTTATCTTTCTTAATTTCCCAAGTGGCAATATCTTTAAACAAACACATCAAACCACTGTAGTCAATCTTTCAAACCAATCAATTACACCAATGCTACGAGACTTCTATAAAGATTTATTTATGGATTGCTCTATTTTAAAAAAAATGGCAATAAAAGTGATATATTGTCATGTAGAAAGGTGAGAGACATGAGGATGACAATATATTTTGATCTAAACTATTACCAACTTATTAACCTAATAGAGAGGCAATAAGGAAAATATGTAACAAACTATCAAATTTAATAATCTGTGGTTGAGAATAATAAATATACTGTTATAATTATCTATATATATATATATACACTATGTCTGACTGCCTGTCTGAATGTCTGTCTGGCTGGATGGCTGTCTGTATGTCTGTCCGTCTGTCTGTCTGTCTGGCTGCCTGTCTGTATGTCTGTCCGTCTGTCTGGTTGTCTGACTGTCTGTCCGTCTGGCTGGCTGCATGTCTGTCCGTCTGTCTATCTGTCTTTCTGTCTGTCTGTTTGGCTGTCTGTCTGTTTGGCTGACTGTCTGGCTGCCTGTCTGGCTGGCTTGCTGCCTGTCTGTCCGTTTGCCAGTCTTTCCGTCTGTATGGTTGTCTATCTATCTGGCTGCCTGCCTGTCCCTCTGTCTGCCTGTCTGTCTGTCTGTGGTCACTGTGATATCTTTCAGAGCTATTTTCTGAATCCCGATATACATGCTAAAAGTTACAACTTCCTTAAGTTTTGTCCATGAGTGTATTTCTGTTTATATGGATATTCGTATAGATCCACGATGCGACTATTTTATTGAAATTTTACATCCCGAAACGAGTTCGTGGTTGGCTATTATTGATTTAACATGAAATAGGTTGGTCAATAAACATTGAACTAGCCTATATTAACCTGTAGTTGTTTTTTGTTCCATTAGATGACACTCTGCCATCTATAATGCTCAAATGACAGGTCACGATGTGCTTTTTTTTTAATAATTCAAAGTGTAAATTCACTTACTGTAAATTTTCAATATTGGTACAGTAACTTCGCATAAGAGTACAATCTGATGATCTATGTACTATCAAAACGCCAAAGTTCGGGAACTAAACCAAAGTTCGACAAACTCCAACAGAAAGAATAGATGTTTCTTGCTCTCAGGGGAATTCATATTCTACACAAACTTTCAAATCTCTTTATAACAACAGTTAGATGGGCATGGACACAATATCCGAATTAAAGACAAAGATATTTTGTTGGATCGTTTTTGAAGACAACTCTCTCTCAGATTTATAAAATTAATTTATTAAACTTTAAACATTTTTAGATATATATAGAAACGAGTTAATTACCTCGTATTTAAGGCAACAAAAGAATCATCTAATTTTCATTCATTTTCTAACCAGATTCAACTTGTGCAAAACAGACGACCAAGAAAAATAAACAAATTAATAATAGAGGATAAGTTCCTATTTTTTACAAGCTTTCACACTCAAAGAATATTCAACTTCTTTCTTCAATCCTCACCTGTGTGGAAGCTTCTTTTATGAAAGTCCTATTGAGCCTATGCACTTTCTTAGTTTATCTTTTGGAAGATTCTTTGTTAAAAAATCAGCTTCCATTTCCTCACTCCGGACGAATTCCAAGTTTATTGCTCCACTTTGAACTTCCTCTTTTACAAAAAATATTTTCAATTTATGTGTTTTGTCTTTGAAGTTATTTGTTCGGACTGGATCCATTTTATGGCAGATTGGCTATCAGTTTTCAAAATTATCGGAAAATTAATATCTCTGGACAATTCCTCTATTAGTCCTTTAGCCCATTTTACATCACAGATTCCTTCGCATATGAAAATCAGCTCTGCCTCGCATGTTAATAAAGCTACAAAATTTTGCTTTTTTTCTCCGCCAGTTGATAAGGCTATTTCCAAGTTTAATTGTGTATCCTGAATAAGACTTTGCTTCCTTTGTTGAGCACCATCTCGCGTCTGTACTAACGCCAATATTATCTGTTGGCCTATATCTTAAAATTTTATCCCTGGTTCCCTTCAAATACCTATATATTCTTTTAACTGCCGTCAAATGCACTTCTCTTACATCGTTATTATATTGCGATAAATTGCTCATATTGTAGGATATATCTGGACGAGTTCCCGTTGCCAGATACATGAGTGACCCGATCATTTCTTGGTACAATGTCTTGTCTACTGGCTTGGAGTCTTTATACTCATCAAAGTTCTGATCTCGATCTCCTGGAGTTTGTACGATGTTGCATTCCTCGAGTCCAAATCTTCCTAAAATCTTATTAATGTAATGGGATTGTGATAAATCGTAACCATGTTCTGTTCTCCTTATTTCTATACCTATGAATGGTTCGTTTTCTTCTTTTTCCTTTAAATCAACGCATTTTCCTATTTCTGATACTAAATTATCATTGAATGCCTGGTCTGTTCCGGCTATTAGGAGATCATCAACATATAACCCCAAAATTCCAAATTCTCTTTCCCTCTGTGAAGTATACACACATGGGTCGTATCTAGATCTTATCATTCCTAATTCTGATAAAATTTCGTTGATTCTTTTATTCCAACAGCGTCCAGATTGTGGAAGACCATATATGCTTTTTAACAGCTTGCAAACTTTGTCTTCTTCATCCTTTTTAACAAATCCTTCTGGTTGTTTCATAAAAATAGTTTCCTTCAACTCCCCGTTAAGGTATGCCGTTTTTACACCATACGATTTTATGGTCAAATTTAACTGTGCCGCTAAGGCAACAATTATGCGAAGACTTTCCTTTCTGATCACTGGTGAAAAGGATTCTTCATAGTCGATGCCGTATTTTTGGTTACCGCCAATGGCGACTAATCTCGCTTTTCTTTTAGGATCGCCCATACCTGATTTTCCCTTCATGCTGTAAACCCATTTTTTTTGCTATTTATTATCTTCATATTTTCTTCTCTAGGAACTAAAGTCCATACTTCATGTTCGTTAATAGATTCCAATTCTTTCTTCATCGCAACAATCCATTCATTCCTATTTTGGCATTTCATGGCCTCCTCATAATTTTCTGGAACATATTCTTCTTTTTCTAATACTATGTTCGCCTTATTCATTTCCTTTATCCTTTGTGAACGCATAACTCCTTGTTCTTGCAACTTAATTTCATTTTCCCTGATTTTTTTGCTCTATGTCTTTCCTCCAAAACCTTTTGGGTATCTCCTTTCTTGCGAGCTGGTTTTACATTTCCTTCTTCGATAGGTTCTTCTTGTCTAGAATCCGTAGAATTGTCTACATTTGATGTCCCTGATCTAATATCTAGAACGTCGCTTTCTTTATTAATTAGCTTTTCATATTCTTTTAAGGTTATAATTTCGCCAATATTTTCTTTATTTTCATTTCTGTACGATAACTCGTCATATTTCGTATCTTTTCGGAGATTATTTGAATAATGAATTCCTTTCTTATTTTCTATAAATTTCACTGATCTTACTTCTTTTATTTTCCCAGTAAAGATGTTATAGACTCGGTAATCCTTTCTACTTAAGGAATAACCTATAAAGATGCCCTTTTGACTTTTAGGCGAAAATTTGTTTCTACGTCGTTTATTAGAGGGCCAATACACTAAACAGCCGAATATTCTTGAATGCCTAATAGAAGGCTTCCTCCCTTTCCATTTTTCCATTGGCGTAGCATTCTGAGTGACTTATGCGGAGTAGAATTCTTGACATAAGCTGCCGTAGCTACAGCCTCTGCCCAGAAAGGCATAGGTAACATTGAGTCGATCAATAGTGTACGCGCTGTTTCCACTAGAGTTCGGTTAATTCTCTCCGCAACCCCGTTGCTTTGAGGCGAGTAGGTGGTGGTGAGTTGGTGGTGAATTCCGTTCTTTATTAGGAAACCTTTAAATCTATCATTGATGAACTCCGTGCCGTTACCAGTTCGCACATCCTTTATTTTTAAATTTAGTTCGTTTTCGACCCTCGCCTTGAAATCTCTAAATCTATCAAAGGTTTCATCTTTGGTTTTTATAAAATAGACAAAAGTCCTTCTGCTGAAGTTATCCACTAGAACAAAGAAATACCTTGATCCTCCTAAAGATTGATTAGCCATTGGACCGCACAGATCCATGTGAATTAATTCAAGTGGCTCAGTGGTATTATTCCCTGTAATAGGATTGTAAGGTTCTCTACTCAGTTTTCCCATTATACACGATTCACATTCCGGTAGATTCCTATATTTAATATCAAGTCCATACACCAGATTTCCTTGGATCAACTCTTTCATGTAAGCTTGGTTCAGATGATTCAATCTTCTGTACCAGATATTAATCTTGTCATTGGAGATATCGCTTGTGGCCATAGCATTATCAGGCCTTCTTGAATTATCAATTCTTAACCTTGCCTCCATTATAAACATTCGGTCTTTAATCTGGGCTGCGGCGATTAAGTTGTTTTCTTTATTGTAAATTTTGGCTCCTTCATTATTAAAAATTATTGTATTTCCCCTTTTTGTGAGTTCATACACAGAAAGAAGGTTCGACCTCAGCTTAGGTACATGCAAAACATCCCTAATCTGTACATTCGAAAATTCTTGGCCTGTACTAGTAGTCACTCTGATATTACCTTTAGCAGTAGAGTTAGTAATTTTATCTTTTTCTGCCAAGTCTATTTCACTTTCATATGGCACTACATCTTCCATCCAATCGAGGTGTGGTGATAAGTGTGTTGTGCATCCAGAATCAATACACCTTGATCGTTTCTCACCATTACTATCTGCGGATACATCGCTTCCTTCATCTATATAGTTATTGAATGCTACTTCCTTAGGTGTGCTTGATATTTGGTTTGTACGATTTCTAAAATTGCTTTTATGATGATTCGTACTCGATTTTGCATTTCTATTTCTTTGTTGTTCTTGAGATCGCTTATTTCTAAACCAACAATCTTTGGCCTCATGTCCCTTTTTGCCACAAATAAAGCATTCTTTCTGTCTGTCTGGATGATAACCCCTTCTATCTCTACTTCTGTAGGCCTGTTCTTGTTCCTCCGTGTGAATTTCATTCATTTTATAATTTAATCTGTTTTCTTCCTCCTTGAGAGACTGTTGTGTTTCTTCGAGGGTTATATCTCGTCGGGATCTAAGTACAATTGCTATTCTCTCTAATTTTGGATGGATGCCTCGAACAATATGGTAGGTGCCTCTCTTTGGGATATTTGGTGTCCGAGCGATGAGCTCTTTTCTCCAATATTTTTGGCTCTAGTTAAATATTAATCTACCGATTCACTATGATTCATTTTAATATTTTTGAATTCAAGTCCTATATCTATAATTTTACCTTCGAGATTTCCCGTATAGATCCTTTTTAGGTCATCCCATACCTTTTTTGCCTTAGTTACATCTAAAAACATTCCAGCTTGTTCGTCTGACAGTGTCGTTATAATTATGCCAAAGGCTTCATCATTCTTTTCGTTATATGTATCCCATAAATCTTTATCTTTAATATCAGGCTCGAGATCGGAAATCACACATTTAAATAACTTATTTGCACGTAGAAGTGCCCCGACCTTTAATGCCCATATTGGGTAATTTGTACCATGTAATGGTTCTATTCTAGCCACTGGCAATGAGGAAGAATCTGCCATTTTTTTCTATAAGCTGGTAAAATTTTAATTTTGAAAAGCTAGAGTACTAAGTATAAATTAGAATTATATTTTCTTACTCACAATTTGAAGATTAGATTTTCTTTTATTTACTTTTTTTCTAATAACCACGCTCTGCAGCCATTTGTTGAATCGTTTTTGAAGACAACTCTCTGATTTATAAAATTAATTTATTAAACTTTAAACATTTTTAGATATATATAGAAACGAGTTAATTACCTCGTATTTAAGGCAACAAAAGATTCATCTAATTTTCATACATTTTCTAACCAGATTCAACTTGTGAAAACAGACGACCAAGAAAAAATAAACAAATTAATAATAGAGGGTAAGTTCCTATTTTTTAGAACCTTTCACTCTCAAAGAATATTCAACTTCTGGCTTCATATTTTAAAATAAACATATCAAAATATGTTATTCTTTATGTGTGTGATTATATAATGCTTCATATTGCGCGGCTTTATGTTTTAAAACTACTTCTGTATTTATTTTTGATAATTGATTTCGAATACTGCCTAAAGAGGGGCTGAATTTGGCATTCTTTTATTGCTTCTTAGCTTCCTCGAAGACCGCCCCGTAGGAGAGCCACCTCTCGCCGTGCTCGCCCGTCCGCTTCCTCGATCACTTGTTCGCTTCCTCGATCACTTGTTCGCTTCCTCGATCACTTGTCCGCTTCCTCGATCACTTGTCCAGTTCCTCGATCACTTGTCCGCTTTCTCCATCACTTATCCGCTTCCTAGATCACTTGTCCGTTTTCTCCATCACTTGTCCGCTTCCTAGAACACTTTTCCTCTTCCTCGATCACTTGTCCGCTTCCTCGAAGACCGCCCCCTAAAAGAGCCACCTCCCGCCGTGCTCGCTTGTCCGCTTCCTAGATCACTTGTCCGCTTCCTCGATCACTTGTCCGCTTCCTCGATTACTTTTCCGCTTCCTCGATCACTTGTCCGCTTCCTCGAAGACCGCCCTGTAGGAGAGCCACCTCCCGCCGTGCTCGCTTGTCCGCCTCGTCGATCACTTGTCCGCTTCCTAGATCAATTGTCCGCTTCCTCGATCACTTGTCCGCTTCCTAGATCAATTGTCCGCTTCCTCGATCACTTGTCCGCTTTCTCCATCACTTGTCCGCTTCCTAGAACACTTTTCCTCTTCCTCGATCACTTGTCCGCTTCCTCGATCACTTGTCCGCTTCCTCGATCACTTTTCCGCTTCCTCGATCACTTGTCCGCTTCCTCGAAGACCGCCCCGTAGGAGAGCCACCTCCCGCCGTGCTCGCTTGTCCGCTTCCTCGATCACTTGTCCGCTTCCTAGATCACTTGTCCGCTTCCTCGATCACTTGTCCGCTTCCTAGAACACTTTTCCTCTTCCTCGATCACTTGTCCGCTTCCTCGAAGACCGCCCCGTAGGAGAGCCACCTCCCGCCATGCTCGCTTGTCCGCTTCATCAACGGTGACGATTTTTTATTCTGACCAAGGCCTCTAGAGAGGTTCATGTTGAATCATGAATAGACATTTCTCCATTGCTCTCTTGATGGCCTTCACCAGTTTCTCAGCAACCAACCACTCAATACAGCATCATGACAACCCTTTGTCCCATTGTTAATATCGCTCTATCGATAGCCTTTTCACAGTTTCAACAATGGGCTCATTTTTTAACTCTTTTTTTTTTTATTAAACTTCTTCGAACCCAGTAATAATCTAGGATAAGAATTTACATGTCTATACATGTGAAAAGCAGTTCGACTTTTACACTTACAAATGTTCCAGAGCCCCATTTGGTTATTTACACTTGTTGGTGGAATTGAATTAAATCTTATTGTTATTATAATATATAGAACCTTGTAAAATGTCAATATACAGAGAGGTCACCACAATCAATCCTCCAACATGTCACCATTCTATTGGTATCCTAAAGTGAATCAATGCCCATTTATAGCTCGTTAATTACCAATTAGGCTGACAAGAAAGTCACAATGGTGCGGTGTGGAATTTTACATTCGGGGATGTGAGCAATTCATTGATCCACACTAACTGGGTGCTTTTAACGTCGTCTTTAGATAGTTCTTCAATTAGCGTGGAGGACATTAGAATTTGTGGAGGTTGTGTGTGTTATCCGACTTTAGATACCTCTCTGCCTGGTTGGTTGGTTTGGACTGATAAATACAGTTTTGTGGTAGCTTTCAGGTTCTATTGAGAAACCATAACTAAAGATTGGAAATTCAAATAACCGGAATTATAATCGAAAAGTAAAGTGTTTATTGAATTTGTATCGAATTGGAAGGAGGAGAATAATTATTTATTTTCGTCAAATCGATATCCCCACAATGCGTCAAGCAAGGATGTAAAATACATGTAGTCTTTGTCAAACAAAAATAGTGTCTGAAGAATGGTCTTTAGGTTCCCTCCATATCATTGGAACCGCAAAAGGCATATGACGTTCACCTTTAATCCACCCTGTAAGACGTCGAGCACAAATTTCGCAACAATGAAGAGGAGCCCAAGTCTTGGTCACCGACTTTACAGCCAAAATAAAGTTGATAGCACTTTTTGATGAGCGGTGCAAAGTTTCGCCTTTGAAAGTTAATTCCCCACAAATGTAACAGAAAATATCAGGAATATTAATGCAACGCCTCGGCATATTGACACAGTCTAGTGCACACGATTTATAAAAGCAAATTGATAGAGAAGAATAAACTGATCACTTCAAATTTACCTGTCACTTCTGATGCAAATCTATTAAACAAATCGTTAGGTTCAATTTAAATATATATATTAGAACTGTTATTCAGCAAATAGCATTCCGGAGCTTGTCGTTATTTTTGAGTTGAAAGCAAAACAGATTGCATTATAAAATAAACATATTTAATTAAATATTCAATAATTTGTTATTTAAATTAATATTTATGATTCTTAAAGAGCAAAATTTAATTAATAACAAATAAAATAAAACTTTTGGCTACACATATCAACTCTTCTTGTCAAAAATAAAGCGCTATCTAATGTAATGATGTTAACTTTAAAAATGCTTACGTAACATTTTCTGCCTTATTACTGTATATACCAATTTATAGAAAAATGGTTATCCTGCAAGAACTATGGGTGATGGAAAACTTATTATTTCATTTTTGAATTCAGCATGAAAAGTTACATTAGAATCAACATCAGGTTTTCTCCGGCAAAAAAAAAAAAGTCTTTTTTTGTAGACCTGTGTTATAGACGCGTATGATTCTTTTAAAAATTAAACAATTTCTACTGCCCTTACTACAATGTAAAAATTAATGGGAGTGCCTGGATCATCAGTGGTGAACCCTTCCAGCAGTTTCTTCAGTTTAATCTACCATTAAATTAAACTGGCGAAACTCCAAAGAAGGTTCACCACTGATGATCCAGGCCCTCCCATTAATTTTTCCATTGTAGTAAGGGCAGTAGAAATTGTTTATTTTATAAAAGAATCTTAAGCGTCTATAATAGTTTCGAATTCATACATATGTCAATTTATTTTGAAAATAGAGCAATCCATAAATGAATCTTTAATTAAAAAGGCATATATTGGATCAAAATATCATTTATTTTACCAATATTTCAGTTGGTTAAAGGTTGGCGTTCAGCCAACTGAAATATTGTTAAAATAAATGATATTTTGATCCAATATATGCCTTTTTAATTAAAAATGTCAATTTATGTAAATTTTTATTTATCTTTTATACATTTCCTCAATATGTAACCAATCTGGCTAAGAATTTAACAGTATCATGTTAATAGTTAAGTCTGGAAGGAGTTTTTGTTACATTTTTAAAATTTGTTTGTTTATGCACCAGGATAAAATCTTAACTATTGGCTACAAGCAAGTACATTAATATAAGCAAAATGTCGATTATCATTAGAATTGAGTAAGTTTGTCTTCCATTCTGGACTAAATTCAAAGCTTTAAAATTATTGACAACTGCGTTAGATCTAATTAGTGTAAATACTGGAGTGAAGTGGAAGATAAATAAAACATAATTGTTTGTTCTTTTTGTATTTCAGAAAACTTCTCTGAATTATATATTGAAGGATATCACGTTTGTTTTGGAATAATTTGGGCTGATAGATTTAAAACAAGATTATGAAGATAGAAAATTGATATTGTTAATTAATAACTTCATATCATCCTATTTATTCTAACCACTACTATTATCATAATTTGTATATTATGTAGTCAGAAAATATGAGTATGATTATATACATATGATGTGATAATATTGTAACGTAGAAAATCAGGAAAGGCAAACTTCAGGATGACACAGCAATTTATTTAAGGTACAGACACATATTAGCATTTATAAGATATAAGTTGAGTAATGAGGGAAGATTCTAAAGTATAAATATAAATAATATAAATATTGAAAAATTAATAATCTGTATATAGGATATAATAAATACTTTGCTACAAAATTAATATATTTTTCCTCTATGATATATATTACATCAACTTCTGTCAAGAATAATATTTCTATAAGCAAATGATTAGCATTTGTTAAGACAATATTTTTCGGTGAAATATCCAATCCAGTAGAACCTGGGCTTTTTATTATTATTTTTTTTTAATATTTTTTTTTTCAAAGCGAAAATGCTTAGTGATAAAGATTCAATATCATCATGAAATTTTTAGTTTCTATGTGAAATTATAAATTTGTCTTTTTTGTGCAATAAATTCTCACAAACTACTGAATCTATTCTTCTCAATACTCTCTTCACCAAACCTACTGAATAAACCATTGGGGAATACGTAAGTAGCTGAATATATATTTACATATAAGCCGTTCAAAGCATAAAATTAGATAAATAACAAATTATTTTGCGTATTTTGGAGTTGTAAAGTGATCATAAATATTATATACTGACTGAATGACCCATGGCTTCTTCCCGAGTGAATGTCAGACAAATATTGCCTTAACGAAAGTTATTGATTATAATTATTTTAATATCACTCTAGAATTAGTAGTCATCAGGATTCCAATTAATATACTATCATTACTATTTATAATTATTTGGTGTTTCATTTGAAATTTTTAAAATTATTTTATTCTCGGCTAGTGTATTTATAAATTATATTTGAGAGACTAAGCAAAAATAGTGTTTTAAAATTAACAAGCTTCTACTCATATCTTGTCGTAGCGCAAGCTTTTCTATAATTTGAATAAATATTTTATAATTGCACGAGTAAACGCTCTCTCATTTGCGATATGACAAACACACACACACACACACTTTGAAGTTCAAATTTATCTTATATGTATTTTCAAGTTAAATTTAAGATTTCAATGAAATTCAATTCTTCATAAGTAAAGCTCTATTTTCACGAACTAACAATGACACTCACGTTATGAAATTACAGTGAGGGTGTCAAAAATTATATACATGCAACACAATCTAGGTTAAAAAAACTAATAAAAACACGCCAAATATACCTGTTTTCATAATGAAACGTTGAATTAAAACTATTAGAAACGGTAGTATTGAGACCGGTCAATTGACTGGGCTATCAGATCATATTCGAAACATCAACAATGGCGAGGATTTGTCAAAAAAACCTCCCTGAAATTCTAACGGGTGAGCAAAACCGCTGCAAATTATTGTCGTCTACGGGATTCTGATATTCACACGAGACCTCAATTGTCGCACATTTCAGGAAAACAGACGGACGGAAAACAAACCCGTGTTCAGATGTTTCCTAACTCAAGTATAATGTGCCTTTGGCTTTTACTAACCCTAACTTTAATTCTGAAAAGAAAATGCTATATTATAGCTATTGATGCTATATATGTTATATAATGCTATATATAAGCTCATTATTGTATGTAAACAATCTCATTTTTGCTCAGCTATTTTAGTGCACCTTTCCTTATTTTTTAGAATCGGCTTTCTATGGCGAGGTCCAGTTCGTCCTTCCGGGTAACTTCTACAAACCATTAGTGAGTTTTACGACCAGGATGTATATCGACAAACAGATCTGAGATCTCTCACTCTTTCAGATCAGACCCCTCCCCCGAACCTTGCCGCGTCTTCGGACGCTGACCTCTCTTCTAGGTGCCATCCATCCTCCCTCGTCCTTTGTGTTACCCATAAACCCTTGAAACATGACTGCTACTGCTTGTGGTACGACATATATATATATATATATAAAAATAAATTCCACTAAATGATACTCTACCATCTAAAATGCTCATGTGAGCGGTCAGGATTCTATTATACATTTAAATGATAATGTATTCCAATACGAGTGAGATAAGTACCCATCTTTTTATATACCTACTAGGCGAATGACCCGGCTTCACCCGAGAAATCCCTTGGGTGCAATTTTCTTCATACTAAAAGTATATCAATAATAAATATTAGAAGTGCCATAGAATAGCAATACAGAAGTAACACATAAACTACAGGAAAAAAGTGTGTGTGATGGCAAAAATTGTATTATATTAGTGTTTAGGTATTTGATATAATTAATATAGTTGATATAATAATATATATATACTAGCGGATGTACCCGGCTTCGCCCAGGTTTTTCTCGAGGGAATGTTTGTAGTCTAGTAATAAGAAAATATACTACACCTAAAAACTATCAGAGAAAAGAGAAACCACGGAAGGTGAACAGAAAAATGCTTACAATGGATGTTATGTTTACGATATCAAGTTAAATAAAAACAAAGATAAAATTTGCATATGTTGGTCATTATAAATTTGTATATTTGTTAGGCGAAATTAGAAACATGATAAAACAATTGGGTATTTAAAAACAAATGTAGAAATAAAAGTTGAAGTATAATAAACAATGTTAAAGATTAGTTTTAATTATTAATCAAGATTGTGTGTGAATATGTGAGAAAGATGTAATATCGTTGTTGTTTTCTTGGCCGACTGTTTTACATATGGTGTTATCTTAAAATTGCTTGTTTTGAATATTTTTTAGATTGAGATTATTAGCTAGTATGTAAAAAAATTAACTCTGTTGAAATTTAATTTTGTATTTATATATAAATAAAATTAACTCTGTTGATTTTTTTGTATTTAATCGATAACAGCGAAGTTACGCATGTTAATGTTAGGAAATATATTTTGATGTTAAGCAAAACCTGCTCCATCTCGTTTTACATAAATGTTGAAAATTTGGTTGAAATTGATGCATTGTAACGAAAGTTTTTAGTGATGTCCACTTATGAAATTTCCATTTTATTAATATAGATATTTATATTATATATAATATAAATGAGTTTTAAAAATTGTTTTTAAAAAATGCATCGGCCGGGAATCGAACCCGGGCCGCCCGCGTGGCAGGCGAGCATTCTACCACTGAACCACCGATGCTTTAAAAAAAATGGCCATATTTAGGTATTCATTCCATTCCGGATTAGTCCGCGTAAAAAAAAAAGTTCTTCAAATGAAAAAAAGAAATAGCCAAAAATACCAATCAAAATGCAGCCGAAAATTTTCCTCAGGTTTATAAAAAGCGACATGCAAAATTTGGTACCAATTGGTTCAGTAGTTTTTGAGTTTATCGCAAAACAGACAGACAGAAATTGACTTTTATATATATAGAGATATATTTGAATTTTCAAAAAGTAGCGCTAAAGTATTCACAATTTTGTTCTCACTTAGGGGAACACTTAGCAACTATAACGAGAGAATAAAGATGAGAAAGAATTCTAAAAGCAAAAAACGGAGGATCAGAATGATTTAATAGGGAGCTGGTAGCTTGGTAGAAAAGTGATCAATTAGCAAGAGATGGCAGCGATAACATCTCGCCCATAAATATCTTCTACCTGCCTATAAAGGCCTAAATAAACAGGCCTATTTAATTACTCGGCGGCCATATGTCCAGACCTCGATCCTCCTTATTTATTGCCAGCTCCGTATTTTGTGCTATTAGGGCCAGTTTGGGGTGCTGAAAGGTGCCTCGTTAACTCTCATACATGTAATGAGCTCCTAAATTTTTATTTTTTAATCGATGATGTATATCTTATAGACGTGAAGAGAGGTGACGTTAAACTGAGTCGCGTTAATCTTATATTGATGCTCGAGTTCAACGCGCAGTTTCTCAGTCATCAGGAATTTTCTATAGTTCCAACTGCAACTAATGGTCAATATTCCTGGCAGTTTCGTTATATTAAACTGCCAAACCGTTAAATTATTAAGGGAAAAAGGACATCTCCTTATCGTGCAACTGAAGAAGATGTCTTTTTTTCTCTTAATTTATGCACCTTTTCCCAGTACAATATCACATTTGTACTATTTTTCTACGTAAAATTATTTTTCAGGTAATTTGGCCTTTTTAGTAATAACGAATAATATACGATTTTGAGATAAAAAAAAGCCTCTTGGGAAGTTCACCACTGATGAGTCAGGCTATTCCAAATAATTTCCCATTGCAATCAGAATAGTAAGAATATTTGTAACAAGATTTTTGTATCATGTTTGAACTTTACATTCATCGATGACCTACGGATCTACCAAACTTCAGGTCGTCGTTTAGGTGGGTTCTGTTTGGAAATTCCAACCAATCAACATCAATGTAAATGTCTGAACTACTCATGTCATTTTAAAAGACTGACATTATATATATGGGGTGTCCTCTCTCTCCTGGAAGAACGGTAAAGTTTCATATGCACATATAGTATGATTAATTAGAATGTCCTCTAACATGAACTTTCATCAAGTCACTGAATAGTTGGTGGGACTTTATTAACGATGAAACGCTTATTTTGTATCAGATATTTTTATTGGTATCTTCAAATATTACGACCAGGATAATCGCTTATCTTTTCAAGGAGTACGCCTCTAGAATCCATTTTATGTAAATATATTGAGTAATATGCAAATCACACACACACACTGGGAACAAAGTTGATGATTGCAGCATGAATAGAAGAAGTGTGTTTTTTTTTTTTTGCGGCGACGCTTCTTTAACGACCACTCCAGGGTTTTACGGTCACTTTTCAAATATTCCAAAAGTCCGCGTCTCTAAAATAAACTCCTAAATAAAGACCTCGGATCCGACCTTCGACCACTATATATAATTGGTCTCCCTGAAGTTACAATTTATTTTATAACTAATTATAAATAGAAGCAAACCTTTGCTTTATTTTTAAAACAAGTAATCTTGTTTTTAGAGGAAGAATTTTGCTACGTGAAGATTTTAAATCTTGTCAAAAATATAGATAATCATATGATTACTTCTTATATCGTTAAGAGAGGGACCACCTTTTTGTTCCAGGAGCGATCTTCGAAGAAACGCTTTACTGTTCCAATGAATATGACCAAATACTGTCCTGGTGTGGAAACTAATATCTACCCACATATTCTCTCATGCTCAGCAATGGTCGCAGCCTTGCAGAAAATTGACATGGACCCAGAGCAGCAGCTTTACACATCCAAGATAGTGAACATTGCGACTGCTGTGATAGAAATGCACGGGAAATCTGAGGCTTTTCATTGGACACGACAACAACAATAATATGACAAAATACAGATAACATTTTTTACAGAAACCCAACCGTATTTTATTTACATACCGGAGCAGAGAGGTAATAATGGACTGATTTATTATATATAGCATCGTGTGTAAATTATTATTAGTTTGGTATAACTAACAAATTAATATATACAGTTATCAGCGTCATAATCAAGCAACAATTCTTAATTCTGTCACCGTTTGCTTTTGTGAATGGAATAAATACCCAAATATGGCCATTTCTAATAACCATCGGTAGTGCATTGGTAGAATGCTCGCCTGCCACGCGGGCGGTCCGGGTTCGATTCCCTGCCGATGAATTTTTTTTTTTTTTACAATTTTTAAAACTCATTTATATATTATACAAGAATGACATCCACGGCGCCAATTTATAATTGTAACGAATAGTATTTGAATAAAAGCATTTAATCGGGTAAAACCCGGGCGTTGCCCGTGTCATTCGGCTAGTATCTTATAAAAATAAAAGTCGCCTTTTCGTTAAAATAGACGTTAAAAATTAGGCGCCTTCTATTGACTGTTTCTACAAACTAGCGGCCTTGGGTCGGAGACAAAGCCACACAACACCAGCTTTGACAAACTGAGAAATGGCCACCATGGTTTCGGGCTATGGCCCTCGTTAGTAGGAGCGGACTTTATTCCATGAGATCCACAAGCGATCAAATTAAATCTTCACAATCTGCTGCAGAGTTGCTTAGCTGGCAGGTAATGTAATATACATATAACCTAGGATAATGTATTATACATATAACCTAGGATAATGTATTATACATATAACCTAGATAATTTATAATACAATACATAGGTTTATGTATTTTAAATCTATTTTTCATGTGGTAGTGTTTGGAATTACATAGAATATGTAAAAATTATCTTTTCGTCTATGTGTATATAATAGAAAAATACATGTCATCAGAAGTTAATAAAGATCAAAATTACTAAAATTTGGAACCATTCAAGGCCTAGCAATTATGGTGTGTCTCCTGACTTGTTCATAAACTGAGAAAGAAATAAACACTCTACCTCGCTAATACCTTAATGTGCATAGGTTGAGGAGCAAATAATTTTGTTGTTAATTATATTTTAAATAAAGTTTTGATATTAAGTTAATAAAAAAGCTATATTACGTATTTTCAGTGGGGATTATTGAGACTGATGTACAAACCTGATCATAAAGCGCCGTAATCACTTTCTTTTTTTTTTTATCATATATTACCAGTCCAAAATAACTTTATTAGGTGCCGCTCAGCAAGCGCAATCCTGGTTCAAAATCACATTAATAGGTACCGCTCAGCAAGAGCAACCTAGTTTATGATAATTGAAACAGTGAATAATATGTGCTGGTTATTCACATATTAAACAAAAGGTTAACGCGGGATTCAATCCCGGTTCATGACTGTCAGGAATCGAGGGAGTTACCCACTCGTCCGCCGACTTTTTTTTTAGCAAGAGCAATCTAGTTTACATATTACTAGCTCAATATATATATATATTAAAAATAAAGAAGGCATCTCCTGACCACTAGCACATGTGCTTTTTAGATGACAGAGCGCCATCTAGTGGAGCAAAAATAAACTAAACGTTGGCTTTTCTTGATTTATCAAGAAATTGGGTTGGCCAAATATCACGGAGCAAGCTAAATAAACGTTTAGTTTATTTTTGCTCCACTAGATGGCGCTCTGCCATCTAAAAAGCACATGTGCTAGTGGTCAGGAGATGCCTTCTTTATTTTTAATATCAACACCTGACCCACTTATCTTTTATTTTTTTCTGTTGTTTTTTCATATATATATATATATATGTACAAATGTTCTTTAATAGGTCTGTAATTTTAAAAAAATCATCATTCTATTATTTCGGAAATAACTTTAAAAAAGAAATATTGTATTGGGATCAGGTGGTTAAATTTTAAAAGAGGCATATCCTGATCATGCAACTGCATATTGATGGAGGCTTGCGCCATCTCTCGGAATATATGTCAACTAATCGTTGTTTTTTAAATTATCATTTCAGAATACCTAGAATCAACAAGCTGAAACGTGTACAATGTTGAATTTTCTTGATTAATCAAGAGAAGGGCATTTTGGCTAATATTCTTCAATAATTAAAAATCAACGATTAGTTTAAATATATCCCGATATATGGCAAAGGCCATCAGAAGCTTTCATATGCACGATCAAGAGATTTTTATAAATGTTATTGTTTGTTCCATACCTTTCACACACCAGTGTAATACACCTTTAATTAATAGCCTGGGTTGCGTTGTAGCACGATATATCCTGTATGTATAATGTGCCAAGATTTATACTTTATCTTATAAATCGAAACATGAGGTGAAAAGTGAAAAATAGTACAAAAGTGAATTTGTACTTTGATCAGGTGGATAAATGTAAAAAAAGAGGCATTTTCTGATCGTAAAACTAAAAGTTGCTGATGGCTTGCGCCATCTATCAGAATAAATATTTGGCTGAATCTGGAATAATTAAAAATCAAAGAATAGTTGATATTTATTCCGATAGATGGCGCAGGCCATCAGCAACTTTTAGTTGCACGATCATTAAATGCCTCTTTTTTTTCTTAATATGTAAAAAGGTTTAGAATTACATAACACGGTGTGTTTTATGTGAAACCTTCTCGATGTAACCTGCCATTTAGAGCGAGGTAGGACAATGGGGTGGAAATGTCGGTTCCCCCTCATTTTTTTAAAAGAATGATTTGTTTCCATCAAGGAAAATTCTTTCAGATTTTCTAAAGATTTGGGAGGCCTGAGCCCCTTACTTTGATGTCAGGAAAATTTGTTCGAGATAACAAAAGATTAAAATATTTGTGTGTGTTTTAGGTGAAGTGAAAATTGAATCTGGGATGATATAAGTTGACACCCATTTGAAAAACGTTATCATTATCATTGTATTATCCTTGTGCCTAATGTATGATTTTCTTTTACTTATAAAACTTAGATTCTTAATACATTAGATCAGTAAAATCATGAGGCAACCATCTCCAACTTTTTACCTTACTTTATTTCTCCAAAAACAATTGTGAACAACAAAAAAGTGATGATGATAAATTCAATGAATATTTACAGAATCACAGAAAAATTATATTAAAAATTTAACTATGATCATGAATACCCTAACTAAATTAAACATTCTCCCGCCACCAACTTGATGGGGGACCATCAAACCATTATATAGGTAACAAACATAATTTTACAATAGGTCTTCTGTAAGTCCCATTAGCAGTCTTGACTTCTACCACTCTGATTCTAGCGTTATCTCCTGGAAACACCTTTGAAATTCTTCCAATCTTCCATGCTAGTGGAGGTTGTTGTTCATTCTTTATCAACACCAGGGATCCTTCCTTAATGTTGGGTTGGGGCTTACACCATTTGGATCTTTGTTGAAGTTGTGACACATATTCTTGGGACCATCTTGTCCAAAAATGATTCATTGATTTTTGAATTAATTGCCATCTATTTGGCAAACTCATTGCTATGATGTCATCTTCATCGGGAAGCGATGTTAAAGAACCACCTATTAAGAAGTGACCAGGAGTCAATGCCTGTAGATCTTCAGGGTCCTCAGAAAGAGGACAAAGAGGTCGCGAATTCAGGCAAGCTTCAATTTGTGCTAACAATGTTGTTAGTTCTTCAAAATTTAGCAAAGCACTGCCCATTGTTCTTCTAAGATGATATTTCATGGACTTAACTCCGGCTTCCCAAAGTCCACCAAAATGTGGAGCTGATGGTGGTATAAATTTCCACTGAATTCCCTCTGAATTCGTAAGAACCTTACTGGCATTGTGACATAGTTTCCCAATAATCTTATGCGCACCAACAAAATTAGTGGCGTTGTCACTATGAATTGTTGCTGGTTTACCTCTTCGAGCAATGAACCTTCTTATTGTGGATATGAGAGCATCTGTGGTCAGACTACTGATTAATTCTAGATGAATGGCCCGAGTGCTGAAACATATGAACAAGGCAACGTAAGCATTCATGGTTGAAGTTGTACGTCCCATGTTCCGTTTAATCAGAAAAGGTCCTGCAAAATCTATTCCAGTTACTAAAAACGGCCTTGATCTGTTGATCCTTGCAAAAGGTAGATTTCCCATTAATTGAAAAGGAGCTTCTTTACGAAATCTAGCACATTTCATGCATGTTCTTAAAATTTTCCTTACAACATTTCTTCCGGAAGGTATCCAGAATATATTTCTTATTGCTGCAAGCGTAGCTTGAGTTGATGAGTGAAGATTATGGACATGAACATTATTTACAATAAGAGTGGTAAGATGATGTGATCTTGGAAGTAAAATTTGATTAATTCGATCACCATAAACATTTACATTTTTCAATCGTCCTCCAACTCTAATGATTCCTCTTGAATCCAAAAAGGGACATAGATTGTATATTCTACTCTTATTCGGGATTGGTTTGTTGCTTAACAGGCAATGCTTTTCTTTGGAAAATTCAATAGATTGAACACACTTAACAACTGACAACAGGGCATCATTCAACTCTCTTAATGTTAAGGGCTCCCTGTTCCTTGAATGTGAAGGCATTCGACTGTTGTTGACAAATCTTAAGCACCAAGCTATGATACATTTCAGTTTGGTTAATGATGAGCAGTTTGTCACAATGGATGGAATTTCACACTCAACTGTACCAAAATGCGTCTTGATTTTTTCTTCTTCCTTAAATTCTTCCTTGGAGCTATTAATGAATTTCTTAATTTCAAGGGCAGGTTCAATTAGCCATGGTGGCCCATTCCACCATAGTGGATGTTCTACTAAGTCGGATGGAAATATTCCTCGTGATGCACAATCTGCTGGATTCTGCCTTCCATCAACATGGCACCAAACCCCGGAGACAAGCCGTTGTATCTCAGCAACTCGATTTGCCACAAATGTCTTCCATCGGCACGGCTCGGAATTGATCCAGCATAAGGCTATAGTGGAATCAGACCATAAATAAATTTCATTGATGGTCAGAGGAAGGTTATCATATACAGTTTTCACTAATCTTGCCAAGAGTAGAGCAGAACATAATTCTAACTTTGGAAGTGAAACTACCTTCATGGGTGCGACTCTTGTTTTTGCCACTAAGAGAAATGTCTTAGCGCTTGTGTTTGAGAGGATCACCTTTAGATACAGAGAAGCAGCATATGCCTTCTGTGATGCATCACAAAACCCATGAAACTCTACCTTCATAAATTTACCTGGTACCACGCATCTTGGGATCTGAATGTGCTCTAACGATGAAAGATCCTGGTTAATCAAAGTCAGCTTCCTTCTTAGTTCCTCTGGAATTGGGTCATCCCATTCCAAACCAGTCTTCCAAAGTTCTTGCAAAATCAGTTTAATAGTGGTCGTAAATGGTGAGATCCAACCCAGTGGATCAAATATTTTGGCAACCTGTGATAGTATTCCTCGTTTTGTCATAGAGTTCAGTGGCAGAGCTATTCCCTTAAATGTGAAACCATCAGTTCTTGGTTGCCATTGAAGGCCTAAAACGTTGACAAATTCCTTGGAATCCTCAAACTCAATATTTGTGTTGGTGGATCTCAAATGATTTGGTAAAAGTGACAGAACATCAGGAACATTGGAGGTCCACTTACGAAGTTCGAAGCCTCCTGCACTTAGTAAACCATAGAGTTCTTTAACCAAATTCTTGCCTTCATCTACTGAAAAAGTTCCAGTTACTAGATCATCAACATAAAAATCTGTCAATGCTATTTTGCTAGCCTTTGGAAACCTACTCTGCTCATCCAAAGCCAACTGTTTGATGATACGAGTGGCCAAAAATGGTGCACAACTAGTCCCGTAAGTGACAGTTTCCAGCCGATAGTCCCTTATTTTATCATTAGGATCATTCCGCCATACAATTCTTTGGAATTCTGAGTCGTCTTGTGATATTCTAATTTGCCTATACATCTTGGCGATATCAGCATTTATAGGAACAGGATGAATTCTGAATCTCAGAATGATGTGAAACAAATCCTGTTGAACCTTGGGCCCTGGAATTAAAGCATCATTCAAGGACAAACCTGAATCAGTCTTTGCTGATGCGTCGAATACTACTCGTAATTTGGTGGTGCAACTTTTTTCCTTTATTACAGGATGATGAGGCAGATAGTACCTTCCCTTAATGATATCTTCCTTTGGTACTAAGCTCATATGTCCCAATTCAAGATATTCCCTAATGAAGCTTCTATATTGGTCATAAACTTCAGGTCGTGGAATCAAAGATCTTTCCAAAGAACAAAGTCTTTTGATCGCATTGGATCTTGATTCTCCTAAATGGCATTCATTCCGAAATGGCAGTTGTACAACATATCTGCCTGTGGAATCCCTTCCATGTGTTTCCACAAAATGGATTTCAGCTTCATTCTCATCCTTAGATATAGAAGTCACATCAGGAATGGATTCCAATTTCCAAAATTTTTCGACTATATCTTGGGTTTCCAGGCATGCATGATGTGACCGAATGATATTCCTAACACCTCTCCTACTACCCTTAGAGGAAACTCTTCCAGAAAGGAGCCATCCCAATTTAGAAGACGTGGCAGTTAGTTGTTCTTCATCGCCGATAACGGACTCGCCAGTGAATAGGGTCATAGCTAACTCAGCACCAATTAATATGTCGATGGGAGCAGAAATATTATAATCTGGATCAGCCAGAGGCATGGTTTTGAGATGCGCCAAGTTTGACTTTGGACATGTAAGAGTTGGCAACTTATTTGTCAACTTATCTAACACCAAGGCGTTCACCTTGAAAAGTTCATTGGAATTGAAATGTGGCGTAAATTCAAAACTCCACAAGTCCATAAGAGTGACTCGCAAAATGTCCCGAAATTCCCGAAATCTGTGAGTGTACGGTTACATAATGAAGTCCTAGTCTTTTTCTACATTGTCCTGATATGAAGTTCGCCTGAGACCCTGAGTCTATCAAGGCTCTACATGTCTGAGGCACACCATTGTTATCCTTGATTTTAATCCTAGCAGTTGTAAGTATAACATTTGAAAAATATTTCTCATTACTTAAAAGACAAGTTGTAATTTTAATGTCCTTTTCACACTCAACCTTGGGTTCTTGATGAATCAAAGTGTGGTGTCTTTTATTACAAATTTGACACATGTTTTTGCTGTAACAGTTCTTTGCCAAATGGTTCGGCTTCAAACATTTGTAACACAATTTAGCCGAACCAACAAAACTTACTCTCTCCGACTCAGGCAATTTCGAAAACAAAGTACAGCTTGAAAGAGCATGAGCACCTTCACATTTAATACATTTCATCACATATGAACCATAAGCATTCACCTTATGTGATTCCCTTCTTATTGAATGTTTCTCCACATTTGCATCTTTATTTGGCAAATTCTGCAAGCTTTTTGCGTGAATTTCTAGAAATTCCATTAAATCCTTAATTGAAGGCACAACCCTTGGGTTGTTCTGCAATTCCCACTGTTTTCTTGTGGTTTTATCAAGCTTATCTTGTATGATCTTGACGAAAAACACATCAGATAAACTATCGTTTTGGTAACCTAATACCTTCACTGTTCTTACTATCTCGTTGCAACTATCTAGAAGTTTAAACATTGACTTATGGTTGTCATCGGCTAACTTTGGTAATCTTAATGCATTATCTATTTGGGTGAAAATCAGATCCTTTGGATTATCATATCTTGTTAATAAGGTTTGCCAAACCTCAACATAATTATCGGCTGTAATTGGAAATGCGTTGACCAGTCTTAGGGCTTCGCCTCTCAGTTGGCCTTTCAAATATTGTAACTTTTCAATATCCGGTATTTGTGAGTTAGAACCAATTGCAGAATAAAATAAATCCTTAAATGAAAGCCATGATTCTAATCTACCATCGAAAGTTGGCAATTCAAGTTTAGGCATTTTAACATGTAAATTTACTTTTTTTTTTCAGATGTTTCTTGCCCATTATGCCTTAAATCCAATTCACACATTAATCTTATACACTTATCTATGCAATTTTCCACTTTGTCATTCAAATCCTCATCCTCAAGTTGCTGCAAGAAAATATCATTCATTTTCATTAAATCATTTTTTGCATAATCTAGTTTGCATTTCGTTGAATTAACATCTACCATAGACACTATAGATTCGATATTTTCTTCAATGCCTTTTATACTTTTTTTTTATCCTTTTTAATTTCTTAATTAAAGTTTCGACTTCCATAATTGCTATTCTTTTATCTATATCTTTTCCCAAATATCTTAGTTGCAATATATGGCTACAAGAAACTTATGAGTTGCCTTTTTTTATTTAAATTTTTACTTAGCTTTTACTTACGTTTTATCGGGCTCGAGTTGACCAATGTATTATCCTTGTGCCTAATGTATGATTTTCTTTTACTTATAAAACTTAGATTCTTAATACATTAGATCAGTAAAATCATGAGGCAACCATCTCCAACTTTTTACCTTACTTTATTTCTCCAAAAACAATTGTGAACAACAAAAAAGTGATGATGATAAATTCAATGAATATTTACAGAATCACAGAAAAATTATATTAAAAATTTAACTATGATCATGAATACCCTAACTAAATTAAACAATCATTAAATATCTTTTTAATATTCAATTTCGACTTTTCAATTCTCTAATTTTGCACTCGCGCCGTATGTTTCTCTCCCTCTCTTTCTCTCTCTCTAAGACAGAATCCCTTACGTTTGAGAAATCGTTATTAAGATATATTCTTAGAGGATTCTTTTAAAAAAAAAAAACAGTGATGGCCTTCGTGTTCTCCTAAAAACAATTCCCGATAAAATTTGAACCTCAATAGATTATTCTACCCAAAAAAAACGCATTCAAAAATAACATATTCTTCTCAAATGAGCCATTCTAAACATCTTAATTATTAATTTCTGATTGAGAACTATTTGTCTTCCTAGACTTCCATGTAAATGAAAGGAATTTGGATAGTACATAGAACAGTTTGGCCATTGTCTCTTGCTACAAAGAATCACAATAGAAGGAATCGCTGATTATCATTGCTAAGAAGAAATAAAATCTAACGGCGACAAGTTTCTTTAGTGAAAGGGTATAAACTTGGCGAGCTATCGGACAACGTACTTCAGCATGCTGTAATATTAGCGTGGAATGGCGTGGGGTGGCATCAGTTATGAAAGTAAGAACTCTTTAAGCACAATGACTGCTCAGCTATACATTGTAGATGTGTTGCAACCTGTTGTGTTATCATTTCTTGAGCAGACTAATAATGTCATTTTACAACAAGATAATACCAGACCACATAGTCAACATCTTACGTCCCTTCCTTCAAAATGTTTACATCTTCCCTGACCCTCATGTTACCCAGATATTTCCCCAATTGAGCATATGACATGGTGGGTAGGAAAATTTGGCAATCTTCACAGCAAAGTAATCTTCAACAGTTTCGGCATTTAAAAAATTGGCTTGGTCTAGCATCCCACAAGAAACCATAAAAACTGTATGGCAGTATACCTCACCGCTGTTTGTATACGTGCCAAAAGGAGGACACACCAAATATTGAAAAAAAAAAACTGTGTATCTCAAGAAATTTATATATTCATTTTTTAAATTTAAATTAACATTATTTTTACATTACCATTATATAGAACTCACCAATTTTCAGAAAATTTACATAAATTTTATGTGTGCAATTTTATTTGTGGCCAGAGTATAATGCTAACAACCTAAAAGTAAAACAACACTGCCTTATGTATTTTCCCCCGTAGTAGTACAGTAGAAGTTTGTTTTATATTTAGAAATAAACTGTTTTATCCTCGATAGCATGTAGGATCTAGGAGAGGCAAGCAGGTGACATAAGATGATAGTTCTTTATTTGGTTTGACTCATATACACGTATGATGATGATGATAAATAACAAGTCAATGACAACAAAACTCTGTTGTCAGTACACAATAGAAACATTCTTGCTTTAATGCTTCCATTTCTTACTGCCTTATGTATAAAGACTGATAGATATAGAGGTTCCTAATCGAGTAGTCGACGTTCCAGTAACCAGGTCTCTAGAGGTCTCTGGCGCCATCTCTTAACAAATTTTGTAATTTTTTTACATTGGCCGCTCTCAGGTTTATCTCTCTCTATATAGAAGTCGATGTATGTATGTTTATTTTTTATTTGTTCCTTATACGCTTTCTCAATATATAACCAATCTGGCTGAACTTTCAAAAGATATAGAGTTATGTTTCGAAGAGGTTTTGACACATTCTCACAACTAAGTAAAATTCAAATTATAGCAAAAACAATTAGAGAGCTAGTGGATATCTCCTCGGTTTAACAAAGAATCGTGAATATTAGATATATATCACAGATGATCATTAATATTATATAAGGGACATTATTTAGAAGAACAATTACTTATGGTTCAACACTCTGGACGCCATATATAAACAAGAGATCTAAAAACAAATTGGAGTCATTGCAGTATCAAATCCTCAAACATTGTATACATGCGTCAAGCTTCACACATGTTCTTGCAAGAATGCCTAAACTTACGTATTTCATTTTGTTAAATATATCTGGGTTGTGAAGATGTGCAGTGCGTGCATGCGCGACATGAGTTGAACGTAAGTTTTGAAGGAGTTATAAAAATGTAATACATTAAATTAAATATTTAACTACAAAATATATTTTTTGAACTAAAAGAGTAAGTGCCTCTTTTTGAAATCCTTTTGAAAATACATTAAAACACACTTCACATTTTGGTTTATAAACCCAATACAGAATTTACTGTTGGTGATAACGAATGTGCTCTCTACAACATCAATCTGGTGCTTGGAAGAGATAACCCAGAATGCATTTTTAATGCATTTTTTAATAAAGTGGTGTCTCGTTTGGTCCATGAATACAATCCTCCCACAACAGTATTATATTGAATTTATCTTGATTTAGTTTTCATTTTTATATATCATCAATGTTCTATTTCAGATGTGTGTGCTATAGATACACTGGTGTCCAAAAAATAAGAAACCTTTGTTTTTTAATTATTGTTTTAAAATATACAACGCTAAAAGCTAAAAAGTAATTTAATTATAATTTTATTTAATCCTTAGTTAATTATGAGTTTACGAAAAATTTTAGCAGATGAATCAAAATGGAGAGCTGTTGGAAGAATGGAGGCAGGGCAATCACAAGTTGAAGTAGCAAAATGGCTAAATGTGAATAAATCTGTGGTCAGCAAAATATGGAAACAGTTCATTGAGACAGGAACCATCAAAAGAAAAGAAGGTTCTGGTAGAAAAGAAAAACAGCTACCTCTGAAGACCGTTATCTGGTCGTAACTGCCAAGCGCCATAGGGAGATGACAGCTATTCAACTCTCTAATGAGCTCTCAAGTGCTACTGGAGCGAGAATTTCAAGACAAACTGTTTACCGAAGGCTTCACGAAGGTGCTCTTTATGCAAGACGACCAATGGTCTGTATCCCTTTAACCTCTGCTCACAGGAGAGCCCGCTTGAATTGGTGCTTGGAACATCACGCCTGGATTCATGATCAGTGGGCCAATGTTCTCTTCAGTGACGAGTCAAGATTTAGTTTAAACACAGATTCTCGACGAGTTTTCATCTGGAGGGAGCCTGGAATCCGCTATCATCCCAGTGACATCAGGGAAATAGACAGTTTTAGAGGGGTCAGTCTCTTAGTCTGGGCTGGCATCAGTTCTAGCAGACGCACACCCCTCCACATTTTTTCTGGGGGCACTTTAACTGCCCAAAGGTACAGGGACGAGATCCTTGAGCCCTATCTAAGACCTTATAGAGATCAAATTGGTCACAATTTAATTTTTATAGACGATAATGCTCGTCCGCATAGGGCTAGGCTAATCAATGAATATCTCCAGAGTGAGAATATTCGAAGGATGGATTGGCCAGCCAGATCTCCGGACCTGAATCCAATAGAGCATGTGTAGGATGCTCTAGGGAGGCGTATTGGAGCTCGTCACCCCTCTCCCAGAACCCTCGTTGAGCTAAGAAAGGCTGGTAAACAGTATGAGGGCTCGCTTTCAGACCTTGATAGCTGTTAGAGGTGATCATACTCCCTATTGATATCTTATTTCTTTAAGATCTGGAACCTTAGCTTTGGGTATGTTGGTAATAATTTGCCTATTTCATAATCTCAAATATTTTTTTATTTTCATATAGCTAGTCAAATTATCCATAGTTTAAACTATTTGTATACTAAATTTTATATTTGTTAATAAATTAGCTTTTGAGAAATTTCAATATTGGTAAAGTTTCTTATTTTTTGGACACCAGTGTATTTCTGTTAAACCACTTCAGTCACAATCATTTTAGAACAAATTTAATTTTAGACCAGCAACTTTACTACAATTTTATTGACTTCACAAAATAAAATTGGAATACATTCCGCGATATAATATAGCAGCAGTCATTCTCCTGGCTGGGAGGGTAAGTCGGGGGACTATAGTACGATAACATAGGTGATCAACTCCCTCTGTCAATTGGACAGCTTCTACGACCGGCCTCTGTTAATATCGCGGCAACCCTTGAGGTAGAAGCACTTTTAGTAATTTCTCCTTTATAATTTTAATGAGGCTTTGATATTTTAAAAAAGGTGGGAGTCGGTGGAAGGGTGGTCTAAACCGTTGATTTTCGACCGCTACGACCCGGGTTCTATTCCCTCATTGGCCACTTTTTTCTGATTAAAAAAATGCTTCAATGACCCCCGATTCTTATAAAAGTCCAACCCCACCAGCGAGTGCAAGTAACCAAACGGGGCTCTGGCACATTTGTAAGTGCAAAGTCGAACTGCTTTTCACACATGTGGTGCACTTAGAGTAAAAACAGTCGTCTACTTCTACCTACCATGATTATCATGGCCTATACTACGTGTACTAGGAATAAGCAAAAAAAAATAAAGGTATTAATAATGCTTGACTCGCGTGAAGTCTTCCCACTCAGACAGACAGATTGTATTAGAAGAAGTAGGCCCTCGACTGACAGAGTCCGTTATTAATGTTCCCCCAGTGAACAAACACCAAGTGTTCCGGACATGGTTGTGTTGGCCTTCGACCTGAGAGATTGTGCACGGCTGCCACCATGGCTGTTTGTCATCTCTCCTGTGTGGAGAGCACACAGAAGTGGCCTCGATCATTCGTCATGTCCCTAATATGTATTGTCATCAAAGATGAAATACGCTCTCAGCTTCTTATGAACACACCCTATATTAATAGTGTAGGGCTGCCTGTTTGGTAATGCCATCAAAATATGAAATTTTCACAGCTTTAAAGAACTAATATGAACCCTGTATGACTGCTTATTCGGAAATGAAGTCATAGAATAGAATCGGCTCAACTTATGAAGAACCTAATTTTGAATTAGTAACGAACATATAGCAAGAACAGTACTGCGAGCGCCTGGCTACATGTATCGTTGTAGACAGGAAAATAATCTAATTTGTATCCAGCAGGGCTTGTTAGATATTATTAAAGTATGAAGTCCGCTGGGTTTCTGTATAGATTTATTCCATTCATTGGTATTATAATGTTGAGTGCTAAACCTCCGCGCTATACTAGCGCGCCATCTGTTTTGAAAATTCGAAACTATTTTAGAAGCGTAAGATTATTTTTGAAATAAAACAATTTTTACTGCCCTTACTGCAATATGGAAACATTTTCAAAACTGGCGAAACCGCTGGGAGGGTTCACCACTAATGAGCCAGGGGCCCTCCCATTAATTTTTCCATTGCAGTAAGGGCAGTAGAAATTGCTTTATTTCAAAAAGAATCTTACGCATCTAAAATAGTTTCGAAAATAGTTTATAATCTCTCTCTCAAAAATCAACACCTATCTTGGGGATATATGTTTAAAAACGAGTTATTATTAACTTTTATCTCTTTCGAATAGCAATCCACCCAACTTTTTCAAGGTTGCGACTACAACAATGGACACACTCAATGCAGTTATAAATTAACCTATTTGATGATAAAAATAGATGGACTTCCAGCTATGACTCCATTGTTGTATTCACAGAGCAACCTTTAACAATACGGGGCGGGTAGCTAATCGAAATGTCAGTGTTAATCAAAATTGGTTTGTAAATCCAAAGTAGGATTCGAGTTTAGATTTTATTTATTATGGCTTGCTACATTTTCTAGAATAAAATTACTATAAAGCGAAAAAAAAAGAAGGACATTTTGTAATGGTGAAAAAAAAAAATTTGATTATTTTACTAATGCATTTTCAAATATTAAAAGGAAATGGATACCATCTTAGAGCCGCTAAAAACATATCTTCAAATAATCATAGATTACTTGTCTAGAATTAATTACCGTGAAATTGATATCAAAAATATATAAACCCAAAATAGACTAAAGATTTAGGTATTTCTCCATGGACTCACATTCTCAGATTTATATACAAATTTTTATATACCCAATATTTAAAATCTAATCTTTCCTCGAGTATCACATGATGATATATTCCTTATCTATATCTTTTATAACCATTCATTCTATAAATATATATATAGCTTACTAGACGAATGACCCGGGCAACGCCCGGGGTTTACCCGATTAAATGTTTTATTCAAACACTATTCGTTACAATTATAAATTGGCGCCGTGGATGTCACTCTTGTGAAACGTCCCGCTCCAAACTTTACATGTACATTAGGTCAGCTGATATTACCTCCCATCTTCACCGCTAGAGGCGCTGCTCGCGAGCTAAGTAGAATAATTTGAATATATAGTTTTAATAATTGATTTATATATTTTTTAAAATAGTCTATCGTCTTCCCCCCGTATTTTTTTTTTTACCTATGTATGGAAATTTTGGTTTGAATTAGTGAACTACTGCGAATTTGTATACAGGATATACAAACAAACAAACAAACATACAAACATTCATTTTAATATATATATAGATGTATATAATATAGTCCTTTAAAACGCGTATACAAAAGTACATTTAAAAGCACGTCACAGCATGTAAACAGCCAAAAATAAAATCAACCACTTCATCCGAACACGGTTCAGAACGGTTGGCGGATACTCTTCCAGGTTTCGGTGGAGGCTGAGGGGTCATCCCAGTGAGGACATCAGCTTACTTCGGAGGAAGCACAGGCTTGAACCATTATTCTGCGGCCTGTCGGTCGGGTTTACTAACGTCCAGGTAGATAACATGTTCCCAGTAGACGCTTTCAGTGATACCGTGCCATTGGATAACTGAGCCGTGCTGATTAACTAGTGCATGTAGCCATTTTCTTCTCCTTCCAAGATCACATGTTCATTTATTCAGCCGTGAAATAGATCTTGGTAGATTCTTCGGCCAATCTACATTCAAGAACCTACAAATTATAAAATAAGAATATAAACCGTAGAATGCGCTTCTTTATTCGTGAAAAACGCATAACGGTTTATATTTGTTATTTTATACTTTATAGCAATTTTCTATTCTACAAATTATATATTTGAATTTTATTATCATCTGAACTCTATATAAGAAGCTTATTTTGTTATTCTAGAAACTCTGAGGCATTTATTGATAAAACACTTTATTTTTCCTTTAAAAAAGGGTTTTCAAGCTACTTTTTCTCGAATATTTTTTACTATCCTTTAAGAAAGGGAAATCTATTTTATATATAAAAATGAATGTCTGTCTGTCTGTGTGTGTACTCTATAGATTCAAAAACCATACATCCAATCGCCGTGAAATTTTGGGATTTATTAGGTATATCCCCGGAAAGGTTTTCAAAAAATAATTTCTTGAATATCTTGAATATCCTTAGTTATTTGCATATTTGTAGCTTTAACTCGCAAGCAGCGCCACCTTGCGACGGAGATAGGCTTTGGTCTGCCCCACCCCCTGTCGAGAGAATGTAATCGTCCGGCCGCCGGCCGGATGGACAGTCCAAGTACCCACCGACCAATCAGAAGGGTCAAGATGTCCTGGCGCGCGGGGGCAGAGTTGGTGACACAGCTGTGCCAAGTAGACAAGAAAAAAGCCTCGCGGGGGCTTGCCCAAGATGACCTCCGGGAACTTCGTCCATCTTCCATAAACGACCATGATTTTATTCAATACTGAGTATTTTTCAAGGGACCGGGAAAAAATGTTCACTAGATAAAACGATGATTTTGTAATGTAGAAAATTAGGAAAGACAAAATTCAGGATGACACGGCACACAGGGACCGGGAAAAAATGATCACTTTATCGAGAGATTCAAATTTACGAGTTTCAAATTATCAAAATATATCTTTTTTTTTATAAGTTTATCGATAATTGTTTTACCAAATGTTCGTTAAACAAACCTTTACTCGGGTAAAACCCGGGCAAAGCCGGGTACATCCGCTAGTCTACTTATATAATTGCCTTATTCTGTCCGTGTGAAGTTCACTGTGTGAAGTTCACGGATAGATTTTGGTCAGAATGGATAAAATAAAAAAGTGTCAAGGGATGGGAATCGAACCCACGACCTTCCGCTTACCGGGCAGATGCCATGACCACTAGGCTACCCTGGACATATTTTTCCGTTCGTAAATATAATATAAATATTTATATAATAACTGCTCTAATTTGAAAGATTTGGTAGGTTTTATTTATTTATATATTTTCATTTTTAGATATAACTGATCTAATTCGCCGTTTAAAATAACTAATAATAGTTCGCTTAATAACACATATAATATAAATATTTATATAATAACTTCTCTAATTTGAAATATTTGGTAGGTTTTATTTATTTATATATTTTCATTTTTATATATAACTGATCTAATTCGCCGTTTAAAATAACTGTTCTTGAAATATTTAGTATGTTTTATTTTTATTTATATATTTTCCTTTTTTGATATAACTCTGATCTAATTCGCCGTTTAAAATAACTGCTCTAATTCGAAATATTTGGGAAGTTTTATTTGTGTTCACTCTATTTCTATTTATTTGAAGTATTATAATTTCCATGTTTCAAAAACCTATTCCAAAAAGGTCGTTAGAAATATGTAATGCCTGAAATAGCTTTGCATGCGAATATTTATGATGCCAAGCGTAGCTTAATGGTTAGGTGTGCGGCATCGTATTTCCACAACCTTGGTTCGAAACTTAGCCTGGGTGTTTTTTTTTTTTTTATATTATTGAAGCAAAGTTTTTTTTTTTACAGTACCAAGATTTCCATACATAGGTAAAAAAAAGTACGAGGAAAACGATAGGCTATTTTAAATTATATATAAATTAAATATTAAAAATATATATTCAAATTATTCTACTTAGCTCACGAACAGCGCTCTCTATCAAGGTTATAAATACGTTTAAAATCGATATCTTCTCAAATTTTATTAATAATATTTCGCTTAATAATTAGAATACTTGATCTAAATCGATATATTTATAGACTCTCGCTCGATTTGAAGATTTACACATGTGTATATCGTAACTAATCTGACTGTAAAGTTTGGAGCGGGACGTTTCACAAGAGTGACATCCACGGCGCCAAATTTATAAATGTAACGAATAGTGTTTGAATAAAACATTTAATCGGGTAAACCCGGGCGTTGCCCGGGTCATTCGTCTAGTATTTTATAAAAGTCTAACTCAACAAAATTCAACCCCTCACACTATTTTTTCCCGTTCATTTTCAAGTCTGCTACTGGTAGTCTGATTACAATCAGTCTAATGTTGAAAACAATACTGTTGTATCTGACAATACCACAAATTTATTACTTATTTATATTTGATATTGATACCATTTGAAATTACCTATAAATCATATTTTTGTTTTGATTGTGGAGTTCTAGGAATTTTATATTTATCATTAAAATACAATTCTATTGTGTTAACATGAAACAAACCTCTATATAAAATCGTTTATTTTTCATAGTAATTTTAATGAACATTTTAATTGAGATCACACCCATATATATATTTGTTGGAGGGCAACTCATGTGACATAAAAACTCCAAATCATTAAAATTAGGGTATTCCACTTTTTGAAAAAGCCTGGGAAAATGTTTAGAAAATATAAGCATTAATAATTCTGTATCAGCAATAATATATACAAATATTTCAAATATAAGCAATAAATATTTCTTGTGCCCAAATAAACCAAGACTATACTTGAAGAACGTCAATTAAAATGTATATAATGCATCAGCACGCCATCTATGTATAAAGTTTGAAAGTACTTAGTACGTTGACTAGTCAAAATCTTTAAAATATTATATCTTATTACAATAGATTCAAGTACATCTCTATCTCTTATTGATGGTAATTTAAGAAAATATCTCAAAAATTACTCTCAATAAACCTGTCTATTGCGCCCCCTCTTGGGACTCACCAAAATAGGGTGCTATAGAGAGGGGGTGCTATAGACAGGTCACTTTTAATGTAAATCGCATCGTACTACGTATATAAAATCGGGCGCTATAGAGAGGAAGGTGCTATTTAGAGGGGGCGCTATAGACAGGTTTAACTGTATATGAATGATGTAGTTGTCCAATAAAACACTTTTTTTACCAGATAGAGAAAGAGAGGCACAAACAAAAAACACTTTTATAACTTGATATCCAGACTATAGCACAGATCAGTATACCTTATTATATATTATGCTAATATACATAAGTACAAGCCAAAATTCCAAAACATATTTTTCCTTCAGGAAGGTGTTAGTGAATGACCTAAACGCCAAACAAAGATGTTGAAAATTGGTGATGTAACGCCATATATATATTTTTTTAAATTGTGTGTAATTTTAATATTTGAAAAACGAGATAGAAAATTGTATAACTATTCTAAAAAAAAATTATAAACATATGAGCAAAAGTTTGTATCCCCTTTTATTCAACTTTTTTTTTGTCTTCAAGAAAGCAGATATTTTTTAAATAAAAATATGTTTTGTCGTTTTAAACAGTTTACTGCATAAAAAAGACCCAATTAACACACACACACATATACATATGAAGATAGGTAGCAAAACCACGCATGTTTGTAACTATATATTCAATTAGTTTTAAAAATTCGTTTGACAATCCATTTTTTATACAATATGTATCTATCAGATGTTTAAAAAGAGCCGTTTAAATCCAAACCTGATACTTTTATCATTCTAAGTTGATATTCCAAAAATAAATTTTAAAACCACCAAAATAGGTCTTCTTAATGAGTGAGCTGAAAAATTTACAATCACAATTTCAGATTGTCTTGTAGAAGTTTGTCACCGAGTTAAGGATGGTTGAGTAGCGCTGTGATGGTTATTTACATCATTTCCCTGGCCCAGCACGTAACGATGAGCACGGAAGCTCCAGCTCATTAAATTCTTTTTCGATTTCATCAATGGTTTTAGCTTTCGTTTCTTTGATGCAAAACGCCATGTAAAAAACTCCTATACCGCTAATTACAGCATAAACCCATAATGCTCCAGATAGTTGTAGTTTCTTTTGAAGGTCGTCAAAGGTATTGGTGACAATAAATGAGAAGAGCGATGAGAGCATGTTGACAATCCCAGTGATAAATCCTCGGACATTTACTGGTGTCATTTCGGCAATTATCAACCATGGAATAGACCCAAGCCCGAAATTAAAGAACACGATGAAAACCAAAAGACATGCCAAAGGCACCCACCCAAAATGTTCCGTTACTGAAATATCATCGTGCATAAGCTTGTAAAAGGCCCCTAGCACTGCAAGTCCCACGGTAATCCCAACATTGCCAACAATCAAGAGAACTCTCCTACCAGCCCTATCCATCAGAAGTGTGCTGATAACACACGCCACAATCTGAACAACTGCCACAATACATGAGCTTTGCAAAGGCTTCAAGGAAGAGGACGAATAGTTGAAGATATCTGCAAGGTTAAACATAATTGAATTGACGCCTGAAAATTGCTGAAAGAACATTAAAAATATACCGATAAAAAATGGTATGTATGACGATTTTTTTAAAAGATGTGATAATTTGAACGTAGGTGGTGAAGTGGCCATATTATTTTCAAAAATTGTGATCTCCGCTTCAGCGTCGAAGTCGGGGCCTTGAAGGAAGAGGAAGCTATTCGCGGCAGCTTGTCGACGTCGTTTCTTGAGAAGCCAGCGTGGGGATTCTGGAAAGGGCACGAGAAGAACTAGGGCGACTCCTCCAAAGATGGCACAGGCGATTGAGATGTACCTCCAATGTGGCATGAAGCCCAGACAGATAGACATGAGAAAGCCTACGCAGGTGAAGAGGTGAAAAGACGCTCCCAGCAATCCACGGACTTCAGGAGTAGAAATCTCCACGAGGTAAAGAGGAACCAATACTGTACCCATTCCCATGCAAATTCCTGCTATAGCTCGTCCTGCTATGAGATATGCTGGAGTATTCCCCAAAGAGAGAAGAATATAGGCCCCGATGTAAGGAAGGTAATTGAGCATGATAGACCTTTTCCTTCCTAGGTTGTCGGCCAAAGGTGCTGCGCATACACAAACCACAATTATACGATAACTAATAATTAAAAGTTAAAAGGCATAGAATATATACTTAAATGTTTCATTTTGAAATATATTTTAATGTGGTTGTGCAATATATATAAAGTTAACCTTTGACTCGCGAATATCTGATCAAAATGAAATATTTATTCATTTTTTAAGTATATTTTAATCATTATTCATTTAGAAGTTCTCCTGTTAAAGGGCATGTTTGTTGGCCCGAAAGCTAAAGAAATAAAAATAAATAAAAAACCTACTCCTGGATTGCTTGCTGAGTTTATTAAAACAAAGTGTGTTCATAAAATTAGAGCCCACTTATAATACAAAATCAAATAAGGTGTGATACTTGATGAGGAATTGCGATTTACAGAACACATAATTAGCACCTCAAATAGAGCTACCAGAAACCTAAATATTCTGAGAAGGTTATGTGGAACAAATTGGGGAGCAAAACCCAAAACCCTCAGAACAACATATACCACCTTAATAAGGCCAATAATGGAATATGCAACACCTGTCTGGGCTCCCTCAAGCTCATCACTAAAAGGAAGACTAGACAGTGTTCAAGCAAAAGCGGCCAAAATAATCACTGGTGCTGTTTCTTCCACCAATAATGAGAAAATTCAAAGAAAATGTGGCCTAGACCTACTCGAAAGCAGAAGACAATTAAAAACAATAAAATTCACAAATAGCTTAAAAAGTAAAAAAAAAACGAACACATATCCCATAGAACCTATTTAAACTGGACACAAAAAGAAAGACTCAAAAGATCTTCAACACTTCAGTACGACAACAACATTAGAAAAGGCATAAACATGAAACACAGTGACTTTCAAATTCAAGAAGAACCAACATTTCCTACCACATTACCTTCAAATATAATCATCAATCTCAACCTGAACGAACCCTGCAATAGAAAAGAGAACAAAACCATACTTAAAAAGAAGGGACTTGATACAATTGATTTATATGATCAGAAAAATTATTTATTAGCATACACAGATGGATCATCAGACCTTACTCTGAGTAATGGAGGGGCCGGAATTAACTTAATACTCCAAGATGGAACACACATCAAAATCAAAGAAGGAGTAGAAAAGATTTCGTCTGTTAAGAATGGTTAGGAAAATCGGCTCTAGATGGCGTGCGCCAGGGGATACGCCACAGAGTGCGCCCACGTGACTGTTTTCGACTATATAAAAGAAGGTAGATAGGAGGCGAGGCGCGCGCGTGAGGGAGAAGAAGGTATTAGAACGCGCGCGAGGGAGAAGAAGGTATTAGAACGCGCGCGAGGGAGAAGAAGGTATTAGAACGCGCGCGAGGGAGAAAGTGTTGGATCGGCATAAGTTGTGTGGCGGAAAGATCAAAGTAAGAATAGAAAAGGCATAGTAAGTAAGGCGGAAGAGAAGGTATAGATTCGAAGAAGAAGAAGAACCCTGTCCAGACAGTTCAAAAGTGAAAGTAGAAGAATCCTGTCCAGACAGTTCCAAAGTGAAAGTAGATAAAGAAGAACCCTGTCCAGACAGTTACAAAGATAAAGTGAAAGAGGATCAAGTCAAAGAATATAAAGTTAGGGAAACATTGTAAACTGTACATATGTAAATATTTAAACAAGGTAAAATCCTCTGGAGTAACTTGGTAAAGAAAACATTCAAAGACAAAGAGGATGAGTTTCTTTTTATGAACATGCGTTCGAGCTTTCGGGCATAATGTCGCCCTTCAACAGGAATAAAAATACATAGAGAATCAAGATACGTCTATATATATACAGGTGATTAGCATAAACAAGAAAAATATTATTTTTAGAGAGATAAAATTTAAGTTTTATGTATGATATACAAAACAGGAATCATGAGGGGCGTGGAGCTCGTAAGCTTGCAGCCCATGCATATCAATAAAAAATTTCTCTCTTCGTTTTATAGCTATTTACAATACAAAACAGGTAATAGTAGAAATGTAATTATGTTAATATATGGTTTAATCTACTAGTAAAGAATCTATAGGTTGTTGTGTGAACAGCTTATGTAAATATTTCATTATAAAGTTCCGGAATCTCAATGTGCCTATTGATGCTATTATATTTCAGAGATAGCAGCGCCTCTACAACCAATCTTTTAAATTTATGCTGAATGTTAGAAAAATGCGAACAGGGTTCTATTGTATTAAAAGTATGTCCTGTGTTTGAAATGTGCTGGGCTATGAGGGATCTAGGGTCATTATTTCTGATATTTCGGATATGTTCATCAATTCTGTCTTTTATGTGTCTACCAGCAGGAAACAAATACCATATTATCACATTTATTATCATTGGACTACCCAAAAAACTTTATTTTGAGACACTTTCATAACCCTTTACAAACAGCCGTTAATCATAGTTATACATCTATTTGCACTATTCCTTTTTCCCCTCAGAGCCTCAACATATCCAATTATCTAAAAAACTTTGGTATCCGCACCTTCTACTCCAATACTCCTAATTCAGGCACATTACTTAGAAACCCTATCACCAAAAATAGTTTCCCCCTAAAACCCATTCACTTCAATAATGCAGTCTACTCATTAAAATGTAATAATTGCTCTAGCCTATACATAGGTGAAACTGGTAGACACATAAAAGACAGAATTGATGAACATATCCGAAATATCAGAAATAATGACCCTAGATCCCTCATAGCCCAGCACATTTCAAACACAGGACATACTTTTAATACAATAGAACCCTGTTCGCATTTTTCTAACATTCAGCATAAATATAAAAGATTGGTTGTAGAGGCGCTGCTATCTCTGAAATATAATAGCATCAATAGGCACATTGAGATTCCGGAACTTTATAATGAAATATTTACATAAGCTGTTCACACAACAACCTATAGATTCTTTACTAGTAGATTAAACCATATATTAACATAATTACATTTCTCCTATTACCTGTTTTGTATTGTAAATAGCTATAAAACGAAGAGAGAAATTTTTTATTGATATGCATGGGCTGCAAGCTTACGAGCTCCACGCCCCTCATGATTCCTGTTTTGTATATCATACATAAAACTTAAATTTTATCTCTCTAAAAATAATATTTTTCTTGTTTATGCTAATCACCTGTATATATATAGACGTATCTTGATGCTCTATGTATTTTTATTCCTGTTGAAGGGCGACATTATGCCCGAAAGCTCGAACGCATGTTCATAAAAAGAAACTCATCCTCTTTGTCTTTGAATGTTTTCTTTACCAACATATGTAAATAGAGCCTTTGAGATTTCGGATTAGCATATTAGAAAATAAAGTTCATTATTATTAGAATGGCTGAGAGTGATCTTTCTCTAGGATTTCAATGACTGGTAGTCATTCTTAGATACAACACGAAGACTTAACAAATTGGTGAGCCGGACGTGATCCTAGAGAAGATGGAAAAACTAAGGAAGATGAGATCTCCTCTCAGAGGATTAATGACGAGGAAGGTGGCCGAAATCAAAGGGATAATAGAGGATGATCCTTTGAATAGAAAGGAGATATTAGCTTTACACCAGCAGCTAAAAGGTTTGAAGCAGAAAGTAGAGGCTTTGAATGGAAAGATCGAGACCTTACTTTTAGAAGAAGATGCCTCGGAAGACCTATTCTCGGCTGAATTGGAAGGCTGCGATACGTATGAGCGTATGCTGACCACAATGGAGGTAGAGGTACAAGACGCGTTGGAATCCATCGAAACGAATTAGCGGGAAAGAGATGGCTCTACTTCTGCATTATCGGAAAAGAGGATATGCAAATTGCCCAAGTTGGAACTCTTGAAGTTCAGCGGAACCTTGAGGGAATGGTTGCCATGGTGGGGGCAGTTCGAGAGAATTCATAAGGACGACACCTTAAGCGACGTGGACAAGTTCCATTACCTCCACCAAGCAGTGACCAAAGGTTCCAGAGCACAAAAATTTCTAGAAGGGTATACCGTCACCGAGGCCAATTATGCAAAGGCCATAGAAGCTCTACAAGAAAAATTCGGCGACAAAGTATTACTGACAGAAATGTACGTCAGACAACTACTTGAGTTGATTGTCGAGAAGGCAAGTTCTCAAAGGAGAACATTGGCGGATTTGTATGACCCACTTATGGCTTCACTGAGATCGTTGGAGTCATTAGAAGTGACTACCGATCAGAATGCGGTGTTCCTATACCCAATGGTAGAATCCAGCCTGCCTGATGATGTACTGCAGACATGGCAGCGAAGACCAGAGGCAGGATACCAGTCGGAGGATAACACCAAAGAACCTAACAGCTCACAGCGATTGAATAATCTTTTAAAATTTATAAAAGAAGAAATTAGAGGAGCTGAGCGGCTGGAATTTGTACGAGCTGGCTTCAAAAGACCAGAAAAGATGCAAGAAAAGCAGGAGATCCAGAGAAGAACATCCCCGACAGTGGCACATCTCTTAAACCAGAGTAACAACGTGAGTTGTGCGTTTTGCGATATGCCTAACCATACGTCGAGGAATTGTAACAGAGCTAAACAGATGACGCTGGAGAAACGCAGACAAAAGGCTACGAAGGCAATAGTCTGCTTCCGGTGCCTAGGGAGGAGACATATGGCAAGGGATTGCAGAAGTAGATTTAAGTGTTTTGTATGTAAGGGCAGACATGTAGAACTGATGTGCTCAGGAAGAAGAGAAGAAATGCACGAGATGAAAGCAAATGTAAAAGAGGACTACCTGGAAGCTCCTTTAACATCAATGGCTGACCAAACATGCTCCAGTGAGGTGCTGCTGATGATCACCAGCGCTAGGGTAGCGAGTCCAAGAGGACAAAGAATAGTACGGATTTTATTCGATTCCGGGAGCCAGAGAAGCTATATCAGAAGAGAATTGATTGGACAGTTAAACCTAGAAAAGATTGGTCAGGGACAAATACAGAAGGCGTTATTTGGAGGAGGGATGACCGGAGTAGAGAAACACGGCATCTATAGAATCCAACTGGAAAACATCAGGAAAGGAAATAAGATCGGTATTGATGTCCTGGAAGAAAATACCATTTGCAATAGGACCACCTTTATTCCCATGGGTCAGTGGGTGGAGGAGCTTATTTCCCACCACGTGGAATTTAATAATGAAGACTTTCAAAACAAAGAGATTGATATTTTAATAGGGAGTGATTATTTCGGTGAATGCCTAACAGGTAGAACATTAAATTTGAAATCAGGGCCAACAGCCATAGAGACTATTTTTGGCTGGATCTTGTGTGGACGCCCATCATACCAAGGAGAAGGCCAAGTTACGTCCATGATCACAGCTCTATTGAATCAGGCCAGAATAGAGGAATTATGGGACTTGGAAGTCTTGGGGATAAAGGATGCGTACTCAGACAAAAATAGAAAAGAACACGATGAAAGGGTAAGAGCAGAATTCAAGAAAACTGTGAAAAGAGAAAAAAATGGACGTTATATAGTCGCCTTACCTTGGCGGGAAAATAAAGAAGAACTAAATGACAATCAGGCGATAGCTTATGAAAGATTAGTAGCGAGACCAATACAAAAGATTTACCCCTTAGAAGTAACCTCAGAAGAGGATATGGCTATTTTAACTCTTTGTGCTCACACAAAGAGGGTGGGGGTATGTTAAGAATGGTTAGGAAAATCGGCTCTAGATGGCGTGCGCCAGGGGATACGCCACAGAGTGCGCCCACGTGACTGTTTTCGACTATATAAAAGAAGGTAGATAGGAGGCGAGGCGCGCGCGCGAGGGAGAAGAAGGTATTAGAACGCGCGCGTGAGGGAGAAGAAGGTATTAGAACGCGCGCGAGGGAGAAGAAGGTATTAGAACGCGCGCGAGGGAGAAGAAGGTATTAGAACGCGCGCGAGGGAGAAAGTGTTAGATCGGCATAAGTTGTGTGGCGGAAAGTAGATCAAAGTAAGAAGTGGCGGAAGGTGGATCAAAGTAAGAAGTGGCGGAAGGTGGATCAAAGTAAGAATAGAAAAGGCATAGTAAGTAAGGCGGAAGAGAAGGTATAGATTCGAAGAAGAAGAAGAACCCTGTCCAGACAGTTCAAAAGTGAAAGTAGAAGAACACTGTCCAGACAGTTCCAAAGTGAAAGTAGATAAAGAAGAACCCTGTCCAGACAGTTACAAAGATAAAGTTAAAGACAAAGTGAAAGAGGATCAAGTCAAAGAATATAAAGTTAGGGAAACATTGTGAACTGTACATATGTAAATAGAGCCTTTGAGATTTCGGATTAGCATATTAGAAAATAGAGTTCATTATTATTAGAAAGGCTGAGAGTGATCTTTCTCTAGGATTTCAATGACTGGTAGTCATTCTTAGATACAACACGAAGACTTAACATCGTCAAACTTCACTTGTGAACTGACAGCTATCTGGAAAGCCCTTGATGTATGCCTGAACCAACCACCCCTGCATCAAGCAGAAGGAATCATAATATACAGCTACTCCAGATCCGCTCTAGAAGCAATTCAGAAGGGCAATACTAGAATCACGCAGAAAATACACTCATTACCTACCCAACTGGAAACATTGGAGAAGAACTGCATTCTACAATGGATTCCTGCCCATGTTGGGATCGAGGGTAATGAAATGGCAGATGAATTGGCAAAGGAAGCCAGAAAGCTGAGCCAAAGGAAAGAACAAATGTCAGTATTTGACGCTGATGCTTTGGCAAAATACAAGATAATCAAACAAAAAATAAGAAAAGATCAAATATGTGAAATAAACTCTGAGAGAAAACTGACAAAACTATAACAAGACTTAGAACAAAACACTATAAAGGAATGACAATACATACAGATGGCACAAGAACTTATAAAGCATGCAACAACTGTCCTGGTGTGGAACTAACACCTACTCACATATTCTCATGCCCAGCAATGGCCGCAGCCTTGCAGAAAATTGACTTAGACCCAGAGCAGCAGCTTTACACACCCAAGATAGTGGATATGGCTGCTGCTGTGATGGAGATGCATGGAGACATCTGAGACTCTTCTTTGGACACGACAACAACAACAAATAAATGAAGACTTTTCTACAATTTATTTCAAAATGCCGAGTAGTTATGTATGAAATTACAAACACATATTTCACATTTATTATGAAAAAAAATCGAAAGTTGGATTTATAACTGAGTTATTAATGTGTATTTTACTTTAATCTTTTTTATATACTTTAATTCGACGTTTAGGCGATCCGAAGTCTCCTTATACCGTTCTAATTGTTGCGATTTGTGAATTAACTGATGTTTATAACGGGCATGCCCGCCTTACGTAGATATATCAAATACATTATATAGATAGCACGTTATCGCTTTATAATTGATTATGTCTTATTGGCTTTGTCTTTATTGTTTTCGGAAGAGCATTTCTCGATGCAAATATTTATATGTAATTCTGCTGTCCAAAAAGCTTATGTCCATAGTTTTCTTGAATACTATTCTAAGATTCCACCCGTCATTGCAGCATATATAAGCATAATCGTCCAATAGAGTATTAGAGATCTAAGTGAAGCGGTCTGGTGGATTAAATTGGCGAAACCGCTGGAAGGGTTCACCCCTGAGGAGCCAAGCCTTCCCAATATATTTTTCATCACAGTAAGGACAGTAGAAGTTTGTTATGTGTTTAAAAAAAGATAGAGAAACATTCGTGCTTTATATAATGCCTCCATTTCTTACAATAAACTATACAAACAAAGAAATTATTTTTTATAATTGAATGATTAACAAATATATGTAGCAATTTTTTAAAAACGTCATCTAAAAACAACTTTCATCTTTTACCTCTTTTGCATATATTTTCACATTATTTATTTGTTTAATTATATTTCATTGTATTTAAAATATTGACGCGCTGCATGTGCTCTGTGTGTGTGCGCTTTTTTTTTTTTTTTTTTTACTGCCAGAACATATTCATAGATTGAAACATGTAAATCTTATAAACATAGTTTTCTTTGAAAAGGCGACAGCGGGTCGAGGAAAGTTCGAAACAAGTTATAAAAGAGGTTGAAATAACTCTTTTATAATTCAATTGTATTTATTGGTGAACCATCTCAGGCTTGTAGAGTTCGTGTGGTAAGTTAACTCCGCCTTTGCCGGTCCCAAGCCCGGATGAAAAAGGAGGAGGGGGAGCAGTAACAAGCTCACTAAAAAACCTGGACTCAACTGGCCTGGCTGATAGTACCCTGTAAGGGCTCCTGATCCAGGGATACAGGATGAGCAGTGCCTGTACTCCATGTTAGGAGCGGCTGCACATGGCGTCTGTTCCTCATGTCAGAGGCGGCCATTTCTTTTGGAGCTAAGTCGGCCTGCCCATGAGTAGTGCTCCCAGTCT
>CP092867.1:123772622-123847109 GCA_030710605.1 Cordylochernes scorpioides
TCTAAAACTTGTTTTAACTCCTTCTGTTCCTTTGGTGAAAGATTTTCGTTTATTTGGAATCTAGGTTCTTCGTTCTTTCTACCTCTCTTTCTCGACTCACATTTATTTTCGCTGGACTACTTCCAAAAGCCAATGTTTGGTTTTTCATTATTTTTAACGGTCGAGGATACGGATTAGTTATCCAGATGTGTGTTTCCCTATTTATAACATTGATCAAGCTTCTTGCTAGACGAAGTCCATTTGTTTGAAACATTTTGCTGCTCTCCTCGATAATATATTCTCCATCCTCTGTTTCTACCAATGCCTTGATCAATTTCATGGGACATTCCGGTACAATGGAATCCTTGGCACTCTTTATTTTCAACATTTCAAAATTGATTTCGTCATGATTATTCGTCAAATCATATTTTATAGTTTCTTGCTTACAATCTATTTTTGCGTTCATTTTCTTAAGGAAATCTCTCCCAAGAATTAATGTCCGTAAATGCGTTTTCAATATCACAAAGTTGTGTGATAATGTTTCGTCATCAATTTTTATATTTAAAAATATACTTCCTACCATGTCCCAATTTTTTTCCATCGGGTCCTGCACAAATTTTTGCGAGTTACTTATACCATGGCCTGTATCGAGGGCCGTTCTGAGGTCGACCACTGAGAGGTCAGCACCTGTATCACCAAAGCTTCAAAAGTCCCTATCTTGTCCACATTAATTTTAATTTGTACTTAGGGTCCAACTTCTTGATTCCGTTATGGTCGACTTGCTTTGATTGACAGATTCAGGCGCGACGCTTAGTTTAAATCTTCCAACACGGAATATCTATTCCGGGTAGGAATATTTGTCTGTGTGCTATGACATACATCAGCATAAAGCCGAGGTCCTGATTTCTCTGATATTTCATTCATTTGGCATTTTTCTTCGACCTTCTCTTGGGTATCTGCTGGATCCTCTTCTAGGATTCTTATAAACTTGACCCTACAATAACGGGCCACGTGCCCTGGCTTGTTACATTTAAAGCAGATTGGTCTTCCATCTTCCGTCCTATTTTTGCTCACTTCTTGGCTTTTATTGTAAGTGTTTCTCTGAAGGTTTGGTTTCGGCACAAAGTTAGGATTATAAGGACGTCTAGGGGTAGAGGGCTGGGGAAAGTTGTTTCGATACTGTCTGGGGGTAGGAGGGGAGTCGTTCTTGTAATTATTGGAAACAGGGGCTTGGGGCCTGGAAGTGGTCTGGTAGTTTCGTGCGGCAGTCGGCGGCACGTACCTCGATTGTTGTTGGGGTCTAGAATAGCGTGGACCGTTATATAGGTTTCTGGATTTCTCCACACGTTCCCGATACTTCTTTTCAAAAGAATCCATTTTCTTGCACACGACAAGAAGGTCATCGGTCGTTTTAGGAGGCTTCAGGTAGAGCGCGAATGAGTACTCTTTTTTCAGTCCTCCAATAACATGTTCAATTTTTGTTTCTTCTTCCATTGCGGGGTCAACCTTGTTGCACAACACTAGAATGTCTTCCGCGAACCTGATTGCTGGTTCATTCCAGTGTTGCATTCTGTTGAGCTTCATTCTAAGTTCTTCTTTATTCGCGTCCAAAGAAAAATCCTGAATGAGGCGGATTTTAATATTTTCCCAGCTCGTGAAACTAGCTTTGTGTAAATTCAACCAGGTTTTAGCGCTTCCCGTCATGTTCATGGCGGCATAACGAGAGATAATGTAGTCTGCCCAATGGTACAAGAAGCCAATTTCTTCAAGAGATTCAATCCATGGGCGAGGTCTTCCGTTCCATCATACTTGGGGATGTCGATGTTGGGATTCAGGACAACTGGGTCGGAACTAGCATCTCTACCAATTGTTGCACCAGGTTGCAGCTTGGCAGACTCTTCAGCCTGGATTCTCTCCTGTGCTGGGTCTTGCATCTTACCAGAGCGTGTTTCAACCATCCTACAAATTTATAAAAGGGAATAACGAGATAAGTCTTCTTTAAGTACCACCAGAATCCTTTATTTATTTTCTCACATCAAAGAGAGCAGTGAAGTCACACGTGTACCTAAATACAAATGATGACAATCTAAATATTCTGTGTTTTAAATAAATATCATAGAATATTTTATATAAAAATAAATAAATATATAATTTAAATTTCAAATATATTAAAAATAATATAAGAAATACGCCATTAATCATGATGTAACAATATATATACACTATGTCTGACTGCCTGTCTGTATGTCTGTCTCGCTGCCTGTCTGTATGTCTGTATTTCTGTCCGTCTGTCTGGTTGTCTGACTGTCTGTCCGTCTGGCTGGCTGCATGTCTGTCCGTCTGTCAATCTGTCGTTCTGTCTGTCTGTTTGGCTGTCTGTCTGTTTGGCTGACTGTCTGGCTGCCTGTCTGGCTGGCTTGCTGCCTGTCTGTCCGTTTGCCAGTCTTTCCGTCTGTCTGGTTGTCTATCTTTCTGGCTGCCTGCCTGTCCCTCTGTCTGCCTGTCTGTCTGGCTGCCTGTCTGTCTGTCTGTGGTCACTGTGATATCTTTCAGAGCTATTTTCTGAATCCCGATATACATGCTAAAAGGTACAACTTCCTTAAGTTTTGTCCATGAGTGTATTTCTGTTTATATGGATATTCGTATATATCCACGATGCGACTATTCTATTGAAATTTTACATCCCGAAACGAGTTCGTGGTTGGCTATTATTGATTTAGCATGAAATAGGTTGGTCAATAAACATTGAACTAGCCTATATTAACCTGTAGTTGTTTTTTGTTCCATTAGATGACACTCTGCCATCTATAATGCTCAAATGACAGGTCACGATGTGCTTTTTTTTTTAATAATTCAAAGTGTAAATTCACTTACTGTAAATTTTCAATATTGGTACAGTAACTTCGCATAAGAGTACAATCTGATGATCTATGTACTATCAAAACGCCAAAGTTCGGGAACTAAACCAAAGTTCGACAAACTCCAACAGAAAGAATAGATGTTTCTTGCTCTCAGGGGAATTCATATTCTACACAAACTTTAAATCTCTTTATAACAACAGATAGATGGGCATGGACACAATATCCGAATTAACAGGCAGACCGACAGCCAGACAGACAGACAGATGGACAGACGGACATACATACAGACAGACAGGCAGGCAGCCAGCCAGACAGACAGACAGACAGGCAGTCAGACATAGTATATATATATAGATGATTATAACAGTATAAATATTATTATCAACCAGAAATATTAATTTTGATAGTTGGTTACATATTTTCCTTATTGCCTCTCTATTAGGTTAATAAGTTGGTAATAGTTTAGATCAAAATATATTGTCATCCTCATGTCTCTCACCTTTCTACATGACAATATATCACTTTTATTGTCAGTAGCGCCAACAGTATAATTGTTAAGTAATCTCTAGTTAGTATATACGCCAATATTTTATATAGTCCCGTAATTTTACACCTCCGATATATATAAACTAACTTTTATTGAACTTAATCTTATAGAAATTGAATAGTATTTGTTATTAATACACTAACGGACAAAACTAAAGGAAGTTATACCTTTTAGCATGTATATCGGTATTCTGACAATAACTCTGATATATTCAAAAAGTTTTATTTCTTGAGTTTAACAACATTTTATAAATCTTTATAGATATTTTCTAACTTTATATTAAATATAAAATAGAGACGTTAATTTTGTTGTCATTATATAAAAAGCATCTGCCCAGAAGTCCTCCTCTACATGGCTGGTGGGAGAAGCAGCACCAGTAAGGAATTGCCCTGTAGTACGGTGTCGTGAGCCCCGAGCCGCTACGGTAACCGTGAACAGGGAACTCTGAAATTTCCTTTTATTTTGTCCATGAGCGTAGTCACATTTTCAGGTTGTCTCTTATGTGAAACTCCACTGTATATATTCAGTATAATTATTAATTAATATTTGATAACACATTATATGTGTCATTAGCCTAGATTAACACTGGTTCTAAATTTTGAAGAAAGTGTCATAAAGATTTTCAGTAAATCCTCCATTGTTGAAATTGAAAATATGATCGAAAGAGCGATATTAACAATAGGACAAAGGGTTGTCATGATAATTTATTGAGAGGTTGGTCGCTGAGACACTGATGAAGACCATCAAGTGAGCAATGGAGAAATTTCTATTCATGATTCAACATAAACCTCTCAAACAGCCTTGGTCAGAATCAAAAATCGTCGTTTTTAAGGAAGCGGACAAGCGAGCACGGCGGGAGGTGGCCTTCCTACGAAGCGGTCTTCGAGAAAGCGGACAAGTGATCGAGGAAGCGGACAAGCGAGCACGGCGGGAGGTGGTCCTCCTACGGGGCGGTCTTCGAGGAAGCGGACAAGTGATCGAGGAAGCGGACTAGTGATCGAGGAAGCGGACAAGCGAGCACGGCGGGAGGTGGTCCTCCTACGGGGCGGTCTTCGAGGATGCGGACAAGTGATCGAGGAAGCGGACTAGTGATCGAGGAAGCGGACAAGTGATCGAGGAAGCGGACAAGAGATCGAGGAAGCGGACAAGTGATCTAGGAAGCGGACAATGATCAAGAAAACGGACAAGTGATCGAGGAAGCGAACAAGAGATCGAGGAAGCGGACAAGTGATCGAGGAAGCGGACAAGCGAGCACGGCGGGAGGTGGTCCTCCTACGGGGCGGTCTTCGAGGAAGCGGACAAGTGATCGAGGAAGCGGACAAGTGATGGAGAAAACGGACAAGTGATCGAGGAAGCGGACAAGTGATCGAGGAAGCGGACAAGTGATGGAGAAAACGGACAAGTGATCGAGGAAGCGGACAAGTGATCGAGAAAGCGGACAAGTGATCGAGGAAGCGGACAAGCGAGCACAGCGGGAGGTGGCTCTCCTAAGGGGCGGTCTTCGAGGAAGCGGACAAGTGATCGAGGAAGCGGAAAAGTGATCGAAGAAGCGGACAAGTGATCTAGGAAGCGGACAAGTGATGGAGAAAACGGACAAGGGATCTAGGAAGCGGAAAAGTGATCGAGAAAGCGGACAAGTGATCGAGGAAGCGGACGAGTGATCTAGGAAGCGGACAAGTGATGGAGAAAGCGGTAGTGATGGAGAAATCGGACAAGTGATCGAGGAAGCCGACAAGTGATCTAGGAAGCGGACAAGTGATCGAGGAAGCCGAAAAGTGTTCTAGGAAGCAGACAAGTGATGGACAAAACGGACAAGGGATCGAGGAAGCGGACAAGTGATCGAGGAAGCGGACAAGTGATCTAGAAAGCAAACAAGTGATCGAGGAAGCGGACAAGCGAGCACAGCGGGAGGTGGCTCTCCTACGGTGCGGTCTTCGAGGAAGCGAACAAGTGATCGAGGAAGCGGACAACTGATCGAGGAAGCGGATAAGTGATGGAGAAAACGGACAAGTGATCGAGGAAGCGGAAAAGTGATCGAGGAAGCGGACAAGTGATCTAAGAAGCGGACAAGTGATGGAGAAAGCGGACAAGTGATGGATAAAACGGACAAGGGATCTAGGAAGCGGAAAAGTGATCGAGAAAGCGGACAAGTGATCGAGGAAGCGGACGAGTGATCTAGGAAGCGGACAAGTGATGGAGAAAGCGGTAGTGATGGAGAAATCGGACAAGTGATCGAGGAAGCCGACAAGTGATCTAGGAAGCGGACAAGTGATCGAGGAAGCCGAAAAGTGTTCTAGGAAGCAGACAAGTGATGGACAAAACGGACAAGGGATCGAGGAAGCGGACAAGTGATCGAAGAAGCGGACAAGTGATCTAGAAAGCAAACAAGTGATCGAGGAAGCGGACAAGCGAGCACAGCGGGAGGTGGCTCTCCTACGGTGCGGTCTTCGAGGAAGCGAACAAGTGATCGAGGAAGCGGACAACTGATCGAGGAAGCGGATAAGTGATGGAGAAAACGGACAAGTGATCGAGGAAGCGGAAAAGTGATCGAGGAAGCGGACAAGTGATCTTGGAAGCGGACAGGTGATCGAGGAAGCGGACAAGTGATCTAAGAAGCGGACAAGTGATGGAGAAAGCGGACAAGTGATGGAGAAAACGGACAAGGGATCTAGGAAGCGGAAAAGTGATCGAGAAAGCGGACAAGTGATCGAGGAAGCGGACGAGTGATCTAGGAAGCGGACAAGTGATGGAGAAAGCGGTAGTGATAGAGAAATCGGACAAGTGATCGAGGAAGCCGACAAGTGATCTAGGAAGCGGACAAGTGATCGAGGAAGCCGAAAAGTGTTCTAGGAAGCAGACAAGTGATGGACAAAACGGACAAGGGATCGAGGAAGCGGACAAGTGATCGAGGAAGCGGACAAGTGATCTAGAAAGCAAACAAGTGATCGAGGAAGCGGACAAGCGAGCACAGCGGGAGGTGGCTCTCCTACGGTGCGGTCTTCGAGGAAGCGAACAAGTGATCGAGGAAGCGGACAACTGATCGAGGAAGCGGATAAGTGATGGAGAAAACGGACAAGTGATCGAGGAAGCGGAAAAGTGATCGAGGAAGCGGACAAGTGATCTTGGAAGCGGACAGGTGATCGAGGAAGCGGACAAGTGATCTAAGAAGCGGACAAGTGATGGAGAAAGCGGACAAGTGATGGATAAAACGGACAAGGGATCTAGGAAGCGGAAAAGTGATCGAGAAAGCGGACAAGTGATCGAGGAAGCGGACGAGTGATCTAGGAAGCGGACAAGTGATGGAGAAAGCGGTAGTGATGGAGAAATCGGACAAGTGATCGAGGAAGCCGACAAGTGATCTAGGAAGCGGACAAGTGATCGAGGAAGCCGAAAAGTGTTCTAGGAAGCAGACAAGTGATGGACAAAACGGACAAGGGATCGAGGAAGCGGACAAGTGATCGAGGAAGCGGACAAGTGATCTAGAAAGCAAACAAGTGATCGAGGAAGCGGACAAGCGAGCACAGCGGGAGGTGGCTCTCCTACGGTGCGGTCTTCGAGGAAGCGAACAAGTGATCGAGGAAGCGGACAACTGATCGAGGAAGCGGATAAGTGATGGAGAAAACGGACAAGTGATCGAGGAAGCGGAAAAGTGATCGAGGAAGCGGACAAGTGATCTTGGAAGCGGACAGGTGATCGAGGAAGCGGACAAGTGATCTAAGAAGCGGACAAGTGATGGAGAAAGCGGACAAGTGATGGAGAAAACGGACAAGGGATCTAGGAAGCGGAAAAGTGATCGAGAAAGCGGACAAGTGATCGAGGAAGCGGACGAGTGATCTAGGAAGCGGACAAGTGATGGAGAAAGCGGTAGTGATAGAGAAATCGGACAAGTGATCGAGGAAGCCGACAAGTGATCTAGGAAGCGGACAAGTGATCGAGGAAGCCGAAAAGTGTTCTAGGAAGCAGACAAGTGATGGACAAAACGGACAAGGGATCGAGGAAGCGGACAAGTGATCGAGGAAGCGGACAAGTGATCTAGAAAGCAAACAAGTGATCGAGGAAGCGGACAAGCGAGCACAGCGGGAGGTGGCTCTCCTACGGTGCGGTCTTCGAGGAAGCGAACAAGTGATCGAGGAAGCGGACAACTGATCGAGGAAGCGGATAAGTGATGGAGAAAACGGACAAGTGATCGAGGAAGCGGAAAAGTGATCGAGGAAGCGGACAAGTGATCTTGGAAGCGGACAGGTGATCGAGGAAGCGGACAAGTGATCTAAGAAGCGGACAAGTGATGGAGAAAGCGGACAAGTGATGGATAAAACGGACAAGGGATCTAGGAAGCGGAAAAGTGATCGAGAAAGCGGACAAGTGATCGAGGAAGCGGACGAGTGATCTAGGAAGCGGACAAGTGATGGAGAAAGCGGTAGTGATGGAGAAATCGGACAAGTGATCGAGGAAGCCGACAAGTGATCTAGGAAGCGGACAAGTGATCGAGGAAGCCGAAAAGTGTTCTAGGAAGCAGACAAGTGATGGACAAAACGGACAAGGGATCGAGGAAGCGGACAAGTGATCGAGGAAGCGGACAAGTGATCTAGAAAGCAAACAAGTGATCGAGGAAGCGGACAAGCGAGCACAGCGGGAGGTGGCTCTCCTACGGTGCGGTCTTCGAGGAAGCGAACAAGTGATCGAGGAAGCGGACAACTGATCGAGGAAGCGGATAAGTGATGGAGAAAACGGACAAGTGATCGAGGAAGCGGAAAAGTGATCGAGGAAGCGGACAAGTGATCTTGGAAGCGGACAGGTGATCGAGGAAGCGGACAAGTGATCTAAGAAGCGGACAAGTGATGGAGAAAGCGGACAAGTGATGGAGAAAACGGACAAGGGATCTAGGAAGCGGAAAAGTGATCGAGAAAGCGGACAAGTGATCGAGGAAGCGGACGAGTGATCTAGGAAGCGGACAAGTGATGGAGAAAGCGGTAGTGATAGAGAAATCGGACAAGTGATCGAGGAAGCCGACAAGTGATCTAGGAAGCGGACAAGTGATCGAGGAAGCCGAAAAGTGTTCTAGGAAGCAGACAAGTGATGGACAAAACGGACAAGGGATCGAGGAAGCGGACAAGTGATCGAGGAAGCGGACAAGTGATCTAGAAAGCAAACAAGTGATCGAGGAAGCGGACAAGCGAGCACAGCGGGAGGTGGCTCTCCTACGGTGCGGTCTTCGAGGAAGCGAACAAGTGATCGAGGAAGCGGACAACTGATCGAGGAAGCGGATAAGTGATGGAGAAAACGGACAAGTGATCGAGGAAGCGGAAAAGTGATCGAGGAAGCGGACAAGTGATCTTGGAAGCGGACAGGTGATCGAGGAAGCGGACAAGTGATCTAAGAAGCGGACAAGTGATGGAGAAAGCGGACAAGTGATGGAGAAAGCGGACAATTGATCGAGGAAGCGGACAAGTGATCAAGGAAGCGTACAAGTGATCGAGGAAGCGGACAAGTGAACAAGGAAGCAGACAAGTGATCTAGGTAGCGGACAAGTGAACAAGGAAGTGGACAAGTGATCGAGGAAGCGCAAAAGTGATCGAGGAAGCGGACAAGTGATCTAGGAAGCGGACAAATGATCGATAAAGCGGACAAGTAATGGAGAAAGCGGACAAGTGATCGAGGAAGCGGACAAGTGATAGAGGAAGCGGACAAGTGAACAAGGAAGTGGACAAGTGATCGAGGAAGCGCAAAAGTGATCGAGGAAGCGGACAAGTGATCTAGGAAGCGGACAAATGATCGATAAAGCGGACAAGTAATGGAGAAAGCGGACAAGTGATCGAGGAAGCGGACAAGTGATAGAGGAAGCGGACAAGTGATGGAGAAAACGGACAAGGGATCGAGTAAGCGGATAAGTGATGGAGAAACGGACAAGTTATCGAGGAAGCGGAAAAGTGATCGAGGAAGCGGACAAGTGATCTAGGAAGCGGACAGGTGATCGAGGAAGCGGACAAGTGATCTAGGAAGCGGACAAGTGATGGAGAAAGCGGACAAGTGATCGAGTAAGCGGACAAGTGATCAAGGAAGCGTACAAGTGATCGAGGAAGCGGACAAGTGAACAAGGAGGCGGACAAGTGATCTAGGTAGCGGACAAGTGAACAAAGAAGAGGACAAGTGATCGAGGAAGCGCAAAAGTGATCGAGGAAGCGGACAAGTGATCTAGGAAGCGGACAAGTGAACGAGAAAGCGGACAAGTAATGGAGAAAGCGGACAAGTGATCGAGGAAGCGGACAAGTGATCAAGGAAGCGGACAAGTGATCGAGGAAGCGGACAAGTGAACAAGGAAGCGGACAAGTGATCGAGTAGCGGACAAGTGAACAAGGAAGCGGACAAGTGATCTAGGAAGCGGACAAGTGAACAAGGAAGCGCACAAGTGATCGAGGAAGCGCAAAAGTGATCGAGGAAGCGGACAAGTGATCTAGGAAGCGGACAAGTGATCGAGAAAGCGGACAAGAAATGGAGAAAGCAGACACTTGCTCGAGGAAGCGGACAAGTGAACAAGGAATCGGACAAGTGATCGAGGAAGCGGACAAGTGAATGAAGAATCGAACAAGTGATCGAGGAAGCGGACAAGTGATCTAGGAAGCGGACAAGTGCTCGAGAACCGGACAAGTGATCGAGGAAGCGGACAAGTGATCGAGGAAGCGGACAAGTTATCGAGGAAGCGGGCAAGTGATCGAGGAAGCGGAGAAGTGAACGAGGAAGCGAACAAGTGATCGAGGAAGCGGACAAGCGAGCACGGCGAGAGGTGGCTCTCCTACGGAGTTGTCTTGGAGGAAGCTAAGAACCAATAAATGAATTTCAAATTCATCTCTTCTGTAGCCAATCTTCGGAATGAATTATCAAAAATAAATGCAGAAGTAGTTTTAAAACATAAAGCCTCGCAATATGAGGCACTATATAATGACACACATAAAAAAAAACATATTTTAATTTGTTTATATTACAATATTGTAGGAAAGTATTTATCATTTTATTATCGGAGTATCATTTTTGATGCTTATATTTTTCTACTCTGTAAACCTCCCTCTTTTTTCATCAAGCATAGTTTGTTCTTGCTCTGAGAAAATTGTTGTGTCATCCTGAAGTTTATCTTTCCTAATTTTCCGCATGGCATTTTGGTGAAGATGCTGGGTAAATTAGGGAAGACAAACTGAATATTGCCGAGAAGACCTTGAGTCAATGGGTGCTGTGATCTACATTTTCAGAGACTGGCTTTGGGATTCTCCGCCGTGTCAAAGCTAAGACTTCCCTCCAAGATGACGATGTCCCTATAGACGAAACGACGACAAAGCCGCACTTCACGCCGCAAGAAAAAGGACGCGAAGGTACTAGGTACAATGTTCCAAGACTTCGATGGAATCTAGGCAGAAGAAGGTCAGATCCATGTCAATAACTACAATATTTGCAAGCTGTGGGTCACAGCTCCCATAGGGAAGGAGCTATGTAGCGAAGTATTTATTATTTTATTAACAGAAAATCATTTTTTATGTTTATATTTTGTTACTCTGTAAACACCCCTCATTGCTTATCTTTTTTTATCAATCATAGTTTGTTCTTTTCTTAAATAAATTGCTGTGTCATCCTGAAGTTTATCTTTCCTAATTTCCCAAATGGCAATATCTTTAAACAAACACATACACCACTGTGGTCAATCTTTCAAACCAATCAATTAAACCAATGCTACGAGACTTCTATAAAGATTTATTTACGGATTGCTCTATTTATAAAAAATGACAATCAAAGTAATATATTAAAACAATAATAAACATTAAGAGGAGCTTCACAAGAAGCTCCTCTTAATGTTTATTATTGTTTTAATGATCTTGATTTTAAGAGTTTAATTTATACAAAGTAATATATTGTCATGTAGAAAGGTGAGAGACATGAGGATGACAATATATTTTGATCTAAACTATTACCAACTTATTAACCTAATAGAGAGGCAATAAGGAAAATATGTAACAAACTATCAAATTTAATATCTCTGGTTGAAAATAATAAATATACTGTTATAATCATCTATATTATATATATATCCTATGTCTGACTGCCTGCCTGTCTGTCTGTCTGGCTGGCTGCCTGTCTGTATGTCTGTCCATCTGTCTGTCTGTCTGGCTGGCTGGCTGACTGCCTGTCTGTCTGTCTGGCTGGCTGCCTGTCTGTATGTCTGTCCGTCTGTCTACCTGTCTGTCTGTCTGGCTGGCTGGCTGTCGGTCTGCCTGTCTGGCTGGCTGGCTGTCTGCCCTTCTGTCTATATGTCTTTCCGTCTGTCTGGTTGTCTGACTGTCTGTCCGTCTGGCTGGCTGCATGCCTGTATGTCTGTCCGTCTATCTATCTGTCTTTCTGTCTGTCTGTTCGGCTGTCTGTCTGGCTGCCTGTCTGGCTGGCTTGCTGCCTGTCTGTCCGTTTGCCTGTATTTCCATCTGTCTGGTTGTCTATCTATCTGGCTACCTGCCTGTCCGTCTGTCTGCCTGTCTGGCTGCTTCTCTGTCTGTCTGTGGTCACTGTGATATATTTCAGAGTTATTGTCGTAATCTCGATATACATGCTAAAAGGTACAACTTCCTTAATTTTTGTTCATGAGTGTATTTCTGTTCAATTGGATATTCGTATAGATCCACGATGCGACTATTTTATTGATATTATACAGCCCGAAACGCGTTCGTGGTTGGCTATTCTTGATTTAACACGAATAGGTTGGTCAATAATCATTGAACAAGCCTATATTAACCTGTAGTTGATTTTTGTTCCATTAGATGTGGCACTTTGCCATCTATAATGTTCAAATGACTGGTCACGATGTGATTTTTTTTTAATTTCAAAGTGTAAATTCACTTACTGTAAATTTTCAATATTGGAACAGTAACTTCCCATGAGAGTACAATCTGATGATCTCTGTACTATCAAAACGCCAAAGTTCGGGAACTAAACCAAAGTTCGACAAACTCCAACAGAGAGAATAGATGTTTCTTGCTCTCAGGGGAATTCATATTCTACACAAACTTTAAATCTCATTATAACAACAGATAGATGGGCATGGACACAATATCCGAATTAAAGACAAAGATATTTTGTTGGATCGTTTTTGAAGACAACTCTCTCTCAGATTTATAAAATTAATTTATTAAACTTTAAACATTTTTAGATATATATAGAAACGAGTTAATTACCTCGTATTTAAGGCACCAAAAGAATAATCTAATTTTCATTCATTTTCTAACCAGATTCAACTTGTGCAAAACAGACGACCAAGAAAAATAAACAAATTAATAATAGAGGATAAGTTCCTATTTTTTACAAGCTTTCACACTCAAAGAATATTCAACTTCTTTCTTCAATCCTCCCCTGTGTGGAAGCTTCTTTTATGAAAGTCCTATTGAGCCTATGCACTTTCTTAGTTTATCTTTTGGAAGATTCTTTGTTAAAAAATCAGCTTCCATTTCCTCACTCCGGACGAATTCCAAGTTTATTGCTCCACTTTGAACTTCCTCTTTTACAAAAAATATTTTCGATTTATGTGTTTTGTCTTTGAAGTTATTTGTTCGGACTGGATCCATTTTATGGCAGATTGGCTATCAGTTTTCAAAATTATCGTAAAATTAATATCTCTGGACAATTCCTCTATTAGTCCTTTAGCCCATTTTACATCACAGATTCCTTCGCATATGGAAATCAGCTCTGCCTCGCATGTTAATAAAGCTACAAAATTTGCTTTTTTCTCCGCCAGTTGATAAGGCTATTTCCAAGTTTAATTGTGTATCCTGAATAAGACTTTGCTTCCTTTGTTGAGCACCATCTCGCGTCTGTACTAACGCCAATATTATCTGTTGGCCTATATCTTAAAATTTTATCCCTGGTTCCCTTCAAATACCTATATATTCTTTTGACTGCCGTCAAATGCACTTCTCTCACATCGTTATTATATTGCGATAAATTGCTCACATTGTAGGATATATCTGGACGAGTTCCTGTTGCCAGATACATGAGTGACCCGATCATTTCTTGGTACAATGTCTTGTCTACTGGCTTGGAGTCTTTATACTCATCAAAGTTCTGATCTCGATCTCCTGGAGTTTGTACGATGTTGCATTCCTCGAGTCCAAATCTTCCTAAAATCGTATTAATGTAATGGGATTGTGATAAATCGTAACCATGTTCTGTTCTCCTTATTTCTATACCTATCAATGGTTCGTTTTCTTCTTTTTCCTTTAAATCAACACATTTTCCTATTTCTGATACTAAATTATCATTGAATGCCTGGTCTGTTCCGGCTATTAGGAGATCACCAACATATAAACCCAAAATTCCAAATTCTTTTTCCCTCTGTGAAGTATACACACATGGGTCGTATCTAGACCTTATCATTCATAATTCTGATAAAATTTCGTTGATTCTTTTATTCCAACAGCGTCCAGATTGTGGAAGACCATATATGCTTTTTAACAGCTTGCAAACTTTGTCTTCTTCATCCTTTTTAACAAATCCTTCTGGTTGTTTCATAAAAATAGTTTCCTTCAACTCCCCGTTAAGGTATGCCGTTTTTACACCATACGATTTTATGGTCAAATTTAACTGTGCCGCTAAGGCAACAATAATGCGAAGACTTTCCTTTCTGATCACTGGTGAAAAGGATTCTTCATAGTCGATGCCGTATTTTTGGTTACCGCCAATGGCGACTAATCTCGCTTTCTTTTAGGATCGCCCATACCTGATTTTCCCTTCATGCTGTAAACCCATTTTTTTGCTATTTATTATCTTCATATTTTCTTCTCTAGGAACTAAAGTCCCTATTTCATGTTCGTTAATAGATTCCAATTCTTTCTTCATCGCAACAATCCATTCATTCCTATTTTGGCATTTCATGGCCTCCTCATAATTTTCTGGAACATATTCTTCTTTTTCTAATACTATGTTCGCCTTATTCATTCCCTTTATCCTTTGTGAACGCCTAACTCCTTGTTCTTGCAACTTAATTTAATTTTCCCTGATTTTTGCTCTATGTCTTTCCTCCAAAACCTTTTGGGTATCTCCTTTCTTGCGAGTTGGTTTTACATTTCCTTCTTCGATAGGTTCTTCTTGTCTAGAATCCGTAGAATTGTCTACATTTGATGTCCCTGATCTAATATCTAGAACGTCGCTTTCTTTATTAATTAGCTTTTCATATTCTTTTAAGGTTATAATTTCGCCAATATTTTCTTTATTTTCATTTCTGTACGATAACTAGCCATATTTCGTATCTTTTCGGAGATTATTTGAACAATGAATTCCTTTCTTATTTTCTATAAATTTCACTGATCTTACTTCTTTTATTTTCCCAGTAAAGATGTTATAGACTCGGTAAGCCTTTCTACTTGAGGAATAACCTATAAAGATGCCCTTTTGACTTTTAGGCGAAAATTTGTTTCTACGTCGTTTATTAGAGGGCCAATACACTAAACAGCCGAATATTCTTGAATGCCTAATAGAAGGCTTCCTCCCTTTCCATTTTTCCATTGGCGTAGCATTCTGAGTGACTTATGCGGAGTAGAATTCTTGACATAAGCTGCCGTAGCTACAGCCTCTGCCCAGAAAGGCATAGGTAACATTGAGTCGATCAATAGTGTACGCGCTGTTTCCACTAGAGTTCGGTTTATTCTCTCCGCAACCCCGTTGCTTTGAGGCGAGTAGGTGGTGGTGAGTTGGTGGTGAATTCCGTTCTTTATTAGGAAACATTTAAATCTATCATTGATAAACTCCGTGCCGTTACCAGTTCGCACATCCTTTATTTTTAAATTTAGTTCATTTTCGACCCTCGCCTTGAAATCTCTAAATCTATCAAAGGTTTCATCTTTGGTTTTTAGAAAATAGACAAAAGTCCTTCTGCTGAAGTCATCCACTAGAACAAAGAAATACCTTGATCCTCCTAAAGATTGATTAGCCATTGGACCGCACAGATCCATGTGAATTAATTCAAGTGGCTCAGTGGTATTATTCCCTGTAATAGGATTGTAAGGTTCTCTACTCAGTTTTCCCATTATACACGATTCACATTCCGGTAGATTCCTATATTTAATATCAAGTCCATACACCAGTTTTCCTTGGATCAACTCTTTCATGTAAGCTTGGTTCAGATGATTCAATCTTCTGTACCAGATATTAATCTTGTCATTGGAGATATCGCTTGTGGCCATAGCATTCTCAGGCCTTCTTGAATTCTCAATTCTTAACCTTGCCTCCATTATAAACATTCGGTCTTTAATCTGGGCTGCGGCGATTAAGTTGTTTTCTTTATTGTAAATTTTGGCTCCTTCATTATTAAAGATTATTGTATTTCCCCTTTTTGTGAGTTCATACACAGAAAGAAGGTTCGACCTCAGCTTAGGTACATGCAAAACATCCCTAATCTGTACATTCGAAAATTCTTGGCCTGTACTAGTAGTCACTCTGATATTACCTTTAGCAGTAGAGTAAGTAATTTTATCCTTTTCTGCCAAGTCTATTTCAATTTCATATGGCACTACATCTTCCATCCAATCGAGGTATGGTCATAAGTGTATTGTGCATCCAGAATCAATACACCATGATCGTTTCTCACCATTACTATCTGTGGATACATCGCTTCCTTCATCTATATAGTTATTGAATGCTAGTTCCTTAGGTGTGCTTGATATTTGGTTTGTACGATTTCTAAAATTGCTTTTATGATGATTCGTACTTGATTTTGCATTTCTATTTCTTTGTTGTTCTTGAGATCGCTTATTTCTAAACCAACAATCTTTGGCCACATGTCCCTTTTTTCCACAAATAAAGCATTCTTTCTGTCTGTCTGGATGATAACCCCTTCTATCTCTACTTCTGTAGGCCTGTTCTTGTTCCTCCGTGTGAATTTCATTCATTTTATAATTTAATCTGTTTTCTTCCTCCTTGAGAGACTGTTGTGTTTCTTCGAGGGTTATATCTCGTCGGGATCTAAGTACAATTGCTATTCTCTCTAATTTTGGATGGATGCCTCGAACAATATGGTAGGTTAGCTCTCTTTGGGATATTTGGTGTCCGAGCGATGAGCTCTTTTCTCCAATATTGTTGGCTCTAGTTAAATATTAATCTACCGATTCACTATGATTCATTTTAATATTTTTGAATTCAAGTCCTATATCTATAATTTTACCTTCGATATTTCCCGTATAGATCCTTTTTAGGTCATCCCATACCTTTTTTGCCTTAGTTACATCTAAAAAAACATTCCAGCTTGTTCGTCTGAGAGTGTCGTTATAATTATACCAAAGGCTTCATCATTCTTTTCGTTATATGTATCCCATAAATCTTTATCTTTAATATCAGGCTCGAGATCGAAAATCACACATTTAAATAACTTATTTGCACGTAGAAGTGCCCCGACCTTTAATGCCCATATTGGGTAATTTGTACCATTTAATGGTTCTATTCTAGCCACTGGCAATGAGGAAGAATCTGCCTTTTTTTTTTTCTATAAGCTTGTAAAATTTTAATTTTGAAGAGCTAGAGTACTAAGTATAAATTAGAATTATATTTTCTTACTCACAATTTGAAGATTAGATTTTCTTTTATTTACTTTTTTTTCTAATAACCACGCTCTGCAGCCATTTGTTGAATCGTTTTTGAAGACAACTCTCAGATTTATAAAATTAATTTATTAAACTTTAAACATTTTTAGATATATATAGAAACGAGTTAATTACCTCGTATTTAAGGCAACAAAAGATTCATCTAATTTTCATACATTTTCTAACCAGATTCAACTTGTGAAAACAGACGACCAAGAAAAAAATAAACAAATTAATAATAGAGGGTAAGTTCCTATTTTTTACAAGCTTTCACACTCAAAGAATATTCAACTTCTTGCTTCATATTTTAAAATAAACATATCAAAATATGTTATTCTTTATGTGTGTGATTATATAATGCTTCATATTGCGCGGCTTTATGTTTTAAAACTACTTCTGTATTTATTTTTGATAATTGATTTCGAATACTGCCTAAAGAGGGGCTGAATTTGGCATTCTTTTATTGCTTCTTAGCTTCCTCGAAGACCGCCCCGTAGGAGAGCCACCTCTCGCCGTGCTCGCCCGTCCGCTTCCTCGATCACTTGTTCGCTTCCTCGATCACTTGTTCGCTTCCTCGATCACTTGTCCGCTTCCTCGATCACTTGTCCAGTTCCTCGATCACTTGTCCGCTTTCTCCATCACTTATCCGCTTCCTAGATCACTTGTCCGCTTCCTCGATCACTTGTCCGCTTTCTCCATCACTTGTCCGCTTCCTAGAACACTTTACCTCTTCCTCGATCACTTGTCCGCTTCCTCGAAGACCGCCCCCTAAGAGAGCCACCTCCCGCCGTGCTCGCTTTTCCGCTTCCTCGATCACTTGTCCGCTTCCTAGATCACCTGTCCGCTTCCTAGATCACTTGTCCGCTTCCTCGATCACTTGTCCGCTTCCTCGATTACTTTTCCGCTTCCTCGATCACTTGTCCGCTTCCCTAGATCACTTGTCCGCTTCCTCGATCACTTGTCCGCTTCCTCGAAGACCGCCCTGTAGGAGAGCCACCTCCCGCCGTGCTCGCTTGTCCGCCTCCTCGATCACTTGTCCGCTTCCTAGATCAATTGTCCGCTTCCTCGATCACTTGTCCGCTTTCTCCATCACTTGTCCGCTTCCTAGAACACTTTTCCTCTTCCTCGATCACTTGTCCGCTTCCTCTATCACTTGTCCGCTTCCTCGATCACTTGTCCGCTTCCTCGATCACTTGTTCCTTTCCTCGAAGACCGCCCCGTAGGAGAGCCACCTCCCGCCGTGCTCGCTTGTCCGCTTCCTCGATCACTTGTCCGCTTCCTAGATCCCTTGTCCGCTTCCTCGATCACTTGTCCGCTTCCTAGAACACTTTTCCTCTTCCTCGATCACTTGTCCGCTTCCTCGAAGACCGCCCCGTAGGAGAGCCACCTCCCGCCATGCTCGCTTGTCCACTTCATCAACGGTGACGATTTTGATTCTGACCAAGGCCTCTTGAGAGGTTCATGTTGAATCATGAATAGACATTTCTCCATTGCTCTCTTGATGGCCTTCACCAGTTTCTCAGCAACCAACCACTCAATACAGCATCATGCCAACCCTTTGTCCCATTGTTAATATCGCTCTATCGATAGCCTTTTCACAGTTTCAACAATGAGCTCATTTTTTAACTCTTTTTTTTTTATTAAACTTCTTCGAACCCAGCAATAATCTAGGATAATAATTTACATGTCTATACATGTGAAAAGCAGCTCGACTTTTACACTTACAAATGTTCCAGAGCCCCATTTGGTTATTTACACTTGTTGGTGGAATTGAATTAAATCTTATTGTTATTATAATATACGTATAGAACCTTGTAAAATGTCAATATACAGAGAGGTCACCACAATTAATCCTCCAACATGTCACCATTCTATTGGTATCCTAAAGTGAATCAATGCCCATTTATAGCTCGTTAATTACCAATTAGGCTGACAAGAAAGTCACAATGGTGCGGCGTGGAATTTTACATTCGGGGATGTGAGGAATTCATTGATCCACACTAACTGGGTGCTTTTAATGTCGTCTTTAGATAGTTCTTCAATCAGCTTGTAGGACATTAGAATTTGTGGAGGTTGTGTGTGTTATCCTACTTTAGATACATCTCTGCCTGGTTGGTTGGTTTGGACTGATAAATACAGTTTTGTGGTAGCTTTCGGATTCTATTGAGAAACCATAACTAAAGATTGAAAATTCAAATTATCGGAATTATAATCGAAAAGTAAAGTGTATATAAAATTTGTATCGAATTGGAAGGAGGAATAATTATTTATGATCGTCAAACCAGACGCGATATCTCCACAATGCGTCAAGCAACAACACTAAATTCAGAGAACTATTTATAATTGGTGAATTATATTGAACTGTATACTTTAGCATTCTGAAAGTGAACGTCTATGGGGAATATACTTTTAAATATATTTACTTTTATATAGACACTCATAGACAAATATTAAGGAAGTGGAAAGTCTTTGATGTCGACGGTCGTCTGTATACATATATAATGATGCATTAGCGCGCAATCTGTTATGAAAATTCGAAACTATTACACTGGTCAACAACATTTTTGCCTAAGAGAACCTGATGGTGTTTCCAGTGTAACTTTTCATGCTGAACTCAAAAATCTAATCAGAAATTTTCCATCGCCCATGGTTTTTGCGTGACAGCATATCACTATGAGGAACCGGTCTCACAATAGAAGGCAAATCTGGATATTCAACTGTATGTCTTGATTTGGATGTAAAATACCTGTAGTCTTTGTCAAACAAAAATAACAGTCTGAAGAATGGTCTTTAGGTTCCCTTCATATCATTGGAACCGCAAAAGGCATATGACGTTCACCTTTAATCCACCCTGTAAGACGTCGATCACAAATTTCGCAACAATGAAGAGGAGCCCAAGCAGTAACAAGCTCACTAAAAAAACCTGGGCTCAGCTGGCCCGGCTGATAGTACCTTGTAAGGGCTCCTAATCCAGGGATATATTCTTTTGGAGCTAAGTCAGTGGCCTGCCACTGAGTAGTGCTCCCAGTCTTGATGACAAAGGCAGACGCATTCTACTTCACCCAATCGTGATGGTTGTTAATTTCAAGCTTTACAAGCTTGACACTCTAATATGATTGAGTGAAGATAAGAAAGGAGAAAAAAATATTTTTTGTATTTTTTTTTTGGCAATAATCTATTTATTATCAATTAATTTGATTTTGGTCTTTATTTATTATTCCCCTGCTCTATACATACATTTTGTACATTTACAATGTCAGCCATTTTCTCTGTAATACCTTTTTAGCAGTGAAGTTATATTTGAGCAACAAACAATTGTTGAAATTTAAAATGGTCGAATTATCGATAGTGTTGAATTACACTTTGTTATATGATAGGCTGTAGGTCAAGACAACAAAACATGGTCGAATTATCGAGGTTATATTGTATATATAAAACTAGAAATGTAGTTTTAATGAGGTCCTTGAAATATTTTCATTCCTTTTATATGTTGTCTTATCTGCGATATAGTAGCATTTTTTGCAATTTTATTTGCTGATTTGTGTCATTTTTTCACTTTAAATATATTTATTTAAACTCTTCAACTAATGCCTATAGTTTCTTTCCTGAAATTGCTTAGCAAACATGAGTTGGTTGTATTGTTATGCTTCGGAGATATTTTAATCCTAAGCAGGGTCTTTACGAATGGTACACGTATGGTTACACAGTGCATGTGCTCTCATGTTCTTGAAGTAGTGTAGATGTGTTGTTTGCACTTTTATTTTCTGATTTGTTAGTATTTTTCTTCTTTTTTCATTTTAAATAATTTTTTAGGCATAGGAACCAATGCCTATAGTTTCTCACCTGCGGGCCCTTCGAGTAAACCCGGGGCGTTGCCCGGGTCACTCGGCTAGTTATAAATATTATTCTAAAATAATTCGCCAGAAATCGTCCTGATAGTATACTAAACAACTTCCCAAAGTTTCATGGCAAACATCTAAAATAAAATAATACTTTTAATACTTTGCTACAATATTAAAAAGAGGGGGGCTTAGGTGTTTAAAATGTAAAATGTGCTCCAAATAGTATTACATAGAGCCTTCATAACAAACATATTTAAAATAAACCAATCAAAATATAATAATGCTGTAAAAACAGACCTTTCTACAATAATATAAAAGAAACGAAAATAAAAAAAGACACCCACGCTGAGCCTCGAACCTAGGTTTGTTACAAATATTATTAAAAAATTGTGTATGTTAATTTTTATTTTAAAAAGCCTACATTTTAAATAAAATAATATTTTTAATAATTTTCTACAATAATATAAAAGAAATGAAAAAAAAAAACACCCACGCTGAGCCTCGAACCTAGGTTGCGGGGGTACGAAGCTGTGTACCTAACCTATAGGCTAAACTTGACGTTACAAATAAGCTCATGCGAGGCTATTTAAGGCCATACTTCTGCCGCGAGGGGGCGCTGATTGCGAGTGAATCTACGTTTTATCGTAAATAAAAATGCAACGAAAGGTTATTTCTAAAGAGTAATTAGCCAGAAACCATCCCGGTAGTATACTAAACATCTTCCCAAAGTTTCATCACGATTGGTTGTAGTAATAAGACAAAAGAACGCATTTCAAAACAAAGCAGTTGATGATGATAAATGCAAAAAATCTCCGATTGTAAAATAGATTAAATTAAAAAATAAAAATAACTGTTAACATTAGGAAAATAAAAACAGGCCTATCATACGAAGAAAAAAATAACGAAAATTTTGGTATATAGATCGTTATGTGTAGTTCAGAATCTTCGGAGGAGATAGCTCAGGACTTTACAATGGAAAACTCTGTTACGGTATTATCTATATAGACAATAATTATAGCGAAATTAAGACATAGTGATTATATTCTGTGTTTGTGCATATATTAATATTTAACAGAAAATGTTAGAACGTTCTATTAGAATATCTCGAAAACAAAAAACAATACATATAAACGAGTTCACTGACATTTATTAATGCAGTGATTATGTAAGAATAAAACAGAGGTTGGATCTCAGAAAGTATGTTTAATTATCAAAAAGATTATATTAAGATGACAAACATAGAGAGTTAAAAGAAGAAGGTAAGCCCAGTGAGTCAACAAGCAAAACTGAAACCTATATACAGGAACGCCGGCAGTCGGCGCCAGGTCACGTGATGTCTGGGGGAAGTGGCCGTTGTTGCTATGGGTGCGACGTTACTTTCCAATACTCCCACCTAACGTGCACTCCGTTGTTTCAGACAGTCCAAGTTGGCTTCTTAGTCTTCTATACCTTTCAGGAGGTAGAGCTTTCGTAAATATGTCTGCAGCTTGATCATTGGAGCAGACATAAAGAAGGTCAATAGCATGGTTTTGAAAATGATCTCTGATAAAGTGATACGAAATATCAATATGTTTAGTTCTTTTGTGGTATTCTGGGTTGTGAACAAGTCTTATGCAGCTTTGATTGTCACAAAAAATTGTTGTAGGCTTTACTTGTTCTTGATGTAGCTCGCGTAGAAGATGTCTCAGCCAAATTGCTTCTTTTGTTGCTTTGGAAGCCGCAATATATTCAGATTCTGTTGTTGACAGAGACACACAATTCTGTTTTTGACTGCACCAAGAAATAGGTCCATTATTCAACATGAACACATATCCGGTGGTTGATTTTCTTGTGTCTAGGTCTCCACCAAAATCAGCATCGGAAAAACCTATCAGAGATGTAGTGCAGGAACTCCCACCAAAACAAATTCCGATGTTTTTCGTAGCTTTTAAGTATCCAAATATTTTCTTTACTGCGGTCCAATGTGAAGGTCCTGGGTTGTTCATAAATTGGCTAACCCTGCTGACTGCGTAGGCAATATCAGGTCTAGTTCCAGTCATGAGGTACATTAAACTACCAATTGTCTGTCTGTATGGAATCTTGTTCATTTCTTCAATTTCCTGATCATCCTTTGGGCACATCTCTTTTGTTAGTTTTGAGTAAGGATCAGAAGGTACAGATTGTAACTTAATATCAAGAAGGTTGTAATGTTCAAGTGTTCTTTCAATGTATGAGGCTTGATGCAGAAATAACATTTTAGTTGTTCTATCTCGATATATTTGTAGGCCAAGGAAATAATCGGAAGTAAAAGTTTTTATTTCAAAATTGGAATTTAAGTACTGTACTATATCATCTAAATGTTGTTTATTTACACTGCAGATTAAGCAATCATCTACATATATTGCAAGTAATATGTAAGCCTGTTTACATTTCATTGTATAGACACATGAATCTGATATGCTAGGTTTGAGATCAAACTTAATTAAAAACTCATGAAATTTCTTGTTCCACATTCTGGGGAATTGCTTAAGACCATAGATGCTTTTCTGAAGAGAGCAAACATGATTTGGAAAATCTGGGTTTTCATAACCTTGGGGTTGTTCCATGTAAAGTTCTTCTTCCAAATCACCATTCAAGAAGGCAGATTTTACATCTAACTGAATCATTTCCATATCAAGTGATGCACAAAGTGATAAGATTGTTCTAATTGAATCGAATTTTACTACTGGAGAAAAAGTTTCACCATAATCAAGTCCTGGTTTTTGTGAATAACCTTTCGCAACTAGTCTAGCCTTAAACATTTTATTTGATCCATCTGCATTTTGCTTTATTTTGTATACCCACTTGCATGCAATAGCTTTTCTGTCTGATGGTAGTGTCACATACGTCCATGTTTGATTTTTCATCAAGGAATTGAATTCATCGTCCATAGCTAGTTTCCACTGTTTTGAGTTTTGTCCTACAATTGCATCTTCATAGTTCAATGGTTCTTGGTCATGGACATAACAAGCATATGAAATAGCTCTTGTACAGCTGGTTGATGTTTGTTCATTTTCTCTGATTCTATTCCTGAGAGGGTATCGACATGATTCTTCTGGTTTGGAACTGGTATTTGTGTTATCAACACTTTCTTCACTGTATATAGTTACCTGCTCTTGTTGGTTATCCTGAATATTTTCTGATGTATTAGCTTCAGTAAATATTACATCTCTGCTTATGATAATTTTTCTAGCAATAGGATCCCACATTCTATAGTTTTTGTTAGTTTCAGTATATCCAACAAAAAATGTACGAATACTCTTTTTGTCTAATTTCTTTCTGTTATCTTTTGGTATATGCACATAAGCGTACATCCAAAAGTTTTCAAATGTAAGATGGAGGGTTTTCTCTTGTACCATATTTCATAAGGTGTAGAATTTCCCAATACTTTAGTAGTACATCTATTTAAGAGATAGACTGCTGTGTTTACGGCTTCAGCCCACAGTTCAAGCGGCATTTTTCTTCCATGTAACAAGCATCTAGCTGATTCAACTATTGTTCTGTTATCTCTTTCAGCAATTCCATTCTGTTCTGGGGTATATGGAGCAGTGAGTTCATGAACAATTCCTAGAGATTTTAGATAATCAGAAAAATTCTTATTTAAGAATTCTGTGCCATTATCTGTTCTGAATCTTTTTATTTTATTTCCAGTTTCAGTCCTAACTCTTTTTACAAATTCTTTAAATTTCTCAAGTACATCTGATTTATGCCTAATGAAGTAGGCCACTCTAAATCTTGAAAAATCATCCTTGAATGATACAAAATATAATGATCCACCTGGTGATCTTTTACTCATTGGTCCACAAACATCTGAATAGATCAGCTCTCCTGGATAGGTCGAATTTGGACTTGTTGACGCGTGAAAAACCTTTCTATTTTGTTTTCCATAGATGCATGCTTCACATAGTAAAGAATCAGGCTTTTCTCTAATTTTAATGTCGTCTTCAAAAACATTATTTTCAAACATTTGGGTTAATTTTATAGGATTTACATGACCCATTCTTTGATGCCATATATCTAGACTTAACTGAGCAACATGAGTTTGTGAAGATTGCTTTGCTTTAATAAAAATTCTATAAAGATTTGAATTGTCCTTTATTCCAGTAACTAGCACTTTCGAATTTTTAGTCAATTTTATCTGATTTCCTTTACAAATGAGCGTCAAACCATGTTTTGTTGCAGTAGATATTGAGAAAAGATTAGTCTCCAATTCAGGTACATAGAGAACATCCAAAAGAGTTGCATTAATTTTCTGACTATCAACATAAGAGAGAATATCAATATTTCCCTTACCTTTTGCATAGATCTTCTTTCCATCTCCAAGGCACACAGGATGAACACCTTCTGGTATTTCTTCGAACGTAGAGAACCATTCTCTTCTGAAAGTCATGTGATCCGTTGCTCCAGAATCTGCAATCCAGGAATCCTTTGTTTCAGCGAGGAAGGCACTTGTCTCAGCTGAAAAAGCACAGCTATCATCTCTGGATGAAGAACTTGGCTGTTGTCCTTTTTGTTCTTCCTTTCTTTTATAGCATTCTTTCCACCAATGTCCTTTCTTCTTGCAATATCCACAGTGTGTGTTCTTCTTTTTATCTTTAATGGATTGTTGATGCTGCTGTTGTTTGTTGGAAGCTGTTGAATTTCTGTTGAACTTTGAAAAAGTCATCAAGGCATTATCTGGTTTAGAATTTCCTGAAGAATCCCAATGATCCTGTAAGCTTTCTTCTTTCAGTAATCTTGCCGTCAAGTTTTCTAGTGTCTTTTCTTCTGATGAAACTGAATCCCATGCTGTTATGAAATTCTTGTATTTATCAGGCAAGCTGCAAATTATCTTTGTAATTAGGGCAACATCAGAGATTGGCTCACCTAGATCTTTCATTTGTTGTGCCAGAGTTTCAACTTTGGAAATATGAGTAGCAATGTTATCATTTGGATTCATTTTATATTCGAAAAATCTTTGTTGCAGCAAATATTTGTTTGTTTCAGATTTCAGTTCATATATTGTTGATAATTTCTTCCACATTTCTGCTGAAGTCTGGCAATTAACAATCTGTTGAAGATATTTAAACTCTAGAGCAGTAGTGATCAGCATTTTGGATTTTGCATCTTTCTTTTTCCAGTTAGAGAATTTTGCAATATCCTCTATTTCAGGTTTTACCTCAGAGCCATCAGTTATACTGAGAAGATCTTTTGCTTCTAGAATAATCTTCATTTGAAATTTCCATAGATGAAAATTATCGCCGTTGAATTTTTGAATTTGTGGAAGTTCAGTTGTCATCTTGAGCAAGCAAACGAATTTCAGCTTAGATAAACAAAAAATATTTGATACCAACCAAGCTCTGCTGCCATGTAAGAATAAAACAGAGGTTGGATCTCAGAAAGTATGTTTAATTATCAAAAAGATTATATTAAGATGACAAACATAGAGAGTTAAAAGAAGAAGGTAAGCCCAGTGAGTCAACAAGCAAAACTGAAACCTATATACAGGAACGCCGGCAGTCGGCGCCAGGTCACGTGATGTCTGGGGGAAGTGGCCGTTGTTGCTATGGGTGCGACGTTACTTTCCAATAGATTATAATCAATGATTACAATGAAGGGCTATATTATCGATATATATAAAAAATCACTTTAAATTTTAACGTAACGTTCCATTCTCAATCCCGTAGGGCTTTAGATCGGCTAAAACATTTTTATCTTTATAAGTGAATATTAACTTTACTGTACTGAATAGTTTAGTATAATGTTAATTTAACATATTACAATTTAGCCACAGCAACGCGTGGCCGGGTTCGCTATTTATAATATATATTTCTGATTCATTTGATTATGATTATAATTTGTAAGTACTTTGTTATAGTTTTTCATTTAAATAGAGCTCAATTTTTGTGTATGTTTTCTATTTGCAGTATCTTTCCTAATGTCTTTGGCAACGTTTTTTTTTTCTCATAAATAGGCTGAGGTTATATTATTTTTCGAATTGTAGATTGAATTATTACTTTTATTCTATAATAATTATCTTTTATAAGTGTTTGTTATAGTTTTTCATTTGAATTTAGCACAATTTTTGTATCTGGTTATCTTTTTTGGCATCTTTTCATTTCTCTTTGGCATCTTTTTTTTCTCATTAATAAGACCTAATCCAAATAATTTAATAGTGTGTGACGTTTCAGCAACAGCATCAGACAAAAGAATAAATGAACTAAAGAATAAAATCTCATTTTTTCTTTTGTCTGATGATGGTGACATTTGGATTAGGTCTTATTTTTTTTATTAATTTGTTATAGTTTTTCATTTGAATTTAGCTCCATTTTTGTGTCTTATTTAATAAATGAACTAAAGAATAAAATCTCATTTATTCTTTTGTCTGATTTTTGTGTCTGATTTTCTTTTTTACAGTATCTTTCATAATGCCTGATTTGATTACTTGATCTGTTATAGTTTTTCATTTAAATTTAGCTCCATTTTTGTGTCTGTCGTTTTTTTTCTTCTCATAAATAGGCTGATGCTGTATTTGTGTACTCAATTGTTGCTTTTTGTGTCTGGTTTCTTTTTTGCAGTATTTTTTTGGAATCCTTTTTTTTTTCATCAATTGTTTCCTCACATGCTTGGAATTTTCTTTTTATGCCTGTCCTGGCTTTCAGTTTTATAGTTTTCCTCTGCTTGGTTCTTATTTTACCTTTTTTTTCAGCGTCTTCTGTCATGCCTCGAAAAGGCCGTGGAAGACTCACTCCCCTAACAGCTAGGCGTGCTAATATGACTCGCCGCAGACACAAAACCCCAATTGCTATTTCTCTTGTTTACTTTTTTACCAATGCCTATAATTTTTCACCTGAAAGATTTTTTATTTTATTTGTTATTCAATAAATTATTATCACTTATTTTTGGTCTTCTTTTTACTTACTTATTTTACTGGGGGTTGGTGGAAGGATGGTCTAAGCCGTTGGTTTTCGACCGCTACGACCCGGGTTCGATTCCCGCATTGGGCACTTTTTTCTGAAAAATTAAAAAAAAAATGCTCCAATGGCTTCCGATTCTTGCAAAGTCCAACCCCACCAGCAAGCGCAAGTAATCAAACGGGGCTCTGACACATTTGTAAATGCAAAGTCGAACTGCTTTTCACATGTTTAGACATGTGGTGTACTTACAGTTAAAGCAGTCGCCTACTCTACCCACCATGATTATCAAGGCCTGTACCACGTGTACTAGGGATAAGCAAAAAAAAAAAATATTTTACTCATTGATCTATACATACAATTATTTGCATACAATTATTTACATACAAATATATGCATACAATTATATACATACACTTTTCTACATTTTTGCACTCTGCAGTCTAATATGTTGTTAATAATAGGGGTTTTAAACAAATATCAACTGTTGAAATTTGATTTTCCAAAATAGTTGAATTATCGAAAGTGTCGAATTAGTTTGTCATATGATAGCCCGTAGGTCGAGACATCCAAAAAATGGTCGAATTATCGTGTGTTGAATTAATTAGATTATATTGTATATATAAAAATATAGAATTGTTGTTTTTAATGAGGTCTTTTAAATGAATTTATTCCTTTAATATGTTGTCATATCTGCAATTTTTTTCCATTTCCAAAATATTTATTTACACTTTCACCAATGCCTTTAGGATCTTTGCGATGGAACAGGTATGGTGTTCTAGCGCATGTGCTCTCATGTCCTTGAAGCACATATACTGACAGTACCCAAAGTTGAACACACTGTATAATGTCTGAAATATATGACTATAAAGAGGGCTCAAGGCCAAACCTTTGCTACAAGAGCCTGTGTTTACGCACAGACGCCTTTATGTTTTTAATGAGGTCTTTTAAATGAATTTATTCCTTTAATATGTTGTCATATCTGCAATTTTTTTTCATTTCCAAAATATTTATTTACACTTTCACCAATGCCTATAGGATCTTTGCGATGGAACAGGTATGGTGTTCTAGCGCATGTGCTCTCATGTCCTTGAAGCACATATACTGACAGTACCCAAAGTTGAACACACTGTATAATGTCTGAAATATATGACTATAAAGAGGGCTCAAGGCCAAACCTTTGCTACAAGAGCCTGTGTTTACGCACAGACGACTTTATGTGACTTTTTCAAGTGTGCGAACTTTGGATAGCATACATGTAAAGTTGAACCCAAGTATATATAAAATGTAGTTTTTAATGAGGTCATTTAAATGAATTCCTATTATAAATCGTCTCCTCTGAAATATAGTTTGTAAATTTATATTCTGATTTATTTTATCCTTTTTTTTTCATTTCCAGAATATATATTTACACTTTTCACCAATGCCTAAAGTTTCTCACCTGAAAGAAAAAAAACTCCGCCTTTGCCGGTCCCAAGCCAGGATGAAAAAGGAGGAGGGGGAGCAGTAACAAGCTCACTAAAAAAAACCTGGGCTCAGCTGGCCCGGCTGAGAGTACCTTGTAAGGGCTCCTAATCCAGGGATATATTCTTTTGGAGCTAAGTCAGTGGCCTGCCACTGAGTAGTGCTCCCAGTCTTGATGACAAAGGCAGACGCATTCTACTTCACCCAATCGTGATGGTTGTTAATTTCAAGCTTTACAAGCTTGACACTCTAATATGATTGAGTGAAGATAAGAAAGGAGAAAAAAATATTTTTTGTATTTTTTTTTGGCAATAATCTATTTATTATCAATTAATTTGATTTTGGTCTTTATTTATTATTCCCCTGCTCTATACATACATTTTGTACATTTACAATGTCAGCCATTTTCTCTGTAATACCTTTTTAGCAGTGAAGTTATATTTGAGCAACAAACAATTGTTGAAATTTAAAATGGTCGAATTATCGATAGTGTTGAATTACACTTTGTTATATGATAGGCTGTAGGTCAAGACAACAAAACATGGTCGAATTATCGAGGTTATATTGTATATATAAAACTAGAAATGTAGTTTTAATGAGGTCCTTGAAATATTTTCATTCCTTTTATATGTTGTCTTATCTGCGATATAGTAGCATTTTTTGCAATTTTATTTGCTGATTTGTGTCATTTTTTCACTTTAAATATATTTATTTAAACTCTTCAACTAATGCCTATAGTTTCTTTCCTGAAATTGCTTAGCAAACATGAGTTGGTTGTATTGTTATGCTTCGGAGATATTTTAATCCTAAGCAGGGTCTTTACGAATGGTACACGTATGGTTACACAGTGCATGTGCTCTCATGTTCTTGAAGTAGTGTAGATGTGTTGTTTGCACTTTTATTTTCTGATTTGTTAGTATTTTTCTTCTTTTTTCATTTTAAATAATTTTTTAGGCATAGGAACCAATGCCTATAGTTTCTCACCTGCGGGCCCTTCGAGTAAACCCGGGGCGTTGCCCGGGTCACTCGGCTAGTATCAGGAATATTAATGCAAACGCCTCGGCATATTGACACAGTCTAGTGCACACGATTTATAAAAGCAAATTGATAGAGAAGAATAAACTGATCACTTCAAATTTACCTGTCACTTCTGATGCAAATCTATTAAACAAATCGTTAGGTTCAATTTAAATATATATATTAGAACTGTTATTCAGCAAATAGCATTCCGGAGCTTGTCGTTATTTTTGAGTTGAAAGCAAAAAAAAAACATAAAAAAAAAAACAAAAAATAAACATTATAAAATAAACATATTTAATTAAATATTAAATAATTTGTTATTTAAATTTATATTTATGATTCTTAAAGAGCAAAATTTAATTAATAACAAATAAAATAAAACTTTTGGCTACACATATCAACTCTTCTTGTCAAAAATAAAGCACTATCTAATGTAATGATGTTAACTTTAAAAATGCTTACGTAACATTTTCTGCCTTATTACTGTATATACCAATTTATAGAAAAATGGTTATCCTGCAAGAACTATGGGTGATGGAAAACTTATGATTTCATTTTTGAATTCAGCATGAAAAGTTACATTAGAATCAACATCAGGTTTTCTCCGGCAAAAAAAGAAATGTTTTTTTTTGTAGACCTGTGTTATAGACGCGTATGATTCTTTTAAAAATTAAACAATTTCTACTGCCCTCACTACAATGTAAAAATTAATGGGAGGGCCTGGATCATCAGTGGTGAACCCTTCCAGCAGTTTCTTCAGTTTAATCTACCATTAAATTAAACTGGCGAAACTCCAAAGAGGGTTCACCACTGATGATCCAGGCCCTCCCATTAATTTTTCCATTGTAGTAAGGGCAGTAGAAATTGTTTATTTTATAAAAGAATCTTAAGCGTCTATAATAGTTTCGAATTCATACATATGTCAATTTATTTTTAAAATAGAGCAATCCATAAATGAATCTTTAATTAAAAAGACATATATTGGATCAAAATATCATTTATTTTACCAATATTTCAGTTGGTTAGAGGTTGGCGTTCAGCCAACTGAAATATTGTTAAAATAAATAATATTTTGATCCAATATATGCCTTTTCAATAAAAAATGTCAATTTATGTAAATTTTTATTTATCTTTTATACATTTCCTCAATATGTAACCAATCTGGCTAAGAATTTAACGGTATCATGTTAATAGTTAAGTCTGGAAGGAGTTTTTGTCACATTTTTAAAATTTGTTTGTTTATGCACCAGGATAAAATCTTAACTATTGGCTACAAGCAAGTACATTAATATAAGCAAAATGTCGATTATCATTAGAATTGAGTAAGTTTGTCTTCCATTCTGGACTAAATTCAAAGCTTTAAAATTATTGACAACTGCGTTAGATCTTATTAGTGTAAACACTGGAGTGAAGTGGAAGATAAATAAAACATAATTGTTTGTTCCTTTTGTATTTCAGAAAACTTCTCTGGATTATATATTGAAGGATATCACGTTTGTTTTGGAATAATTTGGACTGATAGATTTAAAACCAGATTATGAGGGTAGAAAAATGATAATGTTAATTAATAACTTCATATCATCCTACTTATTCTAACCACTACTATTATCATAATTTGTATATTATATAGTCAGAAAATATGAGTATGATTATATACATATGATGTGATAATATTGTAACGTAGAAAATTAGGAAAGACAAAACTTCAGGATGACACAGCAATTTATTTAAAGTACAGACAAAATTAACATTTATAAGATACAAGTTGAGTAATGAGGGAAGATTCTAAAGTAGCAAAATATAAATAATATAAATATTGAAAAATTAATAATCTCTATATAGGATATAATAAATACTTTGCTACAAAATTAATATATTTTTCCTCTATGATATATATTACATCAACTTCTATCAAGAATAAGGCTGTTGCGCGCCTTTGCGGAGCCAGTGGCCTGATGAAGCGTGACCGCGCGAAAGCTTGCCTTCCGATACCTTAATAAAGAAACTCTGCAAATATTTTTAATTTATTTAACTCTCAATCATAATATTATTTGCATCAATATTTCAAGTACAAATAATATTTCTATAAGCAAATGACTAGCATTTGTTAAGATAATATTTTTCGGGGAAACATCCAATCCAGTAGAACCCGGGCTTTTTTATCTTTTTTTTTTTTAAAGCGAAGATGCTTAGTGATAAATATTCAAAATCATCATGAAATTTTTGGTTTCTATGTGAAATTATAAATTTGTCTTTTTGGTGCAATACATTCTCACAAACTTCCGAATCTATTCTTCTCAATATTCTCTTCTTCACCAAAACAACTGAATAAACCATTGGGGAATACATATATTTACATATAAGCCTTTCAAAGCATAAAATTAGATAAATAACAAACTATTTTGCATATTTTGGAGTTGTAAAGTGATCATAATTATTATATACTGAATGAACGAATCAGCTTCACCTGGCTTCTTCCCGAGTGAATGTTTGTCAGACAAATATTGCTTTAACGAAAGTTATTGATTATAATTATTTCATTATCACTCTAGAATTAGTAGTCATCAGGATTCCAATTATTATATTATCATTACTATTTATAATTATTTTGTATTTCATTTAAAAATTTTCAAATTATTTTATTCTCGGCTAGTGTATTTATAAATTATATTTGAGAGACTAAGTAAAAAGGGTGTTTTAAAATTAAATGGCTTCTACTCATATCTTGTCGTAGCGCAAGCTTTTCTATAATTTGTGAAGAAATATTTTAGAATTGCACGAGTAACGCTCTCTCATTTTCGATATGACAAACACACACACTTTGAAGTTCAAATTTATCTTATATGTATTTTCAAGTTAAATTTAAGATTTTAATGAAATTCAATTCAATTCTTCATAAGCTCTATTTTCACGAACTAACGATGGCATTCACGTTTTGAAATTACCGTGAGCGTGTCAAAACTTATATACATTCAACACACTCCAGGTTTAAAAAACTGATGAAAACACGCCAAATATTCATGTTTTCATAAGGAAACCCTGAAATAAAAATATTAGAAATGGTAGTGTGAGACCGATCAATCGACTGGGCTATCAGATCATATTCGAAACATCAACAAATGCCAAGATTTTTGCTCAAAAATCCTCCCTGAAATTCTAACGGAAGAGCAAAACCGCTGCAATTTGTTAGCGTTTACGAATTCTGATTTTCACACGAGACCTCAATTGTCGCACATTTCAGGAAAACAGACAGACGGAAAACAAACCCTTGTTCAGATGTTTCCTAACTCAAGTATAATGTGCCTTTAGCTTTTACTAACCCTAACTTTAATTCTGAAAAGAAAATGCTATATTATAGCTATTAATGCTATATATGTTATCTATATATGTTATATAATGCTATATATAAGCTAATTATGGTATGTAAACAATCTCATTTTTGCTCAGCTATTTTAGTGCACCTTTCCTTATTTTTTAGAATCGGCTTTCTATGGCGAGGTCCAGTTCGTCCTTCCGGGTAACTTCTACAAATCATTAGTGAGTTTTACGACCAGGATGTATATCGACAAACAGATCAAATCTCTCACTCTTTCAGATCAGACCCCGAACCTTGCCGCGTCTCTTCGGACGCTGACCTCTCTTCTAGGTGCCATCCATCCTCCCTCGTCCTCTGTGCTTATCCATAAACCCCTTGAAACATGACTGCTACTGCTGTGGTACGACATATATATATATAAGAAAAATAGATTCCACTAAATGATACTCTGCCATCTAAAATGCTCATGTGAACGGCCAGGATATCCCTTTTCTATTATACATTTAAATGATAATATATTCCAATACGAGTGAGATAAGTACGCATCTTTTTATGTACCTATATATTTGAATTTTCAAAAAGTAGGCGCTAAAGTTTTCACAATTTTGTTCTCACTTAGGGGAATACTTAGCAACTATAACGAGAGAATAAAGATGAGAAAGAATTCTAAAAGCAAAAAACGGAGGATCAGAATGATTTAATAGGGAGCTGGTAGCTTGGTAGAAAAGTGATCAATTAGCAAGAGATGGCAGCGATAACATCTCGCCCATAAATATCTTCTACCTGCCTATAAAGGCCTAAATAAACAGGCCTATTTAATTACTCGGCGGCCATATGTCCAGACCTCGATCCCCCTTATTTATTGCCAGCTCCGTATTTTGTGCTATTAGGGCCAGTTTGGGGTGCTGAAAGGTGCCTCTCGTTAACTCTCATACATGTAATGAGCTCCTAAATTTTTCTTTTTTAATCGATGATGTATATCTTATAGACGTGAAGAGAGGTGACGTTAAACTAAGTCGCGTTAATCTTATATTGATGCTCGAGTTCAACGCGCAGTTTCTCAGTCATCAGGAATTTTATATAGACCCAACTGCAACTAATGGTCAATATTCCTGGCAGTTTCGTTATATTAAACTGCCAAACCGTTAAATTATTAAGGGAAAAAGGACATCTCCTTATCGTGCAACTGAAGAAGATGTCTTTTTTTCTCTTAAATTATGCACCTTTTCCCAGTACAATATCACATTTGTACTATTTTTTTACGTAAAATTATTTTTCAGGTAATTTGGCCTTTATAGTAATAACGAATAATATACGATTTTGAGATTAAAAAAAAGCCTCTTGGGAAGTTCACCACTGATGAGTCAGGCTATTCCAAATAATTTCCCATTGCAATCAGAATAGTAAGAATATTTGTAACAAGATTTTTGTATCATGTTTGAACTCTACATTCATCGATGACCAACGGATCTACCAAACTTCAGGTCGTCGTTTAGGTGGGTTCTGTTTGGAAATTCCAACCAATCAACATCAATGTAAATATCTCAACTACTCATGTAATTTTAAAAGACTGATTATATATATGGGGTGTCCTCTCTCTCCTAGAAGAACGGTAAAGTTTCATATGCACATATAGTATAATTAATTAGAATGTCCTCTAACATGAACTTTCATAAAGTCACTGAATAGTTGGTGGGACTTTATTAACGATGAAACGCTTATTTTGTATCAGATATTTTTATTGGTATCTTCAAATATTACGACCAGGATAATCGCTTATCTTTTCAAGGAGTACGCCTCTAGAATCCATTTTATGTAAATATATTGAGTAATATGCAAATCACACACACACTGGGAACCAAGTTGATGATTGCAGCATGGATAGAAGAAGTGTGGTTTTTTTTTTGCGGCCACGCTTCATTAACGACCACACCAGGGTTTTACGGCCACTTTTCAAATATTCCAAAAGTCCGCGTCTCTAAAATAAACTCCTAAATAAAGAACTCGGATCCGACCTTCGACCACTATATATAATTGGTTTCGCTGAAGTTACAATTTATTTTATAACTAATTATAAATAGAAGCAAACCTTTGCTTTATTTTTAAACAAGTAATCTTGTTTTTAGAGGAAGAATTTTGCTACGTGAAGATTTTAAATCTTGTCGAAAAATATAGATAATCATATGATTACTTCTTATATCGTTAAGAGAGGGACCACCTTTTTAGTTCAGGAGCGATCTTCGAAGAAACGCTTTACTGTTCCGATTAATATGACCAAATACTGTCCTGGCGTGGAAACTAACACCTAACCACATATTCTCATGCCCAGCAATGGTCGCAGCCTTGCAGAAAATTGACATGGACCCAGAGCAGCAGCTTTACACACCCAAATAGTGAACATTGCGACTGCTGTGATAGAGATGCACGGGGACATCTGAGGATCTTCATTGGACACGACAACAACAACAATATGACAAAATACAATATCACATTTTTTACAGAAACCCAACCGTATCTTATTTACATACCGGAGCAGAGAGGTAGTAATGGAATGATTGATTATATAGCATCGTGTGTAAATAATTTTATTAGTTCGGTATAACTAACAAATTTATTATAAAAATAAAGGTCGCCTCTCCCGTCAAAAGAGACGCCATCTATTGACTGTTTCTACAAACTAGCGGCCTTGGGTCGGTGACAAAGCCACAACACCAGCTTTGACAAACTGAGAAATGCCCACCTAGAGACCATGGTTCGGGCTATGGTTCTGGTTAGTTCAGGGCGGACTTTATTCCATGAGATCCACAAGAGATCAAATTAAATATTCACAATCTGCCAAAGAGGTGTTAATCTGGCAAAGTGGCTCGGTGAAGTATAGTTTTCAGGTAGGCGCGCTTCTCAGTTTACCAAACCTGGTGTTGTAGTTTTGTCACCGACCCGAGATCGTTAGTTTGAGGCGACGGTTAATAGATGGCGTCTAGTTTTGACGTCTATTTTGACGGGGAGAGAGGTGACCTTCATTTTTATAAATAATTAACCTCCCGGAAAAAATTACCATTTATAGCAAATATCTTGTGAAACCACGCGTTCGTGAATGGCTTTTCTTAATTTATCAAGAAAATGGGTTGGCCAAATATCAGGGAACAGGTTGAATCTACGTTTAGTTGATTTCTGTTCCACTAGATGACGCTCTGCCATCTAAAAAGCTAATGTGCTCGTAATCAGGATATGCCTTTTTGATTTTAACAAATATCCTGTCGTACTAAATTCGGCTATATTGCTTGTGTGGAAATTACTCACAAGATAAACAAATTATCCTAACAAGCTTAGCAAAATATCAATAAAACGTTCTCGCTTACAGTACTAACTAAATTCCTTGGTCCCATCTCGAACAGTCTACCGTATACAGTGTCTATCAGCGATTTAAGAACTTTGAGAGTTAAGGCCAAATCGTGGTTAAGACCGACATTCCCTGGTCCTAAATACAAATATCTCGTAAGAAAAATAACCATAAATAAAACCTATCACATTTAACATACCAAATCAGGTTTAAAACAACAAAAAAGGCTTTAAGTCCGTAAATCAAATTTATATGTTAATATATTGGGTTGTAAAGAAATTTCGTTCGGTTTTATTTGACAATTTTATTTAGACAAAATAAAAACATTAATTATAACAATTAATTAATCAATTATGTATTCTCCGTTATTAATTACGACCTCCTCCCAACGTTCAACCAGTTTGTTGATGTTGTTCCGCCAAAAATCGCCCGGTCTGGTGTCGAAGAAGTTGTTGAACCAGGTTTTGAGTTCATCTTCATCATCGAAGGTAGTGCCTCTCATATGGTTTGACATGGAGCGGAAAAAGTGGTAATCGGTTTAAATAATGCAAAAAAAAATTAAATAATACAACAGGTCTCTGAATATGAGTTTCTTTTCATTTTATTAACGCAACCTCGAGAGCTTTCGGACATCTCTGCTCTTCTACAGGAGTACATAAAAACGAATAAACGCCGTTAATATACTCCTGTAGAAGGACAGAGATGTCCGAAAGCTCGAAGTTGCGTTAATAAATATGAAAAGAAACACATCTCCAGAAACCTGTTGTATTATTTAAATTATATCCAGGAGATTTCAATCAATTGATATGTTAATATTACATATGTTATATATAATACATTACCCCAATATGTTTATGTATTTTAAATCTATTTTCTTATATAAAAGCAAAAAGTGCTAGTGTACAAATTATATAGAATATGTAGAAATGAATTTTTCTTTTATTTGGGTATATTAGAAAAATAAATGTCATCAGAAGTTAATAAAGATCAAAATTACTAAAATTTGGAACCATTCAAGGCCTAGCAAGTATGGTGTGTCTCCTGACTTGTTCATAAACTGAGAAAGAAATAAACACTCTACCTCGCTAATACCTTAATGTGCAAAGGTTGAGGAGCAAAATTATTTTGTTGTGAATCAAATTTTAAATAAAGTTTTGATATTAAGTTATTAATAAAAGCTATTTTATGTACTTTCAGTAGGGATTATTGAGACTGATGTACAAACCTGATCATTAAACGCCTATTTTCTTTCTTTTTTTTCTTGTGCTTATATAATAGCAATTTAAAATAACTTTATTAGGTCTCGCTCAGCAAGAGTAACATAGTTTTTACATATTACTAGCTCAAAATATAATATATACCTTAATAGGACTTCTGTAATTTAAAAAAAAGCATCATTTTATTATTTGAGAAAATAGCTTAAAAAAAGAAATATAATACTGGTATCAGATGGTTAAATTAATAAAAAGGCAAATCCTGATCGTGCAACTGAATATTGCTGGTTGCTTGCGCCATCTCTCGGAATTTATGTCAACTAATCGTTTTTTTTTTTTCGGAATGACGAGAATCAACAAATTGAAACGTGTACGAGGTTGATTTTTTTTAATTAATAAAGAAAGGGGTATTTTGGCTAATATTCTTCAATAATTAAAAATCAACAATTAGTTGAAATATATCCCGATATATGGCACAGGCCATCAGAAGCTTTCATATGCACGATCAAGAGATTTTTGAAATGTTATTGTTTGTTCCATGCCTTTCACACACCAGTGCAATACACCTTCAATTAATACCCTGAGTTGCATTGTAACACGATATATCCCGTATGTATAATGTGCCAAGATTTCTACTTTATCTTATAAATCGAAACATGAGGTGAAAAGTTAAAAATAGTACAAAAGTGAATTTGTACTTGGATCAGGTGGATAAATGTAAAAAAAAGGCATTTTCTGATCGTAAAACTAAAAGTTGCTGATGGCTTGCGCCATCTATCAGAATAAATATTTGGCTGAATCTGGAATAATTAAAAATCAAAGAATAGTTGATATTTATTCCGATAGATGGCGCAGGCCATCAGCAACTTTTAGTTGCACGATCATTAAATGCCTCTTTTTTTTCTTAATATGTAAAAAGGTTTAGAATTACATAACACGGTGTGTTTTATGTGAAACCTTCTCGATGTAACCTGCCATTTAGAGCGAGGTAGGACAATGGGGTGGAAATGTCGGTTCCCCCTCATTTTTTTAAAAGAATGATTTGTTTCCATCAAGGAAAATTCTTTCAGATTTTCTAAAGATTTGGGAGGCCTGGGCCCCTTACTTTGATGTCAGGAAAATTTGTTCGAGATAACAAAAGATTAAAATATTTGTATGTGTTTTAGTTGAAGTAAAAAAATTGAATCTGGGATGATATAAGTTGACACCCATTTGAAAAACGTTATCATTATCTTTAAATATATTTTCAATCCTCAATTTCGACTTTTCAATTCTCTAAGTTTGCACTCGCGCTGTATGTTTCTCTCCCTCTCTTTCTAAGACAGTATCAATGTATCCTTATATCTTACGCTTTAAAATTATCGTTATTCTTTATCTTCTTAAAGGATTATTATTCTAAAAAACAGTGATGGCCTTCTTGTTCTCCTAAAAGCAATTCCCGATAAAAATTTGAACCTCAATAGATTATTCTATCCAAAATTTTCATTCAAATAGAACATCTTCTTCTCACTTGAGCCACTCTAAACATCTTAATTATTCATTTCTGATTGAGAACTATTTGTCTTCCTAGACTTTCATGTAAATTTAAAGGATTTGGATAGAACAGAGAACAGTTTGGCCATTGTCTCTTGCTACAAAGAATCACAATAGGAGGAATCGTTGATTATCATTGATAAGAGATAAAATCTAACTGCGACAAGTTTCTTTAGTGAAAAGGTATAAGTTTGGCGAGCTATCGGACAACGTCCTTCAGCAGGCTGTAATACGAGCGTGGAATGGGGTGGGGTGGCATCAGTTATGAAAGTAAGAACTCTTTAAGCACAATGACTGCTCAGCTATACATTGTAGATGTGTGCAACCTGCTGTGTTATCATTTCTTGAGAAGACTAATAATGTCCTTTTACAACAAGATAACTCCCGACCACATAGTCAACATCTTACGACCCTTCCTTCAAAATGTTTACATCTTCCCTGACCCTCATGTTCCCCAGATATTTCCCCAATTGAGCATGTATTGTATGGGACATGGTGGGTAGGAAAATTTGGCAATCTCCACAGCAAAGTAATCTTCAATAGCTTCGACAAAAAATTGAAATAGCTTGGTCTCTAGCATACCACAAGAAACAATAAAAAAACTGTATGACAGTATGCCTCACTGTATAACTGTTTGTATACGTGCTAAAAAGAAGACACACCAAATATTGACAAAAAACTGTGTATCTCAAGAAATTTACATCCCATTTTTAAAATGTCCATTAACTATTTTTTTACATTATCATTATATAGCTCACAAATTTTCAGAAAATTTACATAAGTATTTCAAGGCGATTTTATTTGTGGCCAGAGTAATAATGCTAACAACCTAAGAGTAAAACAACACTGCCTTATGTATTTTCCCCGCAGTAAGTACAGTAGAAGTTTGTTTTATATTTAAAAAGAAACTGTTATATCCTAGATGGCTTGTAGGATCTAGGAGAGGCAGCAGGTGACACAAGATGATAGTTCTTTATTTGGTCTGACTTATATACATGTAAGATGGTGATGATAACTAACAAGTCAATGACAACACAATCCTCTGTTGTCAATACACAATAGAAACATTCTTGTTTTAATGCTTTCCTTTCTTACTTACCTTATTCATCAAGACCAATGGATATAGAAGTTCCTGTTTGACGTTCCAGGAACTAGGTCTCTAGAGGTCTCTGGCGCCATCTCTTAACAAATTTAGTAATTTTTTTACATTGACCTCTCTCAGGTTTATCTCTCTCTATGTATAAAAGTCGATGTTTATTTATTTATTTATTTGTTCCTTATACTTTTCCTCAATATTTAACCAATATGGCTGAACTTTCAAAAGGTATAGAGTTATGTTTCGAAGAGGTTTTGACACATTTTCACAACAAAGTAAAATTCAAATTATAGCAAAAACAATTAGAGAGAGTTAATGGATATCTCCTAGGTTTAACAAATAATCGTGAGGATTGAATATATATTTACAGACGCGATCATTAATATTATATAAAACATATTTAGAAGCACAATAACTAATGGTTCAACAATCTGGTACCCATATATAAACAAGAGATCTAAAAACAAATTGGAGTCATTGCAGCATCAAATCCTCAAACATTGTATACATGTATCGAGCTTCACACATGTTCTTGCAATAATACCTAAACTTTCGGATTTCCGTTTGTCAAATATATCTGGGTTATGGAAAGATGTGTGTGCGTGCGCGGTATGAGTTGGACGTAAGTTTTGAAGGAGTTCTAAAAATATAATACATTAAATTAAATATTTAGCTACAAAATATATTTTTTAACTAAAAGAGTAGATGCCTCCTTTTGAAATCCTTTTGAAAATACATTAAAACACACTTCACATTTTGGTTTATAAACCCAATACAGAACCTACTGTTGGTGATAAAGAAGGTGCTACAACACGAATCTGGTGCTTGGAAGAGATAACCCAAAATACATTGTTTCAATGCATTTTAAAATGAAGTGGTTTCTCGTTTGGTGCATGTATACAATCCCCACAGTTTTATTTGAATTTATATTCATCTAATTCATTTGATATATCATCAATATTTTATTTCATATGTGTGTGGTATATAAGTATTCCTGTTAAACCACTTCAGTCACAATTTAATTTTAGAACAAGTTTAATTTCAGGCCAGCAACTTTACTATAATTTGATTGACTTCCCAAAATAAAATTTTATTACATTCCAAGATAGAATATAGCAGCAGCCATTCACCTGGCCTGGAGGGTAAGTCGGTAAGTTGGAGAACTATAGTACAACGACATAGGTGATCAACTCCCTGTCAATTGGACGGCTTCTACGACCAGCCTCTGTTAATATTGCGACAATCCTTGAGGTAGAAACTATTTTTTCAATTGCTTCTTTATAATTTTAATGAGGCTTTGATATTTTAAAAAAAGATTAGGTTTAGTGAAAGGTTGGTCTAAACCGTTGATTTTCGACCGCTACAACCCAGGTTCAATTCCCGAATTGGCCACTTTTTTTCTGATAAAAAAAAATCTCCAATGGCCCCCGATTCTTTCAAAAGTCTAACCCCACCAGCGAATGCAAGTAACTAAACGGGGCTTTGGCATATTTGTAAGTGCAAAGTTGAACAGCCTTTTACATGTGTAGACATGTGGTGCACTTAGAGTAAAAGCAGTCGTCTACTTCTACCTACCATGATTATCACAGTCTGTACCACGTGTACTAGGGATAAGCAAAAAAAAAATAAAGGTATTAATAATGGTTGACTCGCGTGAAGTCTTCCCACTCAGACAGACAGATTGTATTAGGAGAAGTAGGCCCTCTTCGACTGACAGAGTCCGTTATTAATGTTCCCCCAGTGAACAAACACCAAGTGTTCCGGACATGGTTGTGTTGGCCTTCGACCTGAGAGATTGTGCACGGCTGCCACCATGGCTGTTTGTCATCTCTCCTGTGTGGAGAGCACACAGAAGTGGCCTCGATCATTCGTCATGTCCCTAATATGTATTGTCATCAAAGATGAAATACGCTCTCAGCTTCTTATGAACACACCCTATATTAATAGCGTAGGGCATCTTGTTTGGTAATTCCGCCAAAAGATAAAATGTTCACAGCTTTTGAAGAACTAATATGAATCCTGTATGACTGCTTAATCTGTAATGAGGTCTAAGAATAAAACCAGCTCAACTTATGAAGAGCATAATTTTGAATTAGTAACGGACATAGCAAGAACAGTACTGTGAGCGCCTGGCTACATGTGCAGAATCGTTGTAGACAGGGAAAGAATCTAATATGTATCCTGCAGGGCTTGTTCTATAATATCAAAGCATGAAGTCCACTGGGTTGCTGTATTGCTTCATTGTTATTACAATGTTGAGTGCTGCACCTCCTTGAACCTCTAGCTTTTAACCGTTAAATTTGTTTTGTGTCTGTTTGGTACTTGAAACTAAAAGCTACCTATTTTTACTAAAACCATGTTTTTGCATACTCTTAGTACAGTATATAATACTACTTTTAAGAATATATATATTAACTATCAGCATATATTGTAATTAATAAAAAAAATAATAATTAGACAATATTTCAAGAGGCATTTCGTCTCTCTTTATCGAGGTTTTCTTTTTTATTTAAATAAACCACGTGAGAGAACGGCGAACTATTTTCGCTATACAAGCCTAAAGTAAAGAAACGGTCTCATTTCTTTATACACATTATAAATACACTCTATAATAAAAATTCGACACATCAACAAGAAATAGTTAACAGATTGAAACGACAAAATTGGTGTATGTGAAGAACATGTATAGAATAAAAACGGTTAAAACTTCAGAGCAATGAATTCTTTTATTCCAGAGTTTTTATTGTAACAAATTAAGAAACTAATATGTCGTTGGACCCCCACTTTCCTGGATGCAGGCCGCGAGCCGGCGTGTAATGATTGATAAAGATCCCGGATGGTGTGCTGCGGGATTTCTTGTTAAATTGTCTCCAACTGTCGGGCTAAATAGTCAACATTCCGGGAGGGTTGCAATCGCCTTCCCATCACGTCCCAGATGTGCTCTATGGGTGAGAGATCGGACGATTTTGCTGGCCACGGAAGCGTTTTTGCAAAATAGAAGACAATCCATAGCAACACATTCTGTGTGGCCGGGAATTATCTTGTTGAAAAGTAAGCCCGGGGGTGATGTGAGTAGAACAGCAACAAAACAGACCGTAGAATGTCATATACGTACCGTTGTGCTGTCAGGGTGCCAGGAATGACTACCAATGGAGTCCTTCTATTAAATGAAAGGGCACCACAGACCATAACGCACTTTTCATCAGATCGTTTCTTACTTTGAACTTGTACAGCGAGAGTAACTCACCGTTCACCTTGTTTAGTTTGAATCACACACACAAAACCTCAATAAAGATAGGTGAATTGACCATCGAAATATTTGCAAAATATATATTTTTTAAATTGAACATATGCTGAAAGTTTATTTATAGATAATAATATGTATTTATATATATATATATTCTGAATATAGAGCAATCCATATAAAATTCCATGCAAATCCTGCCAGGCAATATACATAGGAGAAACCAGCAAACCTTTATCTGAAAGAATCAACCAGCACAAATCTGCACTAAAGCACCATAACCCGACATCCCTACTGGTAGATCACGCATTCAAAAATAGTCACACTCCAGACTTCGATCACACATCTATAATACATCAAAACATAAAAGAAAAACATTGCCGTTTATTTTTAGAAAGCTGGAGCTCTTTAGAAAATAAAAATAGTATCAATAGAAAGATTGACTTGCCAGATGTATATACTCAGTTTAGAACCTCCTAGATGATTATGCTATTTACATGTTTATTTTATTTCATTTTTAATCGGATATTTATTACTATTATTTGTATATATTTTTGACAGTTATTTCAATTTTATGATATTTTATTTGTTTAATTAATTCGATATCTCTTAATTTTCAATAGTTATTTACATATATCAATTTTTTCTTTTGATTATATTTACTCTATTTAGAATGTATATATTAGATGGTTTATCTCCCAATAAGCTTGGAAGACGTCTAGTGGCTCACCTGGGGTACGTGACCTGCTGCGTGCTTCACAGCAAAACACCTTGTAAAAGATGGAAGATCGTTCCATCGAAATATCGGTTTAATAAATAATCGTATTAAAATCCAAAATAGGCCTTATTTTAAAATATATATATATATATACTATAACATATATATATATATATAATTGAGTTTGTCTGTGTGTGAGAAAATGTCTATATTTTTCCAATTTAGTGCTCAAACTTGAAGAGAAACAACTTCTAAAATGCGGCACCTGCTAACAAAAAAATATATCTTTATGAGTTCCATCATAAAATCCCCAAGAAAAAAAACAGTATCATTAACCCACCTTATGATCTACATGACCCAGTTTGTGACCAAACAAGCGCATATCACATAACTTCTGATAAATATAAACATTTTGATCACTTTTGTTCGATCCTTACGTCAGCCACATCTATTGTCGAATCATTTTTAATGAATGGTCTTCTCTCATTAGATATGACTCATAAATTTCATCAATAGTGGATAAAGAGTATCATATAATATATATGTTTGTTTTAAATAATTTATGTGTTCTTTCTCAATCTCTCAACCTCTCATCCGGGAGGCATTTACCATCATCGGGCGGCCCCCTGACCTGCAGGGCTTGTTCTTCTTCGGGCGAGGCCTGTATGATAACGCCCTGGCCATCCTGACGTCTGCAACGACGTATATCTATAGGTACTTCCTCGGCGTGGAACTGAGGAATGTTCAAGAAGACCTTGTCTGGAGGAAGACTCTCTCAAGGTGGGGGAAACCTTCCTCGCTGAAGAAATTTGTACACACACAACTATATATATTCCCCTACATTTTATCTACCCTTTATTTAATATTTTATTATATTTTTTTCCACCTTTGTAACAATTGATTAGAAGAATCAATAAAATTGTTTATATTATGATGCACTAGCGCGCCATCTGTTACGAAAATTCGAAACTATTTTAGAAGCGTAAGATTCTTTTTGAAATAAAACATTTTTTACTGCCCTTACTGCAATATGGAAACATTTTCAAAACTGGCGAAAACGCTGGGAGGGTTCACCACTGATGAGCCAGGCCCTCCCATTAATTTTTCCATTGCAGTAAGGGCAGTAGAAATTGTTTTATTTCAAAAAGAATCTTACGCGTCTAAAATAGTTTCGAAAATTGTTTATAATCTCTCTCTCAAAAATCAACACCTATCTTGGGAATATATGTTTAAAAACGAGTTATTATTAACTTTTATCTCTTTCGAATAGCAATCCACCCAACTTTTTCAAGGTTGCGACTACAACAATGACCACACTCAAGGCAGTTATAAATTAACCTATTTGATGATAAAATAGATGGACTTCCAACTGTTACCCCATTGTTGTATTCACAGAGAAACCTTGAGCAATACGGGGCGGGTAGCTAATCGAAATGTCAGTGTTCATCAAAATTGGTTTGTAAATCCAAGGTAGGATTCGAGTTTAGAACTTATTTATTATGGCTTGCTACATGTTCTAGAATATAATCACTATAAAGCGAAAAAAAGAAGGACATTTTGTAATGGTGAAAAAATATATATATTTGATTATTTTACTAATGCATTTTCAAATATTAAAAGGAAATGGAAACCATCTTAGAAAGAGAGAGAGAGCCGCTAAAAACATATCTTCAAATAATCATAGATTACTTGTCTAGAATTAATCACCGTGAAATTGATATCAAAAATATATAAACCCAAAATAGACTAAAGATTTAGGAATTTCTCCATGGACTCACATTCTCAGATTTATATACAAATTTTTATATACCCAATATTTAAAATCTAATCTTTCCCCGTGTATCACATGATGATATATTCCTTATCTATATCTTTTATAACCATTCATTCTATAAATATATATATAGCTTACTAGACGAATGACCCGGGCAACGCCCGGGTTTACCCGATTAAATGTTTTATTCAAACACTATTCGTTACAATTATAAATTGGCGCCGTGGATGTCACTCTTGTGAAACGTCCCGATCCAAACTTTACATGTGCATTAGGTCAGCTGATATTACCTCCCATCTTCACCGCTAGAGGCGCTGCTCGCGAGCTAAGTAGAATAATTTGAATATATAGTTTTAATAATTGATTTATATATTTTTTAAAATAGTCTATCGTCTTCCCCGTATTTTTTTTACCTATGTATGGAAATTTTGGTTTGAATTAGTGAACTACTGCGAATTTGTATACAGGATATACAAACAAACAAACAAACATACAAAAATTCATTTATATATATATATAGATGTATATAATAGAGTCCTTTAAAACGCGTATACAAAAGTACATTTAAAAGCACGTCACAGCATGTAAACAGCCAAAAATAAAATCAACCACTTCATCCGAACACGGTTCAGAACGGTTGGCGGATACTCTTCCAGGTTTCGGTGGAGGCTGAGGGGTCATCCCAGTGAGGACATCAGCTTACTTCGGAGGAAGCACAGACTTGAACCATTATTCTGCGGCCTGTCGGTCGGGTTTACTAACGTCCAGGTAGATAACATGTTCCCAGTAGACGCTTTCAGTGATACCGTGCCATTGGATAACTGAGCCGTGCTGACTAACTAGTGCATGTAGCCATTTTCTTTTCCTTCCAAGATCACATGTTCATTTATTCAGCCGTGAAATAGATCTTGGTAGGTTCTTCGGCCAATCTACATTCAAGAACCTACAAATTATAAAATAAGAATATAAACCGTAGAATGCGCTTCTTTATTCGTGAAAAACGCATAACGGTTTGTATTGTTATTTTATACTTTATAGCAATTTTCTATTCTACAAATTATATATTTGAATTTTATTATCATTTGAACTCTATATAAGAAGCTTATTTTGTTATTCTAGAAACTCTGAAGCATTTATTGATAAAACACTTTATTTTTCCTTTAAAAAAGGGTTTTCAAGCTACTTTTTCTCGAATATTTATTACTATCCTTTAAGAAAGGGAAATCTATTATATATATAAAAATGAATGTCTGTCTGTCTGTGTATGTGTACTCTATAGATTCAAAAACCATACATCCATACATCCCAAATTTAGGGATTTATTAGGTATATCCCCGGAAAGGTTTTCAAAAAATAATTTCTTGAATATCTTGAATATCCTTAGAGTTATTTGCATATTTGTAGCTTTAACTCGCAAGCAGCGCCACCTTGCGACGGAGATAGGCTTTGGTCTGCCCCACCCCCTGTCGAGAGAATGTAATCGTCCGGCCGCAGGCCGGATGGACAGTCCAAGTACCCACCGACCAATCAGAGGGGTCAAGATGTCCTGGCGCGCGGGGGCAGAGTTGGTGACACAGCTGTGCCAAGTAGACAAGAAAAAAGCCTCGCGGGGGCTTGCCCAAGTTTACCTCCGGGAACTTCGTCCATCTTCCATAAACGACCATGATTTTATTCAATACTGAGTATTTTTCAAGGGACCGGGAAAAAATGTTCACTAGATAAAACGATGATTTTGTAATGTAGAAAATTAGGAAAGACAAAATTCAGGATGACACGGCACACAGGGACCGGGAAAAAATGATCACTTTATCGAGAGATTCAAATTTACGAGAGTTTCAAATTATCAGAATATATCTTTTTTTTATAAGTTTATAGAGAATTGTTTTACCAAATGTTCATTAAACAAACCTTTACTCGGGTAAAACTCGGGCAAAGCCGGGTACATCCGCTAGTCTACTTATATAATTGCCTTATTCTGTCTGTGTGAAGTTCACTGTGTGAAGTTCACGGATAGATTTTGGTCAGAATGGATAAAATAAAAAAAGTGTCAAGGGATGGGAATCGAACCCACGACCTTCCGCTTACCGGGCAGATGCCATGACCACTAGGCTACCCTGGACATATTTTTCCGTTCGTAAATATAATATAAATATTTATATAATAACTGCTCTAATTTGAAATATTTGGTAGGTTTTATTTATTTATATATTTTCATTTTTAGATATAACTGATCTAATTCGCCGTTTAAAATAACTGTTCTTGAAATATTTGGTATGTTTTATTTATTTATATATTTTCATTTTTTGATATAACTGATCTAATTCGCCGTTTAAAATAACTGCTCTAATTCGAAATATTTGGGAAGTTTTATTTGTGTTCACTCTATTTCTATTTATTTGAAGTATTATAATTTCCATGTTTCAAAAACCTATTTCAAAAAGGTCGTTAGAAATATGTAATGCCTGAAATAGCTTTGCATGCGAATATTTATAATGCCAAGCGTAGCTTAATGGTTAGGTGTGCGGCATCGTATTTCCACAACCTTGGTTCGAAACTTAGCCTGGGTGGTTTTTTTTTTATATTATTGAAGCAAAGTTTTTTTTTTACAGTACCAAGATTTCCATACATAGGTAAAAAAAAAGTACGAGGAAAACGATAGGCTATTTTAAATTATATATAAATTAAATATTAAAAATATATATTCAAATTATTCTACTTAGCTCACGAACAGCGCTCTCTATCAAGGTTATAAATACGTTTAAAATCGATATCTTCTCAAATTTTATTAATAATAGTTCGCTTAATAATTAGAATACTTGATCTAAATCGAGATATTTATAGACGCTCACTCGATTTGAAGATTTACACATGTGTATATCGTAACTAATCGGACGTTTCACAAGAGTGACATCCACGGCGCCAAATTTATAAATGTAACGAATAGTGTTTGATTAAAACATTTAATTGGGTAAACCCGGGCGTTGCCCGGGTCATTCGTCTAGTATTTTATAAAAGTCTAACTCAACAAAATTCAACCCCTCACACTATTTTTTCCCGTTCATTTTCAAGTCTGCTACTGGTAGTCTGATTACAATCAGTCTAATGTTGAAAACAATACTGTTGTATGTGACAATACCACAAATTTATTATTTATTTATATTTGATCTTGATACCATTTGAAATTACCTATAAATCATATTTTTGTTTTGATTGTGGAGTTCTAGGAATTTTATATTTATCATTAAAATACAATTCTATTGTGTTAACATGAAACAAACCTCTATATAAAATTGTTTATTTTTCACAGTAATTTTAATGAACATTTTATTATGGTATTTGTTATAGATCATACCAATATATATATTTGAGGGCAACTTTTCTGATCTCTATCAGTTATTTCGTGTGACATAAAAACTCCAAATCATTAAAATTATAGTATTCCACTTTTCTAAAAAGCCTGGGAAAATGTTTAGAAAATATATGCATTAATAATTCTGTATCAGCAATAATATATACAAATATTTCAAATATAAGCAATAAATATTTCTTGTGCCCAAATAAACCAAGACTATACTTGAAGAACGTCAATTAAAATGTATATAATGCATTAGCACGCCATCTATGTATAAAGTTTGAAAGTACTTAGTACGTTGACTAGTCAAAATCTTTAAAATATTATATCTTATTACAATAGATTCAAGTACATCTCTATCTCTTATTGATGGTAATTTAAGAAAATATCTCAAAAATTACTCTCAATAAACCTGTCTATTGCGCCCCCTCTTGGGACTCACCAAAATAGGGTGCTATAGAGAGGGGGTGCTATAGACAGGTCACTTTTAATGTAAATCGTATCGTACTACGTATATAAAATCGGGCTCTATAGAGAGGAAGGTGCTATTTAGAGGGGGCGCTATAGACAGGTTTAACTGTATATGAATGATGTAGTTGTCCAATAAAACACTTTTTTTACCAGATAGAGAAAGAGAGGCACAAACAAAAAACACTTTTATAACTTGATATCCAGACTATAGCACAGATCAGTATACCTTATTATATATTATGCTAATATACATAAGTACAAGCCAAAATTCCAAAAACATATTTTTCCTTCAGGAAGGTGTTAGTGAATGACCTAAACGCCAAACAAAGATGTTGAAAATTGGTGATGTAACGCCATATAAATATTTTTTTAAATTGTGTGTAATTTTAATATTTGAGAGAGAGATAGAAAATTGTATAACTATTCTAAAAAAAAATTATAAACATATGCGCAAAAGTTTGTATCCCCTTTTATTCAACTTTTTTTGTCTTCAAGAAAGCAGATATTTTTTAAATAAAAATATGTTTTGTCGTTTTAAACAGTTTACTGCATAAAAAAGACCCAATTAACACACACACACATATAGATATGAAGATAGGTAGCAAAACCACGCATGTTTGTAACTATATATTCAATTAGTTTTAAAATTCGTTTAGACAATCCATTTTTTATACAATAGGTATCTATCAGATGTTTAAAAAGAGCCGTTTAAATCCAAACCTGATACTTTTATCATTCTAAGTTGATATTCAAAAATAATTTTAAAACCATCAAAATGAGTCTTCTTAATGAGTGAGCTGAAAAATTTACAATCACAATTTCAGATTGTCTTGTAGAAGTCTGTCACCGAGTTAAGGATGGTTGAGTAGCGCTGTGATGGTTATTTACATCATTTCCCTGGCCCAGCACGTAATGATGAGCACGGAAGCTCCAGCTCATTAAATTCTTTTTCGATTTCATCAATGGTTTTAGCTTTCGTTTCTTTGATGCAAAACGCCATGTAAAAAACTCCTATACCGCTAATTACAGCATAAACCCATAATGCTCCAGATAGTTGTAGTTTCTTTTGAAGGTCGTCAAAGGTATTGGTGACAATAAATGAGAAGAGCGATGAGAGCATGTTGACAATCCCAGTGATAAATCCTCGGACATTTACTGGTGTCATTTCGGCAATTATCAACCACGGAATAGACCCAAGCCCGAAATTAAAGAACACGATGAAAACCAAAAGACATGCCAAAGGCACCCACCCAAAATGTTCCGTTACTGAAATATCATCGTGCATAAGCTTGTAAAAGGCCCCTAGCACTGCAAGTCCCACGGTAATCCCAACATTGCCAACAATCAAGAGAACTCTCCTACCAGCCTTATCCATCAGAAGTGTGCTGATAACACACGCCACAATCTGAACAACTCCCACAATACATGAGCTTTGCAAAGGCTTCAAGGAAGAGGACGAATAGTTGAAGATATCTGCAAGGTTAAACATAATTGAATTGACGCCTGAAAATTGCTGAAAGAACATTAAAAATATACCGATAAAAAATGGTATGTATGACGATTTTTTTAAAAGATGTGATAATTTGAACGTAGGCGGTGAAGTGGCCATATTATTTTGAAAAATTGTGATCTCCGCTTCAGCGTCGAAGTCGGGGCCTTGAAGGAAGAGGAAGCTATTCGCGGCAGCTTGTCGACGTCGTTTCTTGAGAAGCCAGCGTGGGGATTCTGGAAAGGGCACGAGAAGAACTAGGGCGACTCCTCCAAAGATGGCACAGGCGATTGAGATGTACCTCCAATGTGGCATGAAGCCCAGACAGATAGACATGAGAAAGCCTACGCAGGTGAAGAGGTGAAAAGACGCTCCCAGCAATCCACGGACTTCAGGAGTAGAAATCTCCACGAGGTAAAGAGGAACCAATACTGTGCCCATTCCCATGCAAATGCCTGCTATAGCTCGTCCTGCTATGAGATATGCTGGAGTATTCCCCAAAGAGAGAAGAATATAGGCCCCGATGTAAGGAAGGTAATTGAGCATGATAGACCTTTTCCTTCCTAGGTTGTCGGCCAAAGGTGCTGCGCATACACAAACCACAATTATACGATAACTAATAATTAAAAGTTGAAAGGCATAGAATATATACTTAAATGTTTCATTTTGAAATATATTTTAATGTGGTTGTGCAATATATATAAAGTTAACCTTTGACTCTCAAGAATATCTGATCAAAATGAAATATTTATTCATTTTTTAAGTATATTTTAATCATTATTCATTTAGAAGTTCTCCTGTTAAAGGGCATGTTTGTTGGCCCGAAAGCTAAAGAAATAAAAATAAATAAAAAACCTACTCCTGGATTGCTTGCTGAGTTTATTAAAACAAAGTGTGTTCATAAAATTAGAGCCCACTTATAATACAAAATCAAATAAGGTGTGATACTTGATGAGGAATTGCGATTTACAGAACACATAATTAGCACCTCAAATAGAGCTACCAGAAACCTAAATATTCTGAGAAGGTTATGTGGAACAAATTGGGGAGCAACCAAACCCTCAGAACAACATATACCACCTTAATAAGGCCAATAATGGAATATGCAACACCTGTCTGGGCTCCCTCAAGCTCATCACTAAAAGAAAGACTAGACAGTGTTCAAGCAAAAGCGGCCAAAATAATCACTGGTGCTGTTTCTTCCACCAATAATGAGAAAATTCAAAGAGAATGTGGCCTAGACCTACTCGAAAGCAGAAGACAATTAAAAACAATAAAATTCACAAATAGCTTAAAAAGTAAAAAAAAAACGAACACATATCCCATAGAACCTATTTAAACTGGACACAAAAAGAAAGACTTAAAAGATCTTCAACACTTCAGTACGACAACAACATTAGAAAAGGCATAAACATGAAACACAGTGACTTTCAATTCAAGAAGAACCAACATTTCCTACCACATTACCTTCAAATATAATCATCAATCTCAACCTGAACGAACCCTGCAATAAAAAAAAGAGAAGAAAACCATACTTAAAAAGAAGGGACTTGATACAATTGATTTATATGATCAGAAAAATTATTTATTAGCATACACAGATGGATCATCAGACCTTACTCTGAGTAATGGAGGGGCCGGAATTAACATAATACTCCAAGACGGAACACACATCAAAATCAAAGAAGGAGTAGAAAAGATTTCGTCTGTTAAGAATGGTTAGGAAAATCGGCTCTAGATGGCGTGCGCCAGGGGATACGCCACAGAGTGCGCCCACGTGACTGTTTTCGACTATATAAAAGAAGGTAGATAGGAGGCGAGGCGCGCGCGTGAGGGAGAAGAAGGTATTAGAACGCGCGCGAGGGAGAAAGTGTTAGATCGGCATAAGTTGTGTGGCGGAAAGATCAAAGTAAGAATAGAAAAGGCATAGTAAGTGAGGCGGAAGAGAAGGTATAGATTCGAAGAAGAAGAAGAACCCTGTCCAGACAGTTCAAAAGTGAAAGTAGAAGAATCCTGTCCAGACAGTTCCAAAGTGAAAGTAGATAAAGAAGAACCCTGTCCAGACAGTTACAAAGATAAAGTTAAAGACAAAGTGAAAGAGGATCAAGTCAAAGAATATAAAGTTAGGGAAACATTGTAAACTGTACATATGTAAATAGAGCCTTTGAGATTTCGGATTAGCATATTAGAAAATAAAGTTCATTATTATTAGAATGGCTGAGAGTGATCTTTCTCTAGGATTTCAATGACTGGTAGTCATTCTTAGATACAACACGAAGACTTAACAAATTGGTGAGCCGGACGTGATCCTAGAGAAGATGGAAAAACTAAGGAAGATGAGATCTCCTCTCAGAGGATTAATGACGAAGAAGGTGGCCGAAATCAAAGGGATAATAGAGGATGATCCTTCGAATAGAAAGGAGATATAAGCTTTACACCAGCAGCTAAAAGGTTTGAAGCAGAAAGTAGAGGCTTTGAATGGAAAGATCGAGACCTTACTTTTAGAAGAAGATGCCTCGGAAGACCTATTCTCGGCTGAATTGGAAGGCTGCGATACGTATGAGCGTATGCTGACCACAATGGAGGTAGAGGTACAAGACGCGTTGGAATCCATCGAAACGAATTAGCGGGAAAGAGATGGCTCTACTTCTGCATTATCGGAAAAGAGGATATGCAAATTGCCCAAGTTGGAACTCTTGAAGTTCAGCGGAACCTTGAGGGAATGGTTGCCATGGTGGGGGCAGTTCGAGAGAATTCATAAGGACGACACCTTAAGCGACGTGGACAAGTTCCATTACCTCCACCAAGCAGTGACCAAAGGTTCCAGAGCATAAAAATTTCTAGAAGGGTATACCGTCACCGAGGCCAATTATGCAAAGGCCATAGAAGCTCTACAAGAAAAATTCGGCGACAAAGTATTACTGACAGAAATGTACGTCAGACAACTACTTGAGTTGATTGTCGAGAAGGCAAGTTCTCAAAGGAGAACATTGGCGGATTTGTATGACCCACTTATGGCTTCACTGAGATCGTTGGAGTCATTAGAAGTGACTACCGATCAGAATGCGGTGTTCCTATATCCAATGGTAGAATCCAGCCTGCCTGATGATGTACTGCAGACATGGCAGCGAAGACCAGAGGCAGGATACCAGTCGGAGGATAACACCAAAGAACCTAACAGCTCACAGCGATTGAATAATCTTTTAAAATTTATAAAAGAAGAAATTAGAGGAGCTGAGCGGCTGGAATTTGTACGAGCTGGCTTCAAAAGACCAGAAAAGATGCAAGAAAAGCAGGAGATCCAGAGAAGAACATCCCCGACAGTGGCACATCTCTTAAACCAGAGTAACAACGTGAGTTGTGCGTTTTGCGATATGCCTAACCATACGTCGAGAAATTGTAACAGAGCTAAACAGATGACGCTGGAGAAACGCAGACAAAAGGCTACGAAGGCAATAGTCTGCTTCCGGTGCCTAGGGAGGAGACATATGGCAAGGGATTGCAGAAGTAGATTTAAGTGTTTTGTATGTAAGGGCAGACATGTAGAACTGATGTGCTCAGGAAGAAGAGAAGAAATGCACGAGAAGAAAGCAAATGTAAAAGAGGACTACCTGGAAGCTCCTTTAACATCAATGGCTGACCAAACATGCTCCAGAGAGGTGCTGCTGATGATCACCAGCGCTAGGGTAGCGAGTCCAAGAGGACAAAGAATAGTACGGATTTTATTCGATTCCGGGAGCCAGAGAAGCTATATCAGAAGAGAACTGATTTGGACAGTTAAACCTAGAAAAGATTGGTCAGGGACAAATACAGAAGGCGTTATTTGGAGGAGGGATGACCGGAGTAGAGAAACACGGCATCTATAGAATCCAACTGGAAAACATCAGGAAAGGAAATAAGATCGGTATTGATGTCCTGGAAGAAAATACCATTTGCAATAGGACCACCTTTATTCCCATGGGTCAGTGGGTGGAGGAGCTTATTTCCCACCACGTGGAATTTAATAATGAAGACTTTCAAAACAAAGAGATTGATATTTTAATAGGGAGTGATTATTTCGGTGAATGCCTAACAGGTAGAACATTAAAATTGAAATCAGGGCCAACAGCCATAGAGACTATTTTTGGCTGGATCTTGTGTGGACGCCCATCATACCAAGGAGAAGGCCAAGTTACGTCCATGATCACAGCTCTATTGAATCAGGCCAGAATAGAGGAATTATGGGACTTGGAAGTCTTGGGGATAAAGGATGCGTACTCAGACAAAAATAGAAAAGAACACGATGAAAGGGTAAGAGCAGAATTCAAGAAAACTGTGAAAAGAGAACAAATGGACGTTATATAGTCGCCTTACCTTGGCGGGAAAATAAAGAAGAACTAAATGACAATCAGGCGATAGCTTATGAAAGATTAGTAGCGAGACCAATACAAAAGATTTACCCCTTAGAAGTAACCTCAGAAGAGGATATGGCTATTTTAACTCTTTGTGCTCACACAAAGAGGGTGGGGGTATGTTAAGAATGGTTAGGAAAATCGGCTCTAGATGGCGTGCGCCAGGGGATACGCCACAGAGTGCGCCCACGTGACTGTTTTCGACTATATAAAAGAAGGTAGATAGGAGGCGAGGCGCGCGCGTGAGGGAGAAGAAGGTATTAGAACGCGCGCGAGGGAGAAAGTGTTAGATCGGCATAAGTTGTGTGGCGGAAAGATCAAAGTAAGAATAGAAAAGGCATAGTAAGTGAGGCGGAAGAGAAGGTATAGATTCGAAGAAGAAGAAGAACCCTGTCCAGACAGTTCAAAAGTGAAAGTAGAAGAACACTGTCCAGACAGTTCCAAAGTGAAAGTAGATAAAGAAGAACCCTGTCCAGACAGTTACAAAGATAAAGTTAAAGACAAAGTGAAAGAGGATCAAGTCAAAGAATATAAAGTTAGGGAAACATTGTGAACTGTACATATGTAAATAGAGCCTTTGAGATTTCGGATTAGCATATTAGAAAATAGAGTTCATTATTATTAGAAAGGCTGAGAGTGATCTTTCTCTAGGATTTCAATGACTGGTATTCATTCTTAGATACAACACGAAGACTTAACATCGTCAAACTTCACTTGTGAACCGACAGCTATCTGGAAAGCCCTTGATGTATGCCTGAACCAACCACCCCTGCATCAAGCAGAAGGAATCATAATATACAGCTAATCCAGATCCGCTCTAGAAGCAATTCAGAAGGGCAATACTAGAAACACGCAGAAAATACACTCATTACCTACCCAACTGGAAACATTGGAGAAGAACTGCATTCTACAATGGATTCCTGCCCATGTTGGGATCGAGGGTAATGAAATGGCAGATGAATTGGCAAAGGAAGCCAGAAAGCTGAGCCAAAGGAAAGAACAAATGTCAGTATTTGACGCTGATGCTTTGGCAAAATACAAGATAATCAAACAAAAAATAAGAAAAGATCAAATATGTGAAATAAACTCTGAGAGAAAACTGACAAAAACTATAACAAGACTTAGAACAAAACACTATAAAGGAATGACAATACATCCAGATGGCACAAGAACTTATAAAGCATGCAACAACTGTCCTGGTGTGGAACTAACACCTACTCACATATTCTCATGCCCAGCAATGGCCGCAGCCTTGCAGAAAATTGACTTAGACCCAGAGCAGCAGCTTTACACACCCAAGATAGTGGATATTGCTGCTGCTGTGATGGAGATGCATGGAGACATCTGAGACTCTTCTTTGGACACGACAACAACAACAAATAAATGAAGACTTTTCTACAATTTATTTCAAAATGCCGAGTAGTTATGTATGAAATTACAAACACATATTTCACATTTATTATGAAAAAAAATCGAAAGTTGGATTTATAACTGAGTTATTAATGTGTGTTTTACTTTAATCTTTTTTATATACTTTAATTCGACGTTTAGGCGATCCGAAGTCTCCTTATACCGTTCTAATTGTTGCGATTTGTGAATTAACTGATGTTTATAACGGGCATGCCCGCCTTACGTAGATATATCAAATACATTATATAGATGGCACGTTATCGCTTTATAATTGATTATGTCTTATTGGCTTTGTCTTTATTGTTTGCGGAAGAGCATTTCTCGATGCAAATGTTTATATGTAATTCTGCTGTCCAAAAAGCTTATGTCCATAGTTTTCTTGAATACTATTCTAAGATTCCACCCTTCATTGCAGCATATATAAGCATAATCGTCCAATAGAGTATTAGAGATCTAAGTGAAGCGGTCTGGTGGATTAAATTGGCGAAACCGCTGGAAGGGTTCACCCCTGAGGAGCCAAGCCTTCCCAATATATTTTTCATCACAGTAAGGACTGTGAACCATCTCAGGCTTGTAGAGTTCGTGTGGTAAGTTAACTCCGCCTTTGCCGGTTCCAAGCCCGGGTGAAAAAGGAGGAGGGGGAGCAGTAACAAGCTCACTATAAAAAAAAAAAACCTGGGCTCATCTGGCCCGGCTGATAGTACCCTGTAAGGGCTCCTGATCCAGGGATACAGGATGAGCAGTGTCTGTACTCCATGTTAGGAGCGGCTGCACATGGCGTCCGTTCCTCATGTCAGAGGCGGCCAATTCTTTTGGAGCTAAGTCGGCCTGCCACTGAGTAGTGCTCCCAGTCTTAATGATAAAGGCAAACGCATTCTACTTCACCCAGTGTGGAGATAAGAAAGAAGAAGAAGATGTGGTAAGTAAGAACTTTGAAACAAAGGTAAGTTGGCAAATCTCAGAGTTTTTACCTGGTACAATTCTTTAATTTGGACTTGCTTCCCTCCCCCCAGAAATACAAGCCAATACAAAAGATACTAGTGTATAATAATAATCATAATGCAATAGCTCTATAACAGTTCCTGCAAGAAACTATTATATTTTGAATTCATTTTATTCTAACCACTCAGGTTATTATATCATAAAGAAAAGTAATATATAATTTATATATGAAAAAAATAATAAAAAGGTCAGATGTTGATATTAAAAATAAAAAAGGCATATCCTGACCAGGAGCACATGTGCTTTACAGATGGCAGAGCGCCATCTGGTGGAACCGAAATCAACTAAACATTGATTTAGCCTGATGGCTTTTCTTGATTTATCAAGAAATTGGGTTGGCCAAATTCAGGGAACAGGCTGAAATCTATGTTTAGTTGATTTCTGTTCCACCAGATGGCGCTCTGTCATCTGTAAAGCACATGTGCTCCTGGTCAGGATGTGCCTTTTTTATTTTAAATAATTTATATATGTGTTGTGTGTGTACCGTTTGAATTGGTAAAGGAAATCTAAAATAGCAAAGTCACCATATTGAAATATTTTCTTTATTACTATTCCTTTTATATACGAGGGAGTGACAGATTTCATTCAGAATGGTGAAAAATGAAAAACGACAAAATCACTAGAATTTATTTGGCGGGTTTTGAAATATTTGCCTGAATTGACATCAAGAAAATCATAAAAATGCAATAATGAAAGACATATAGAGTTTAAAACTTCTTTTTGTGTGGATTCATTTCTTAAATTGTGTGTGTGAACTAAAAGTTATATTTTTCCATATATAAATAAATAATATTTGTGGCTTTTTTTAAATGATCTCATCACTCTTTCTTGTAAACCTTTAATGGAACATCAAACATATTTCTAGCTTAGGTTATAAATGATTTTATAAAGATTATTATAGATAATATGTAAGAGAAGCACTTACCAGCAAGCAAGCATCCCACTAAGCCTCCAAGAGAAATGATACTCAGGAACCATTTCATCTGATCAGCGTTCAGGCAAAGACCAACAGGGTTGGTAGTTTTACAGTGAAGGGCACGTTCGGTGGAAGCAGAGAAGCCGAGAGTCATCCCAGAGCACACGGCGGACATGAGGCTGGCTAAGGCGGCCAGGTGCATCGGACGCAACAGCCGCTTACGGCCCGGACCATCCTTCGTCTCAAGCAGGCCGTACGGCTCGCTCATACTCACCGACCGCGACATCGAGTCGACAAGTGACCGGGAGGCGTTCTTGTTGATAACGTCCCATCGTTGATTAGCAAAATCGTATTGAATGGAACACGTAGTTTCTCTCTACCATCCTTTTTGTCCCAGGTGTCATTCTATTAGGTAGCTCTATATATCGTCCCTACAACTGCAAACTATCGAATGTGAAAAATTCAATTTTTCATCATCTCATTACTGAGAGCCTTTTTTTTTTTACCCCGCAGACGACGCCTGTGGAATTTTGGCGGGAAATGGGCGACATATTATGTCGTCTGCGGGTTAAAAAAAAAAAGGCTCTCAGTAATGAGATGATGAAAAATTGAATTTTTCACATTCGATAGTTTGCAGTTGTAGGGACGATATATCGCACTTCAAGAACCTACCATTTACTGAAATAGGACCTCATTTGAAGAGGTTATAATGCTCCTTCTCTTTAATTGCGGTCTTTAATACGTTTTAGTGTGTTGGACCTTCGCTAATTTATTTTAATTAACTATCTTATACACGTACGTATATGTATTTTTATTAGAGTTATATAATGGTTACAGAAAGGGCTAAAATTCTAGCTAATCAAAGGTCGACGCTAACAATGATGTTTCCTATTTAATCTCCAGATTGTCCCCATGTGATGGCAAAACGTCAGATAACGATAAACATTCTGTTGCTGGACTTGACCTGCCTATTGTTTTGTGAATTATTTTTCTCTTATTTATTTTATTCTGCTATTATTATAACACACTATATGTTTTTGTAACAAATAAATTTACTGACAATGTGTTTCTTTTTAAAATAGCATCAAATATTATCTCTACAGACCTAACTGCAATGATAAAAGTTATTGAATAAGAGGACTTGGCAGTAAGGTCTGTAGAGTTAATATTTGATGATATTATTAAAAATAAACACATTGCCAGTAAATTTATTTGTTACAAATTTTATCGATATTGGGCATTTGAATTTATAAACTATATATTTTATAATGAAAACATATTATAAAAAATATTTATTTATTTATGAGTGTTCGGAAGAAAAAAAACTAAACACGAATTTGTACTCAAAATGTCTCGATAAATCAACCTATGTCATTGTTATCCGAAGGCGCGTGAAAAGCTAACACTATATAAATCAAATGTCAACAAATTGTTCGAATCATTTGGAGAGAAAATGCCTTCGAATAAAGAACCTCTAAGGACACATGTGCACAAATGTTTACAAAGGTAAATTATGGCTTGGAAAGTCATACGCCATTTTAGATTAGAAGCAGAGTTTCTAAGTGCAATCTACCACATTTTGGATAGGTTTACCAAAGCTAATGAGATCGGGGAGGAAGAGGCGAAAGTTATAGCGAAAGCAAAGCTCGGGCGTCTGGAGAACATGTTTTAGAACAAAGATGGAATTTCCATTAGAAATTCTAGAAGAACTTCGAATGCCTCAGTCGGAACTATTTGTGAAACAATGAAAAATAAGTAAAGATTAAACTGTAGGAGATAGCAAGCGCATCCAGCTCCAATCGAAAGTGTGGACCATTGAGAGATAGCCAAGTTTCCAGATCTTTACTTCATTCTGGGAGAGAAGGAGTATTTCGCCCTTTCCCAATCCCAGATCAATGGAAATGGTAGCTGTTAAACATTCGACTCTTCCTCTACTCTGATGATATAAAATTCGGGAATCATATTTTTCAGGAACATGTAAAAGAAAGAGACCTGGTGTAATCGCGATCAGCCCATTGGGACTTAAATTGCCCATTCATACGCCAGTTGGGTAGACCATCAATGCTGACCACATCGAGATCAATGTCTCAAGACCAGACCTATTGCGTGCATCGAGCAGAAATACAGAAATGGTAGTTATGCTTCTGGCGAGACCAAGCTATTACGCCAAGATCATCATTTAACCTTGAACCTGGAACCATCGCTCTGCTGACGAAGAGTAAATCCTCGCAGCCAACGTTTCAAAGGTTCGTTGAACACCTTAGTTCATACCTCAACTCGCTGGTGTATTCAAGAGTGTGGAAAGCAAAAAACACCGCTCAACTTATCAACCGTATCCAGTATTGCTTGCGCAAAGTGGATGATGCTATTGTACATAAGCTAATTGTAATATATCAGCGTGAAATATTCTGTGAACATTTTTTTGCTTCTGTAATTCTTAAGTTGTTATCATCATTGTTGTTTTGAATATATATAATTCGTATTATTTTCTTCTTCAGTTTAATGTTGTATTTTTCCAAACGCAGAAACACAGTTTTCAATACAGCTAAGTGTTTCTCCACTGAAACTGTAGCTATGAGGACATCATCAATATAGCAAATAAAGCCCTCTATTCCAGCCAGAATCCTATCCATCACAGATTGGAAATAACTAGGGGCATTAGCCAGCCCAAAAGGCATTCTCCTAAATCTGAAAAGTCCCTTATGTGTGTTGATAGTTAAAAATGGCTGGGTGCTCGTTGCCACCTCTAGTTGCAGGTAAGCGCTGCTCAAATCTAATTTTGAGAAATATTTCCCCTTGGCCAAGATAGCAAACAAGTCTTGCTGAGTGGGGAGCGGATAAGCTGCTGTATCCAAGAATCTGTTCAAAGTTACCTTAAAATCACAACAAATTCTCATTTCCTTTTTTTTTTTTTGCTACCACTACTACTGGAGTTGCCCACTGGCTACTCCTCACCCTATATAAGTATCCCTTTGTCACCATATTTTCTAAAGCTTCCGTAACCGCCGTTCTAATCGCAAAAGGCACCGGTCGAGCCTTATGAAATATTGGGCTGACGTCACGAATATTCATTGAAAATGTGAATCCTTTTATGGGCTCTGCTGTGTCATTGAACAAAACTTGGTGCTCTTTCAAAAATTCAGCAATAGCAATTTCCGAAGGTATCTGGTTCACCGCAAAATAATCAATTTTCAACAAATTTATCCATTCTCTCCCCAGCAGAGGCCTTTTTTTCACCTTTGACTACTACTGCTCGAAGCATTGAAGTCTTGCCCTAAAATTCCACCTTAACGATAACTTCGCCCAGAATTGGTACTACTGTCCCGTCATATGTCTTGATGATCATTCCGATAGTTTTTAACTGTGCATTTGGAAGATACTTCTTGAAATCATTCTCCGATATCAAGGTTAGACAACTTCCCGTATCCAATTCAAAATCTATAAAATTTTCTCGACTTTCAATCTTATGGTATAGGGAGGGTCACTTGTCGTAGTATTTATTCTATAATCGTGTGGTGTCCTCATGCATGTAATTTTTTGGATCAATTCCTCCGTCTCTCCCTGATCATCCATCTGATGTATCCTATTCTGTTGGCTCGCCTGTTCCCTAATAGGATATACTTCATGATTCCTACATACTGGGGCAATGTGACCTTTTTTTCTGCACTTGAAACACACTGCGTCCTTGAATCTACAAGAGTCTCTATGCAAATTTCCACAATGTTTGCATTTTCTTTTTCCATTTTTCGATTCTCTTTGCATTTCAATGCGCAACTTATCCACGCTTTTTTCCAATTCCCCTGCATGAAATAATTTAATATTCTGTTCTGCCGCCTCCATGGACAAAGCAATTTCCATCACCCGAGCCAAGGAAACATCTCCCTCAGACAAAATTTTCTTTTGGATTCTTGAATCGCTTAATCCGCACACAAACTTGTCTCTCAGAGAGTCCTCCAAAAAGTTCCCAAATTCACAAGTTGCTGCCAACCGCTTAATCGCTACCAAATACTGCGAAACACTTTCTTCCGTTTCTTGCATCCTTTTGAAAAAAATGAACCGCTGGACTATGATTGAACGTTTTGGGGGAAAATGAGTATTTAATTTTTCAGTAAGTTCCTCAAAGGTCTTATTTTTCGGAAGTTCTGGACTGCATAAGTTTTTTAAAACCTCATAGGCTTTTGCTCCAATAAGTGTCAGGAGATACGCATTCTTTTTGTCCTCGCTAGCGTCTTCCAAAATTAAAAATTTGTTCTAAACGTTCAAAGAACGTGCTAAAACTTTCAACCTCTTCATTAAATTCACTAAATTGGAAACGAGCCATTTGCAAGAGTATCAAAAATTAAATCCAAAAACAAATTATTTTCTTCGGGTACTTACGCTTAGATCCGCCATTTGCAATAACTTTAGTGAAATGAAGAAATAAAACTTTTATTGTTATATATTTTTATTATTATATATATTTATTTATTTATATATATTTGAATATTTAATCAAAAGAAATAAACACAAACATATTAAATTAAATGAATGCAATAAAGAAGAAAATAATACGAATTATATATATTCAAAACAACAATGATGATAACAACTTAAGAATTACAGAAGCAAAAAAATGTTCACAGAATATTTCACGCTGGCAATATTTCCAGTTGAGAGTGGGGAAACTTCGAGACTGGATAACATTTATGCACTGTCCTACATGGAGGATTTGCCAATCACGGCTGAAGAGAAATTAGAATTGAAACTCAAAAGGATGAAGTGCTATCAATTAGTGAAGTGCTAAACCCAGCATGGCTGGCCTGAGAGAGTGCCAGACCACCTCAGACCTTACTTTCAGAGAAAACTGGAGCTGACTGTGGACGGAGAGTGTCTATTGTGGGGGATGCGGGTCATTATTCCTTCCTCTCTCAGACCGAACTTGTTGAGTTGCTTACACGAGACCCATTCAGGGATGAGCAAAATGAAGTCTGTGGCAAGGTCTCATTTCTGGTGGCCGAATCTAGACAATGAGATTGAGTTCCTGGTAAACAGGTGTAGAAACTGCCAAAAGGTTCAAGATGGCCCAAATAGAGTGAAGTGGCAACCTTGGATTTGGGCAGTTAGACCCTGGCAGCGGATCCATATTGATTATGCAAACAAAGATAACATCAATTTGCTAATTGTCGTGGATAGTCATTCTAAGTGGGGTCGAGGCATTCCTAATGAGAGAAATAACCTCAGCAAAAACAATTGAGCAATTAAGACGACTTTTTCTTCTTATGGTTTACCAGAAGAAATAGTGTCAGATAATGGCCCTCAGTTTACGGGTAGTGATATGAAATTTTTAAAAAAATAATGGAATAAAACAAACACTGATTCCTGCGTACCATCCTCAGAACAATGGCCTGGCAGAGAGAGCTGTCAAGATGATAAAAATGGCGTTAGACAAAAATAAAAGAAAACCTGGGGATACCATTCAGGACACGCTATCAAAAATTTTTCTAGCATATCGTAGCACCCCTCATGATAACAACCAAGAAGGCTCCGTCAGAACTCTTTATTGGGCGTTCCCTTCGAACCCGACTATCAATTATACATCCAAATCTGGAATCAAGAGTAAAGGAGCAGCAGGCCAGGCAAATGAAAATACGACCACGGATTTCAACAAGATGAGTTTTGGAATAGATGACATGGTTTGGTGTCGAAATTTTAGAGGCGGGGGATCGATGGATTCCAGGCAGAATAGTGGGGAGAAAAGGATCCCGAGTCTATACAGTTTTAATACACGGACAGGTCAAAAGTTATCATAGAGATCAAATAAGGAAGAGGTGGGAGAATGGTGGAGATAAAGATCGACAATATGGACGCCAAATAGAAGAAACTGATATCATCGTTCCGGAGGCTGATATGCCCAACAGAGGCAGAAGTGAATCGCCGCCTATAGAAACAGCCAGACAGCAGCGGGACTCTGGACTCGTGGACCAGAATGATGGAGGCATTTCAGGGGAGTCGTCTCGTTCACCGGATCCGAAGCCAGTAATGAAGGACCCATCCCAAGAAGAAACCCACCAAGAAATCGGAGACCTCCTTCAAGATATATTTGAATGTAGCGGGAAGATGATGTAATATATCAGCGTGAAATATTCTGTGAACATTTTTTTGCTTCTGTAATTCTTAAGTTGTTATCATCATTGTTGTTTTGAATATATATAATTCGTATTATTTTCTTCTCTTTATTGCATTCATTTAATTTAATATGTTTGTGTTTATTTCTTTCGATTAAATATTCAAATATATATAAATAAATATATATATATAATAATAAAAATATATAACAATAAAAGTTTTATTTCTTCATTTCACTAAAGTTATTGCACTAATGATAGAAACGAAGTAGTCGTAGTCTCCAACACAGTTTAATGACGAGGCTTTATTGAATCTTGATATACTCATATGTTATTCCGCAATTCTAAATTAGCTTTTCATTTTTTATTGTTCATAAATTGTTCAAACCACAAAATTTTGCTCTAAACGGCGTGCAGATTTTTTGCCGAACACACGTTACATGTATGAATGACCAGACTTCGCCTGGATTTGCCCGAGTGGATGTTTTCCCAACCAATATGGTTACTCAACAAAGAGGTGTTTTATCATGATTAGTAATTATAATAGTAGTATATTGATTATAATAATTCAGCGGTATATTATTATCATCCCCCCCCCCCCTCCCACCACGGAATATTCAAATTGCCTTGATTACAAGAGAATTTGCATATTCTGGTATCAAAACTATGACAGTAGATCTTCCACAGATTCTATGTCGTCTCTAAGTTTCATCCTGATGTGTCAAAATATTGTGTGAAAGGAACAAACACACACAATCAAAAATACAAACTCCCACATTTATTTATTTTATTTACGAAAGATAAGCTTCTAATAAATATTCCATTATATATATGTAAAGCACATGTGTTCCTGGTCAGGATATGCCATTTTTAATATATATATGTGTGTGTTATATTATTATTAATCAGTTTTGTGTGCAGTAGTTATGATAGAAATTCAATGAGTGTTATTAAATTTACGATCCCTAAATAAGCTAAAAACCTAAATCCCCGATATTTGGATAATTTGCATACACCAAGGTCGAAACTATGAATGACTTGTTCTAAATTACATCATGGCAAAGTTTTATCTGGATAGCTCAACTATGCGGACCAAACACGCCCAAAACAAAACATATTTTAATACATTGGTCTTTCAAACATATTTATTTTATTGAGTCACTTTGTTGAATTTTACTTTTAAATTTGGCTCCTCTACATATAGAGCAATCAATTTATAAGAATTGTTAATAATATTTAGAACTATAGGAATATATATACAAATATTGAAAATATATACATCTAACATTGTTCCTCCATAAATAAAATGAAAATAGGCACGTGTGTATAGAAATCAATTAATACCCAGCAATAGCGTAGTTATGCCAAGCCAGAGAGATATTCTAAAATATATTTCTCAATATTGGAAGAATGAATTGTTGCTGTGATCTAAAAGATATATTTATAAATAACACATATATAAATAGAATACATTCATTGTATATACATATTAAAACCTATCACAAATACGTCTATAACGTTCTCCCCCATCCAGCTCTTATAATATTTTTTAATCATTTATAAAAAAGATTTTGCAGTCTTATAAGTTAGCTAGAAAGGGTATATAAGTAAGTTCAAATAAAATAATTAATGTAAGTAATCAATTTTGTGATTTATGAATTTTATAACAACACTCAAAAATGCGCGTCCCAGCGGAATTTGCCCTTCTTTTTCTCACGGGCTCAAAGTGTTAATTATATATATCTTTGAAAATTGGTGAAAATGTAAATGTTTAGAATATATTTTTAATATATATAACTCAAGGCGTTATACAGAAATAAATTAAGTGTGCTATCAACTACAGTTAAACCTGTCTATAGCGCCCCCTCTAAATAGCTCATCCCTCTCTATAGCGCCCGATTTTAAATACGTAGTACGATGCGATTTACATTAAAAGTGACCTGTCTATAGCACCCCCTCTCTATAGCACCCCATTTTGGTGAGTCCCAAGAGGGGGCGCTTATAGATAGGTTTAACTGTATATATTTATACTGTATATGAGGTTTTATAAGTTTTGTAAGAGTTTATTTTTTAAAATGTGTCATAATCTTATACCTTTTTCTATTTTATGACAAATATTTCTCATCTATACATACGTATATATACAAAATTATAAAAATAAAATACACAAGTTTTAATTGCATATTCAATATTTAACCAATAGTATTTTCATTGAATATGGTATGAAATATTTATAAATTAATTTTAAAAAAATTCTATATATAATTATTTAGGAAAATACTGTTTGAGAATTTTATTTGACTAAATAAATAAACATCGTATTAATGAATTCACTAGAAATTTGCATGTGAGAAAAATTGGCTAGAAGGTTTTAGGATAAATTTCAAGAAGATTGGTGATAGTTGTGCTCTTTTGGCATTATTTCTTAATTCTGGCTCATCGTGATGAAAAGGGAAATTTAAGTTCATTAAATTCCTTTTCAATTTCTTCAATAGTTTTTGCTTTCGTTTCTTTGATGCAAAACATCATGTAAAAAATGCCAACACCACTTATGACAGCATGCACCCATAATGTTCCAGATAGTTGTAATTGCTTTTCAAGGTCGTCAAAAGTGCTGGTGACAATAAATGAGAAGAGCCATGAGAGCATGTTGACAATCCCAGTGATAAATCCTCGGACATTTACTGGTGTCATTTCTGCAATTATCAACCATGGAATAGGTCCTAGTCCAAAGTTGAAAAAAACTATGAAAACCAAGAGAGATGCCAAAGGTTACCCATCCAAAATGCTCCGTAATTGAATGATCATCCTGCATCAGTTTATAAAAGGCCCCTAGCACTGCCAGCCCCACTGTAATTCCAACATTCCCCACAATCAGGAGAATCCTTCTACCAGCCCTGTCAATCAGAAGTGTACTAATAACACACGCCACAATCTGGACAACTCCCACGATACATGAACTTTGCAAAGGAGTCAAGGAAGAGGAAGAATGACTAAATATATCTTCCAGGTTAAACATAATTGAATTGACACCTGAAAATTGCTGGAAGAACATTAAAAAGAATCCAATAAGAAATGGTATATAGGAAGATCTTTTCAGAAGATATGATATTTTGAAAGTGGGGTGGCGAAGCGATCATTTCTACCTCAATGGATGCGATCTCAGCTTCAGCATCGAAGTTGGGGCCTTGAAGAAAGAGAAAACTATTCGCGGCAGCTTGTCGACGTCGTTTCTTAAGAAGCCAGCGTGGGGATTCTGGAAAGGGCACGAGAAGAACTAGGGCGACTCCTCCAAAGACGGCGCAGGCGATTGAGATGTGCCTCCAATGTGGCATGAGGCCCAGACCTATAGATATTAGGTAGCCTATGCAGTTGAAGAGCTGGAAAGACGCTCCCAACAACCCCCGGACTTCAGGAGTTGAAATCTCCACTAAGTAAAGGGGAACCAGAACTGTACTCATTCCAGCACAAAGTCCTGCTATTGCACGTCCTGCTATGAGATATGCTGGATAGTGTCCAAAATAGAGGAGAAGGTAGGCCGCGATGTAAGGAACGTATGTCAGAAGAATGGACATCTTCCTTCCCAAGTTGTCCGCCAAAGGTGCTGCACATACAAATGATATCAGGCATTTTCATCACCCAAACCATAATGTGAAGTGGCACATATTATTATACAATAAAATATTCCAAAGTTTTATTTTGAACTCGTTCACCTAAAATAGTAGTATATTAATGTGGGTCAATTGTATCTAGACCAAAAGAATCAGTTAATTATTTTACGTTAAAAAAATATCTTGCACCTATAAATCTTTCTTGCAGATGAGATTGCCTGGCCGGCACTTATAATTCTTTAAAATAAGAGCCACTTCCGCCAGAAAGAGTTTTTTTTTTCCGACCTTGCGACAAAAAAATTTAGCCTCGTCAAGAAAAAATTGCTAAGGCGTTAAAAATATATTTGAGATAATTAATCGCATTTCGTTTTTAAATTTTAAAAGTAGATATAACGCCTAGTATATAAATACTTGTGTAGTATATATATAAGGTTGTCCCAAAGGTTTGTGTGTTTGTCTTAAAATGTTGTTTTTCTTATTACTTGGCGAATAATATTATTACGGCGAATACATAATACAATTACTTTATACATAAATACAAAGACATTATACATAACGGCGAATAATATTGGTATTTCAATTTTCTCCAAATGTTTACGAACATTTGAGACAACTTTGTAGTAGATATATGTATAATAATTTATTCTCCATTCTGTCACCCCGGAAGCCCTGAATTGGTTGAAGGCCTTGCCTCTCAGACTTTAATGACCGATATGTCCTCACTTCTTTTTTCTAGAGTTAATTCATTTTGTCTCCTCTCTAATTGTAAATACGCTGCTGTATCACCTCATAAGCATAAAATAAATAATAATTTATAATGTTGTGGGAAATCCTTGTAAATTGTATTATATGTCGTTTTATTTATATAATTAGATAATTTCCTAAATAACGGTCTTTGGTTAAAGATTCTAGAATACTTGCATGACTATCAACACAGTTTATCAATATGGATATTTGTAACAATTAGCTGAATATGGAAAGTTTTCCTGCAGCATGATGAACTGACGCTTGCCATTTTAAGATAATAAACTTGTTGCCAATCTCCTGATTGACAAATGGTGTTGATAGTTTGTGTTGAATATTTTATTCAATATTTGTTTTATAACTCTTTTGATATCGATGTTGTATTACACTTGAAAGACACCGCTCAAGAATGCCCATCTAACCTCAAATATATTAATAACGCCTTGGCAAATGTTTTAGAGTGTTTTTAATTTTTCCTAACAAGGACAAAAGATGTTTTGTCGAAAGTCTAAGAAATACATTTTTTCTTGCATTAGTGTTTCTTATTTTCAATCTTATATATAATCTATATTTGTTCTGAATTTAGAATAATCCCTATTTAAATCATTAGATAATAAAAAGGCACAAATTGGATTGAATAAAAGATTTATTTGCCAATTTTTCGGTTGACTGAACGCCAACCTTTATCAAGGCATAACACTATGCGACGCTGAGTTTGTTTATACAAAAATGTAATGCCTTGATATAGGTTGACGTTCAGCCAGCCGAAATATTGGCAAATAAATATTTTATTCAATCCAATATATGCTCTTTTATTATCTAATATAATCTATAAATCTTTATAGACTTTATTTACAAAACGTATCAATCGGCCACGTGAAGTTAGCGGCCTCTCTCCTTCCATATAAAAACCTATAAGTCCTCTTCATTTAAAATATCATCTGTATATCGACCGAGACTTCGACCATTACAATTGGCCCTCCAAACTACAATGTTTTCTATAAATAGCCCTCAACCAGTTGTGAACATTTTATAAAAATGATCAAGTGATGATGCGTATTGTGAATTATAATTATAAAATATTCATTAGTCATATTAACCATTATAGTATATTATAGAAATAATATAAATATTAGTTAATGTGTGTATAAGTATATTAAATAATACTATATATGTGTGTATCAAAAGTTGCACCTCTCCTGTTAGAAATGCATAAAATCAAAGCGCAAACTCAGCGCAACATAGCGTTATTAGATTACAGTTAAAATAATATTGTGAAATATACAAGGGGGAATGTATGCATTAAAATATTATTAGAAAAATTACTAAAAAAACAGCGTCTGCAACCGTGCCGAGTCCAGTGCCCGGTGAGCACTCTGGCTGATGAGGCGAGTAATGGGCGTTGTTGAGCCCCGAAGAACAATGGTCTCCGTCTCGTACTACCCACGATAGTTGCGGCTGGCGTTATCCTGCAAGATACTCTGGCAGAATGCCCCCATGGCAGCCCGAGTTGAGTTCGCTAAGGTAGGGGCACCATCGGAGAAGTCTCCGAAAGGCGCCCTTAGCCAGAGCTCGGGAGCCAGCAGGTCTGGCGGCCGCAGGAACCTATTGTCGTCTCGAAGACGCAAGGACCTCAGGCTGGCGCGATGAAAAAACCTACTGGTCTAGCTCAAGGATGCTGGGCGCGGCTACCAGAGGATTAGCAGACTCCTCCTCCTCGGTGAGAACTATACGTTAGGAGCCGGCTGATGGTGGTTTCAGGTATAACGTAGAAGTGGGGGTGGTGCAGGATGGATCCCAGGACCAGACTGTTGGCCGCGCGGGCACGACCCACCAGCGACATGATGCGGGTGAAGGGAGACCACCTCGCGATTGTTCGTTTCAGTAGCCTCATCAGGTGGGAGGTCTGGGAGGCGACTGAGATACCGACAGAGATCGTGCAGCCCAGGATGGTCAGCGACTCGGAAGTTCATTAGATTCCCACAGGAGAATCCGTCCGGTGCCTGTCCCGAACCAGAGCCTGCAGCTTTTGTACAATTTGACAGCCACTCCGGAGGTCAACTGAGCGTCGTTCCTGATGAAGGGCACGATGGGTATAGGCGACCACGCATTCGCGCCCAAGATCTTCTCAAGTCGGCGTATCAAAGGCCCGACACCGATGCTGAAGATGGCGGCGCTGAGGCGGTAGTCCTGCCCCACCCCGGACCCGGATGGAGGCGTCTGCTTCTCCGTAGAGGACAGACAGATGGTAGGCCCAGTTTCTCCAACAGGGGCGAACAGGTAGCTTCATTCAAGCCATCGAATGCACTCCTCAGGTCCAGAGAGATGACAGCTATCGGTGTGTCATGTTTTGCTGCCAAGACGACTTTGTGGGACACTCGCGTAATTTTCCAGGAAGATTACCGTCCCGGAACGACATAGGTCTGACATTGGGTCACGAGGTCTTGCAGATGAAGGCGCAGACGGCACATGGACGCCGCTGAGGACCCTGTAGTCGGTAGTTGTGAGGCTTATTTCCCCGGATAACCGTGCGATTTCGGCAGTAGGATGACCCTACTTCGCCTTGAAGATGCAGACAAGGCCTCGCGGAGTCGATAAGCTTCGAAGACTTGCCAAAGAACTTTGGCGAATAAATTTTCAAAAGCTTTAACAGATTCGCAGGGTAATATGTCCTATCCCGACGAACGTCACTTGGCAGGCGGTGGAGGGCTGCCGTTATCTGGTCGCGGGAGATGTCGGCGAGAAAGAGCTGGTCCCACTCGGGAAATCAGGCCTTCGCGCCTGAAGTCGTTGTTCAGCGGCAAATGATCCTATGGCCTGGCAAGGTTTCTTTCATTGACCTCACCGTCCGGGGAGTCCCCATAAGAGGCGTCAACCCCCAAGTCTCTCATGCTCCCGAAGAGCGATGCCGCCAGTTCCAGACCATCGCAGCGAGGGAGTCAGCGATTACTTCAGCAGAGCTTGGAGCCTGGACGAAGCGACTGCTCGGGTATTCCAGAAAAAAAAAAAGTCTTAGCTGGCCCCCGGAGTCGACGTTGCCGTCGTCGTAGGTGAAGGTGGAAGGAGAGAGATGTCTGGCTCGGAGGTAACGGCCGAGATTCGACAGTTAGAGATAGTCGGAGTGAACGGCGACGTCCTCCAGTCTCCGCCTCAGGAAATGGTTTTCTCTCTCTCACTGCCGGACTCGGCGACGATAGGACCGATTGATCGTATCTCCGCGACCAGATTTGCCTTGATCCCGTCCAATGCTTGCACAGAATCGGGGGCAGAAAATTTGTTAGGCCTTCCAAGGTTTTATCGATGACCTTTAATTCGGTCTACAAATAGGTCTGACCGTAACAGCTTGCCGATGAAGGGGGAATTCTTGTAGGAGCTGGCTCTCCCACTTGAAATCAGGACAGCAAGGTGAACTGAATAGGCTATGACGTAGATTTGGTAGTGAGTGACGCGTCTGAGAAGCCTGATGGAAGTAGGATTCTGTCCCGACGACCCTGGTGTGCTCCAGCGCAGCATCGAAGAAAGTGGCAGTGTCTACTAGGTGAGCTTGATCCAGCAGCTCCGCGAGGGCTTTATCGAATCCGATTCCAGGTCCTTAGGCGACTCCTCGGAGATGTTCAAGTAACTGAGGATCCATGCACCTTCTTCACACGCCATAGCTGCGATGATCTGGAGCTGGCGGCATCACTCTTCGGGGGCATGAGAGACGTGGGGGTTGACGCACCTTATGGGAACTCCCCGGAAGGTGAGGTTAATTACAGAGACCTTACCAGGCCATAGGATCATTTGCCGCTGAACAACGACTCCAGGCGCGAAGGCGCAGGCGAGGCCTGATCCCACGACGGTCGTTCGGGTGCAACGACAGTGCTGTAGCCATGCCAGAAGTCTCGTAGATTGTCCAGGGATATGACGTTGGTCTCCTACAGTAAGCAGATGTCGATTTCATGCTCCTTGAGAAAACAGCAGAGCTGAATTCTTCTCTGAAGAGTGGCGATGCCGCGCACGTTCAAAGTCGCAACACGGAAGCTCATTAATGCTGTCGATCAGAATTTCTGGCGCGTGATAGCTTCTTGTACGGGGTTTCTGGTGTCCCCTGTAAAAGACATAAGCGCCGTAGCCTGCCAAGTTGTCGATAGCCTGTCTCTGCTGGACGTTCGATTGTGCCAGAAGCTAGTCCAATCACGCCATTGTTGGTAGAGGCTTGGAGTATTTGTTCTCTCTCCTGCCCTAACTGCTGAATGCTGGTGGTGGCTGCAGATACCTTTTCATTCTTCATGAAAGCATCCATTTGTTTTTGGGCCAAAGCCGCCTCTCTTGAAATGGAGATAGCTCCTGGAAGTGGAGTGATCGGCTGGAATCTACCTTCGCCGATCATTTGGGTCGCTTTAAGGAAGGTCTGAGACGGCTGTGGAGGTGGAGAGAGGTATGTCAGCTGTTGGTGCAGATGCTGATGAAACTTGGGAGGAAGAGGCAAGCGGCTTGAGCGCGCAAACCGGCGGCCGCTCAGGGAAAATCAGTTTGTCTTCTGTAATGCCAGTTTTTG